>VWZZ01004307.1:58738-132687 GCA_013399095.1 Psophia crepitans | reverse complement strand
GCACTCGATCCCACTGTCCATGTTGCCGACAAAGATGTTAAACAGTGCTGGTCTCAGTACCGACCCCTGAGGAACGCCACTCATCACCGATATTCGTTTGGACATTGAGCCATTGACCACAACTCTGCAACCATCCAGTCAATTTTGTATCCACTGAGTGGAGGGGAAAAAATGTAAGGATGTTGTGTGGGACAGCGTCACATGCTTTGTACAGCTCCAGGTAGATGATATCTGTTGCTCTTCCCTTATCCACCAATGGTGCAACCCTGTTGTAGAAGGCCACCAAATTTATCAGGTGTGATTGGCACTTAGTGAAGCCATGTTGGCTGTTGCCAATCACCTCCTTTTTTTTCTATGTGCCTTTATTCCTGTGTGTGTTTGTAGTTGCTTAAGTCTTGGTGATGGTGAGGAGTTCTGACCTTTTAAGTAGTTAAGTGATTTCTCCATGAGACTTGTGATTCTTGAATGCTGACACCTGAGTTGCTAGTATTTTTATCTTCTATCTTAATAGCAGAATAGAGGGTAAATTCCAACTCCCTTTGTATTCATCAGTGTTTTCAAGAAGCATCTGCTTATTTCCTCAAAGTACTTTAAAAGCAAAATGCTACCTGATGTTTGTAAGTGTTGATATGTGCAGACTGAAGCAAGCATCTTCTGCAGAAAATTCTGTTGTCACATCTGTATGAAGAGTGATCTATTGATGAGGATAGTATTCATTTTAGTTCAGTCTCAGCTGGTAAAAACTGAGTTTGCATTTTGACATTTTAATGTAGAACTTCTAAAAAATTTTGGAAGTAAATTTGATTTTCTGGGAAGTTGGAAAATCTGAGCATTGAGAAAATGGAACAGCTTACTGTGTTTTTACTTCTACATGGTCTAATCTAGTGCATGCAATTTCTTAAAGAAGATTGCTTGCAATAGTGAATCTAATTTTTTTCAGTAGAAATTTTAACTTTAAAAGAAGTCCTGTCAGGTAGCCTGTTCTACTTATAACTCATCTTGCACCTGTCAGATGATTTAAAATAGTCTTTGGAAGGTGTGACTTCTCGATTATTAGAGAATCTTGACTGCTTGTGTTCATTTGGTCTTGGTGGATGTAAGCCAAGTGGTGCTGCTTTTGCCTAGAAGCCTTTGTGCTGTGTTCCATCGCATCACAAGCCTGAGTACCTAAAATATGTGGAGGTGTTTACAGGTTTTTGTTGCAGACAGCAAATAGTATACTAATAGTCTCATCTCTACTACTGTGACACTACCCTGTGGTAATATAAATTTTGGGTAGTTCAGCTTTTTATTTCTTAAGAGCCTTGAAACCAGCGTTTAGCTCTGATAGGGAAGCTAAAATTACTTAGTTGTAAAAAAATGTTTCTTCTGAGTAATGGGGAACTTGCAAGGTCTGTAGCTCACGTGACAAAATTGTTTTTCTTGAGGAAAATGGAGATCTTCACCTAGAACACCTGTGCTGATGTTACCTGGATTTTTCTCTTTATCCTGTAGTTTTGGGATTGGGTGACCAGCTAGCACAGCTCTTCAATCTTACTAAAGTGTGGAGTCAGTTTATGGCTCTGGGACATCTGACTGACAAGAGTGGTGCTGTACTGAAAGAGTTAAGTGCTGGGTCGCTGACTGCAAACAGTTGAAAGGAAAAGCCAAAGAAAATCCAACCTCAGGCCTCTCTGAAGGTAGCAGAAGGCTCAAATAGGTCTTACTGATGCATCATCAGGCATTAATTATTGCATGTCAGGTATTTATGAGCTTGGTGCATTGCTAGCACTGACATTAAAATCCTATCTTGCTGCTGGTAAAAGCTTTTCACTTGTGAATTGCTCATTGTGTTCGTGCTGCCTGTGATACTTCACAGATGAAAATCCTGTCTCTATTCTCTAGCTGGCTGTTACTCTAAGCCAAGCACACTCAGTAGCCCTCTCAGAGTGTGTATGTGAAGTAGCTATGGCTTTGAAGAAGGATGTTTGCTCTCTGTCAGCGTCTGAGGTGTCAGTAGCCCAATTTAAGACTGCAGTTGTTTCAGGAAAAGAAATAACTGTCTATCGATTTATAAATGTGCTTTCCTAAAAGTATTGCCTATTCTATAGCTGTCAGGAGAGGCAGCATCTGCTGTTTGATGTTAAGAAGGAAAAAGATTTGAATAACGGTGGTTTGAACTTACCGGCCAGTACTGTAATATCCAATAACTGAACCTATGCAAAAACTTGCTGCTTTCAGCCTCAAGGTACTATATATCTATATTCATTTTGTTACATGATGTAATTAAATTGAACTAGTGGTATACTCCTAATACTTGAAGCAGTACTTTAAGAAGATGTATAGGTTTCTTGTATAGGATAGGCAATATTAGGTAATGCATACTGATTGTTCACTTGGCGTAATAGAAGTATGTTTTAAATCTCAAAGCAGTTGAGAGAATGGAAATATCTGAAGGATCCCTGAATAAGTCTGTCTATTTTTAGATAATTTTCATTCAACCTGAAGAGCAGACAGAAGAGTGAAATTACTGCCTTGGTCATTTGAAAGCTGCTTTAAAGTCATGGAGTAGGAGTCTAGTGAATCTCAGTTGTTCGTATGACAGCAGTAGTCTTTGTGCTTTCATTGTATTCTTGTTTTCCAAGCTATCCTCTTGAGTTCTTGTAATATTTACAGTGATATTCTGATAGGGAATATTTTGTCTCCCTCCTGGATCAATTTATTCTTTTTTTTGTATAGCAAAAATTGTAAAAAAAAAAAAGTAAATCCAAAATATGTGGATTAAATTGGTTTTGAACTTTTATTATTTGATTAAAATATTGTTCATCTGGTCCTTTGAAACCTTGCCCGTTGCAGTCTTCTCCGGCAAAAGAAGGGAAAAGAAATAACTCAAGAAAGCCTTTCAAATAGTTTTATTTGAGAAGTTCTGTAAATAATATTTTATTCTCAAAAACAGTCTATTTGGAGGATTTGGCATTAGGGGAATCCATAAGCGTGCATATTTGTTCTTGGTTTGTGGTTTGGTTTTGTTTTTTTTTTCCCCTCTAAAAGACCAATTTAACTCCCCCCCTCCCCCCCCCCACCTGCTGGTATGGAGGAGTTTTGTGACAAAGATCTGGCATCTGCATTTGCTTCTGGAAGCAATTAATTTAGGCCTTCTCATTTGTGTTCATGACTCCTCTATGAATTCCAGGCTGGAGGAGTGGGAGTAGGAAGAACTGCTTGGATAGCTGTGTCCGGTTCCCCTGCAGTGATCTCTTGGAAATCCACTAGGCTGTGCTTTGAAACATCGTCTTTGCCAATGCCTAGCTCTCCCTCTGCCCTTCCCTTGTGAAATACTGATGCATCGTACAGTTGTCTCTGGTTTTATGTCTAAGGAGAATACTTAAACTCTGCATCCAAAAATCTCATTGGCCTTTTACCCATGGCTGGGTGACAGCCAGAGCTCACAGCATCAGCGTTATAAGCCTTTGCTTTATTGACACTCTTCAGCTGATAGCAAAGTTACACACTCCAATGCATACTATTGAACTTACGTGATTAAATGTTGTCTTGATTGTGTTACTCCAGTCCACAAACCCATCTTTTTTTTTCAACCTGATAACTTGTTCCTTTTTAACAGCAACAGGCCTCAAGATTGCCCATCTAGATCTAGCACCAAGATTACGAAAGAAAATAGTTACCAGATTATTGAAGGCACACTCTTGTCAGCTTGCTAAATTTTTTTATAAGCCTTCAGTCTGTCTTGTAATCATCTTGTTTATCCACATGTGGTTTTCTTTTATTAATTCTGATCTTCCTCACCTTAAATAACAAATTTCCTTTAGGGACCTGTATTTAAAATGTTTTGCACTAGCTGATCAGTTATAGACTGAATGTAATTTACGCTATTCTAATTTTATAAAAAAATTATTACTTTTTATTCAATTTCTGATTTATTTATATCCCTGATCATTCACTCAGTCTGTTCTAGAAACATTTGCAGTATTTGTATACTATATACTGTATTAATTATGACATTAAAGTATATTATGCTAATGCAGTATTAATATACTTATATTAAAATAACCATGTATGTCTGGACAGCTTGCTGTCCTTTTGAATGTCCTTGTATTTATGCCTGTTTCATGTAGTATGTGTAGCAAATTACCAGACTTTTCTGCTATTGCACTTTGAAATTTCACAAGGCAGTTCTTTCTGGGCCCTGCAGAGGGGATTATACAGACCATCCTGGTTTCACTGGAGTAGCTAATCTCAGCTGGTTTTATTTCATCTTGGGTTTGATTATTTCCTTGTCCCTATTGCAATTAATTTTCACATGTTTCGTCTTCCTTAATTGGAGGTAAACTCTATCTGTAGTATAATTAACATTTGGACCATACTAGGTAGTTACTAATCTGCAAATGATCACTTTTATTTGAATAGCGCTGATTAGGAAGAGGATCAAGGAGGACTGTGTAGTAGTGGGAACTGCTTGAAAGTGTTGACCAAATGCTTGCTTGATTTCTTGAAAATTTTGAGATTTAATCAAGATAGTGCGTGCTGCTTGCAAACTCCTTTGAGAAACTGTTAAGGACTCTAATTTGCAAAATGATAAATGATAAACTGTTTTCAGAAGTTATATGAATGTAGTTAAGATGTTTCTGTAAAGTGTAGGTACCAAAATAGCAGTATCTTTTAAATAATTTTCTTGCAGTAACTGAAGAGCTTGGTTTTGCAAGTGTTTCTACTCAGTTTAGGAATGGTGTTTCCTTACTGTGTATCTATAGAAGTAATTAGAAATAATCATAACAGTTTAAGGTTAAGACTACTTAAATAAGTAACTTAGAGTCAGAGGTTCAAGTGCACAGTGACTTAGTTCCATACAGTTAGAAACAGTTTGAGAAAGTTGTGGATGGAGTACATAGCTGTTGTTCCATTTTAGGCATTGCTTTTCTGTGTAAGTGATGAGCCAGATTTTCATCTCACCAGAGCTTCTACTTTTATAAGCACCTTTATGCATTCTAATTTATCTGTAGGAAAGCCTTTATGAACTCATGACTTCAGCCTTTGTGTATTAAGTTCATCCTTGTTTTTTCAAGTGTAGTCAGCTACTCATGTTGCTGTTTTGTTCTTCCTTTGTTCTAAGGCCTACCAGTTTTAAAACATAATTGATATTTTTTCAAATGTTCAATTTAAAAAATTGACTTAGGAATTGAAAATTCACTTCCGATGAAATAAAAACATAGCCTTCCTGCACAGAGAAAGAATAATAGAAATTGATGTTACTGACCTACATTTCTCAAATTTTTCTGAAGATTAGGTTTGTTTTTAATGAATTGCTTTCATATGGCTCAGACTAGTATGAGCCGTTTGCTGTCATTTCTTCAGAACTTACTGTGGTTGAATTGTACTGAACAGATGACTTGGAATACTGAAACCTTTCAATCTGTCAGACAAGTGTAGCCCATTGAAGACTACTTCTCTCTTCTGTTAACTTCTGAGCAGTTACTGGCATCCTTGAGCTCATGAATATTTTTTAATTTACCAAATACGTTTATGTATTTGGGCCCCTCACCACAAGAAAGACATCGAGGCCCTAGAGCGTGTCCAGAGAAGGGCAACGAAACTGGTGAAGGGGCTGGAGCACAGGTCTTATGAGAAGCAGCTGAAGGAACTGGGACTGTTTAGTCTGGAGAAGAGGAGGCTGAGGGGAGACCTTATTGCCCTCTACAACTACCTGAAAGGGAGTTGTGGTGAGCTGGGGGTTGGCCTCTTCTCGCAGATAACTAGTGACAGGACAAGGGGGAACGGCTGCAAGTTGCGCCAGGGGAGGTTCAGGTTGGAGATGAGGAGAAATTTCTTCTCTGAAAGGGTGGTCAGGCATTGGAACGGGTTGCCCAGGGAGGTGGTGGAGTCACTGTCCCTGGGTGTGTTTAAAGAAAGGTTGGATGTGGTACTTAGGGACATGGGTAGTAGATGGTAGGAGGATGATGGGACTAGATGATCCTTGAGGTCTCTTGCAACCTTAATGATTCTATGATTCTGTGTTTCTGTGAAGAAGACAGAGAATACACCTGTTTTCCACAGGTGATGGCTTGACCCTCTGATGTGACTTTTTTTTTTTACATTTGCTTTTTGAACATTGAAACTAGGTTACACTTTGTTTATCCTCAAACTGACCTGTTTATAGATGACCTGATGCAATGAGCTCTCTGCAAACCAGCACTAAAAGCAATTTAACAGTGTAGGCCAGCAAGAAGAAAAAAAACATATCGGCACAGTAGTTCTGAAACCTGAATCTAATATTGGCCTCACTTCTGTTTTCAACTGGATAAGTCTCGTTAATAGTTGATATATATGGAATTTTGAACAATACTTGTATTGACAATTTGCATTTTTTCATTTTAGAAATTTGCTCAAAAATCCATACATATGCTTAATATGTTACCTTAGAGTATGCCAGTCTTTTCTTCCGCATTACTAAATAGACTGAGAAGGTGAAGATTCAGCTTTGCGTAGGCCATCAATCTTTCCTTAGATTCTGTTCAGTTAATCACTTTCCATTTGGTTTAAATTGATATTAATAGCTTAGAAATAGCAAATGTTGTGTCAGGATTTTGATGAGGCCATACTTTGTGCCAGCTTCTGTTTATTCGTATCTGGAAGTTTGGAAAACAAGCTCTGTCTGAGTACCACATCTAGTGTAGAATCCTGATATAGTTTAATAATGGCAATTAGGTCCTTTAAGTCTGTTAAAGTTATATTGAAGACTGATCTCTAGTATAAACAAAGATGAAGTTGGTCTAAAGATAAAAATGACTGAAGTCATGTATCATACTGAAATGAGTAAGCATTCTTTCCCATGCCAACTGTGTTAGTAAAACAGGTGGTAAAGTAAAACAACACATCTTGTATGAGCACTAATTTTAAAGATGACTTTTTTTCTAGTGTTTTTTCAAGTGTATCATAGATTTTGTGTGCATGTGTGTGGGAAATCACTTGACCTTCAGAAGCAACAAGACTTGAATGTACCCATTTTTCCTCCTTTCACTTTATTCCTGATAAGTCACAGCCTTTGTTTCTATTCTTTCCAAGGACGGTGTTTTTAATATTCCTTTCACTTCAGCAGTGTAAAGGCTTCGTTATCCATTACCCAGTGTTTTTTTTTTAAGGGAGGGAAAATATCTCAATTTGCAAAAATCTTCAGTTTTATTACATTACTCGGTAGCAAAGGCGATAATTAAACCTGTGCATTTTGGGAATTATTGCTGTGGTTACTGGACTTGTTTATGGGTGTAGTTGACTTCCTTTGCTGTAAGGAGACACTGTTGCTAGCTTGCTGCAAAGGTTTCTTTCTGCATAGCAGCTTCCTACCCTGATGACACCGAGCCTATATAGATAATAAGGTTATTTCATGCTGAGTACAGGACTTTGTACTTGCATCTGTTGAACTTCTTGAGTTTTTCAGCCTGTCTATTTCAGGGTGTTGTCTGCGTGCTTCACCCCCAGTTGGGTGTCACCAGCAGCCTTGCTGAGTGTGGATTTGGTCCCATCCCCCAGGTTCTCAGTAAAGACACTAAACAGTATCAGCTCTAGTTTTGGCCTCTGAAAGATACCACTGGTGAATGTTTGTTGGCTGGACTTCCATACTGTTGGTCAAAACCCGTAGAGCCTGCTGGTCCAGCTAGCAGACCACCCACCTGGTAGCACACTTCTTCAGGTCATGTCTCACTCAGTTCTGACAAAGTACTTGGGAAGCCTATCACAGTCTCTGTTAAAGTCAAGGTAAACAGCATTCACTGCTCTTCCTTGCTCACCAAACCACTCCTTTCCTTAAAGCAAGCTGCCAGGTTGGTCAAGTATCATGTGCCCTCGGTGAATCTGTACTCTGTTCCTAGTAACCCTTTTGGGGTTTTTTTTGTTTGTTTTTTTTATGTGTGGGTGTAGGTTCCAGAAGGATTTGTTCCATAATCTTCACAGGGGCTGAAGTGAGACTGACTGGTAGTTGGTTTTCCATGTCCTCCTTTTCCTTCTTGATGAGAGCTTTTTCCCTAGTCCTGAGGCAGCTCTCTGGTTCGCCATGACCTTTCAGAGATGAGAGAGAATGACCAGCCCTGCATAAGATCAGTTTGTTCCTTCAGCACCCTCAGATGCCTCCTGTCTGGTGCCGTGAAACTGCACATGTCCAACTAGCTTAAAAGATCCCTGAGTCTGTCTGTACTGCATGTGAAGTTTCACTCCCACAGACTCTGCAACCAGACTAAAATCTGGGACACTGAAGAGTAAACCTTACCAATAAAACAAAGCAGGCAAAGAAGGCAATGAGGATCAGCCTTTTCCACACCAATTGTCACCAGGTCTGCTGCCCTGCTGAGCAGTGGATCTGTGTTATTCCCAGCCTTCTTTGTTTTGGCCAGCATCCTTACAGGTGCATTTTTTTTTTTCTGCTTCTCTTTCTTCTGAACTTGAAATCCAAGGTTCCTTGAGTACCTTCCCACATGCTCAGGAGATGTTTCTATATTCCTCCAAAGTAGCTCTGCTTCCACCTTCTGTGTATTTTGCAGGAGTAGTGCAAGAGCCTCTCCATGATGCTGCTTGTCTTGCTTTGTCACTCAGATCCTGGCCAAGAGCTCGCTTTCGTCCAAGCAGGTCCAGCGGTTTTAGGAGCCTGCCTTAGACACCAGCCATGCAGCCAGATGTTGACAGGCTGCGTGCATTCCTGTGTGAATCGTGCCTTCCCACTGGAACAATTGAGGAAAACAGAATCTGGGTCCCGTGTCTGTTACAGTCTACCCTCCTGGGGTCTGCAGTCACTGTTCATATGCTCAGGTTCACACCTGGCAGTGTCATTGATTCATACATGGATGAATAGCCAAGGGATGGTTGTCTAAGAGCCGAGCTCAGGCAGACTCATCAGTCTTTCAGCAGCATCCCAGGCAACATAACTGTATCTGCAGGTTTTCCTGCTGTTGCCACAAGTCACTAGTTTCCTGGATTTGTCCCTCACTCAGCCCCTATCTTGGGGGTCTCCATTCACTTATCGTTAGAGTGCAATGCCTAGCTGTTTCTTCTTCCTTGCATCATGGGGCTCAGACTTGTGGCACTACAAGGTGCCTATGAAGACCTGTCTACCAGCTGTTTTGCCTTTGCTCGTGGTGTACCAGTCTGCCCGCTCTGCAGCCTCTTCTACTGACAAAGCGGTACCTCAAGCAGAGCACCTCTCCCATGGGTGAGGCCACCACTGCTGCACCAGAGAAGGGTACCAGCATTTCTTACAGCCTTAGACCTGGATAGTGGAGTCCTCTTTCTGGAGCTTGCTCTGAGTTGAGGCTCTGGTATGCTAAGAGCAGTTGCTTCAGCAGAGTTTCTGGGCACCTCTACTTCACGGCAGAGGTGAATTCTGCTGGTAAGCAGGCAGTGGAATTGCTGTCATACACTGTATTTTTACCACTGGTTTTAATTCATGAGATGGTAAACTGTCCAGGGGAGTGAGAGCCTTTGTCTAAAGGTACAGGGAAGGGCCTGGTCTATGTTGAACTTTGCATTGATGTATCTTGATCACTTCCCTCAAACTCGGAGGGTTCACAAAGTGTCTCTTTGACACTTCACTGAACTCTCACAGGAATTTTCTTGCATTAGAAGCAGACTTAGTGCCAGCCTATGCATTTTAAAACACTTGATATAGTTGGTATTTTTATGGACAGGAAGTCTAGATTACAGTTCTCCTGGTATCTTGCTTATTTGAAGAGCCCTAAGTATTGTGTTTCTGTGTGGTTTACACTTTCTTTCATTGTCTAATGTCTCACCATTATGAACTTCAAGAAGTCTGAGATTATAAGACTTCAGCTTTCTTTTAAAACATGTTACTTTTAGTTAGCGTTTGTTTTCTTTAAGTACAAGCAGAGTGGTGGCATGACTTTATTCTTTGCCAGATCATTTCTATGGTGTTCCAAATTAGAGCAAAAGAAGAAACCTGCCATATGAAGAGTTTAAGTACAGTTGTACCATGTCAGACAGATTTTGTCTGTATATGGTATTTGTTTCTGCCAGTGGTTGATAGGGTATATCTAAGGAAGAGAACAGAAGAAACTAATGATGCTTCTTCTCTGTACTCTCCTAGAATACAGTGACTTGAGGGTCACAGTCAGGAGCTGCCTGAAATAGGGGTGAGGACTAGGTGTTTAATATTTATTATTATTATAATGATAAATATATTCTAGTGTAAGTGAACAAGCCCAAAGCTGTTCTTGATTTTGCCCTATCGAAATGTCAGTCATGGAAATAAGCAGTCCTTGTAACAAAATTTGCTTGTAATTTGAGTAGGACAAGAGAATTTCAGAGGCTGGCATTCTAAAATTTTTGTGTATACACATTGAAAAAGGTATAAAAGCTTGCTTTCTAATCAAGCATTAAACCGTTAAAGTCATTTGCGGCATCAAAATTATTGATACTTGTAGCTTTAAATGCCTAGTAAGTGATCTCAGTGGCTTGCATGTAGTTTTGTCACTTTGCCTGCTGTCTGACTGTACCAAAAGGGATGTTTATTCTTGGTTTGCTGAAAGCAAAGCATTTGTCTTTGTGACGAAGGTGTAATGTGCCGTTGGACTCTCTGTAAAATACAGGCATTTGTGGACTTGCATTCCTAGTGATGGGCCCAGGAAGTCAGGATGTACTACGTGGCAGGAGCATGAGGAATATTAGCCATGGGTTTCACGCAGCACAGATTGGTACCTTGCTTCCTGCCGTGTTCCTGGTTTTCATTCATTTAGCTTGTTCTGATTTCCAGAGGGTTCCTTTCAAGTTCATTAGATGTGCCTACCACCTTCTCCAGTGGCTCAGCAGAACACTCTGTTTTGGTCACTTTTTTCAACATCTCATGTGGTGAATGTTAGCACAGTCAAAGACTGGAGTAATGCTGCTTTAATTGACCCTGTTCCCTTAATCTTGTTGGAATCCATAAAACATTCATTTTGATACATACAGAATTTGATAATTAAATTGTTACCTTTAAAATGTTAAAATTTCTGCCTTTAGGTGCTGTCCTCAGGTAACTTTTTGTGACTTTTTTCTTTTTCTTTTTTTTTCCCCAGATATAGAACGTGGTGTCTCAAACTGGATTAAAGCAACCTGTTGATATTTTTATTTATACTTTTTTATTTTTGTATTTGACTTAAAGTGCCATGAAAAAATTTGCATATTGCAAGGTGGTCCTTGCCACCTCTTTGGTTTGGGTCCTTCTGGACATGTTCCTATTGCTGTACTTCAGTGAATGCAACAAATGTGATGAGAAAAAAGAACGAGGCCTTCCTGCTGGAGATGGTAAGTTTTCTGCCTGAGTAATCCTTAAATTATGCTTATTTAGAATTGCACTCCTTTTAAACATTTGATCCTCTCCAAAAAAGATAGTGTTGCATCAGCATTGGGGTGTTGCAGAATGTTCAATGTTTCATTGAATGACTAGCGAATAAGCACATTGCCTGGGATATACGTTGCAGACTTAAATGCCTGCTGAAGATACAGAATTTTAATCACTAATGTATATGGAAAAATAGTAAAACCACACAACAAGCAGTTCAGGAATGTAAGCTATGTTAAAATAGTCTAAAGCATGTTCTAAATTTCCACCACTGAGGAAGCTACGGTACTGTTAACCTCACTAGACTTGGTGGTAAAACAAACCGACAAGCGACCTTACTTCTTCTGCCAGTGCAAAAAAAAGAAAAATAAACAAACAAACAAAAAAACCCCAAACGAAGCCAAAATTTGGCCAGTAACTGTAACGGACAGTGAATATTGTAATGAAAATGAATAGAATGAACCTGGATGTAAAAGTGACAGATATGAGGGGTGTGTCTATATATATATACACACATACACACACATAAATATGCACATGCTTAAGTATGTAACTTTTTCTTTGAAGTGAGAACTGTGTTACTCAATACTAAAGCTCTTCAGATAAGCTTTCTGTTTTGTTACTGCCACCTTAGTTTTTGGGTACCAGTTAAATGAGCTCAGTGGTTTTTTGAAAGCCAGTAAAATTCATGTTGCCAACTT
Source organism: Psophia crepitans (assembly GCA_013399095.1). NCBI lineage: Eukaryota > Metazoa > Chordata > Aves > Gruiformes > Psophiidae > Psophia > Psophia crepitans. The sequence goes on along the minus strand of VWZZ01004307.1, from coordinate 120,669 downwards.
TATTGTAGAGAGGTCATCATAGCTGATCACATGGGGAAAAAGGGGTTGGTGCAGGGAGAATTCACCCCTGCAACATCTTGGCACAGGCATTTAGAGCTGCAGGCAGCTGCTGCCTCCAGTTCATTTGTGAAACATCTGATTTTGCAGCATGGCACCTCTCCGACCAGAAAGGCTGTGTCTGTATGTTTCACTGCTGCTATAGGAAACTACTTAGTGATGATCAGCGTTAAGTCCGATCAGCCAGATGTGTTAAAGACTGATCAATGCTTTCCATCACAAAAAACTTTTTCACCTGTTGACACCTGGTATGGACAACTTTGACATCCTTGGGAAATGTTCTGAAGTGTCTTAAGAACAGTGTTGCTGTCTTACAGAATAACATGGGGGAGATGTTTAGGAAATGTTAGTTTTGTTTTGTTGTGTAGTTCCCCCCTCCCCTTGATGAAAATAGGCTGATAAATGAGGGTGTCCCTGCCCATGGCAGGAGGGGTGGAACTAGGTGATCTTTGAGGTCCCTTCCAACCCAGACCATTCTGTGATTCTGCGGAAACTCCACAGAGAACAACAATATAGAATTTCTGCACATTGTACGTCTGAACAGTTGTTGGTTGTTTTCACAACTGCATGCAAACATTTTAGAGAGCTTCTAGTTCACCTGAGTTTTGCAGAAAGGACTTAAATTTTCAGTTGCTCGCATTTGATTTTTCGGGTTTCTTTTTCAATAAGTAGAAAGCGATGAGAAAATGAATTAGGGTTATGTAGAAAATATCTTTTATAGAAACTCAGTCTTTTTTGTCTTTTTTTTTCAGAAGTTGTGAAATTTTCTTGAGGATAAGATGACTAATACTGTGTTAAGGAAAGGATCCACTTTTTGGATTCCCACAAAGCTTTTACACGATGCTAAGCAGATAATTTATGCCAGGCTTCTTTAGAGCTGCCTTGCAAACAGGGTTTGTTTTTTTTTTTTTTTTCTTTGGCAAACAGCAATTGATGTCAATATATAGCAACCTTGGTTTGGTATATTGATCATGTTGAAAGTTCAGATGAGTTTATGTGGAAAGTCATTGGGGGATCCTTCAAATGAGGGAAAATCTGCCGTTTTTAAAGATTAGTGTTATGATTCTCCCTAGGCAATGTTAGTTTTACTTAGTTGACTATGGTCTTCAGTCTGGCCTTTCCCTAACCTGTGTGTGTTAAAATCCAAGATATCTTTTTAATATCTTTGTTTACAAGCCAATAACCTCAAACCAACCAACCAGAGAAAACTTTCTGTATAGTTTTGTACATGGTTCTTGTTCTTTTAAACAGGTGACTTGTATGTGAAGAAATATATCTGCTGGAAACCATGGTTGTAGTTGACAGCATGATACTTCCTTTTAACCTAGTTGCGTACCTTATCTCAGACGTTCTTACTTGTTCCAGTAGTCTGCTGATGTGAAATCTGTAGTGGATTTATTCTCACCCAGAATACCTAGAATATCCACAGATAACATTGAGGGTATTTTTTCTGTGAAGCTTTTATCAAAAACTACTTTTTCCCCTCCTATTCATTTCCATAATTTAGTTTTCTTGATTCAGCATAAATTATATAAGTGTTCTGAATTTAATAGTCTCTTTGTCAGTGTCACTCTGGTATATGGCTTCTCTTTGCAATTCATCGAAGAATTCCATGGCATTTAATGAACCTACTTGATACATGAGTAGGTTTTTCTGAAGTTTTTAAGTTTATTTTAGGCAGTGACTGCCTAGTTGGAAAAAGCAGTTTTTAGATATTTCAGCAGAAGCAAAGGATTTTCAGGATAATTGTGGGCAGTTCAGGCTTTCATGAAGTTAGAAGGGTGTTTTCTGAATTTATTAATACAGAAAACAGAGGCATTTTCTTTTTCAGAATGAGACTTAAAGCCATGGTCTGAATTGCCTTTGGGAAAAATCTTTCTCCTTGGTATTGATGGCATAAGATATTAGCATCTTAAATCATGAGCTTCAGTTTATGTGTCTAATACTGGATTGTGTGTATACCACTGTTACAGATTGCTGAAAAATACAAAACAATAAGGAATGTGAAAGAGAATCTATGGAAAAATCTGTGTACATGATTATGGAAACTGTAAGATGAGTGGGATAAAGGTCTTTGTGTCCACTATTGGTAGTTGAAATGATGTGAGTGTGAACAGGAAGGAACAGGCACTTATCAGGCTGTGAGTAAAAGAGCTGGGGTGGAGGTGTTTGGGAAAAGGAGGCCTGGCATAGTGCCTGGATAGTATGGGGCTGGGGAACTAAAGTGATACCAGCAGAGAGGGATAGTTGGAATCTAGTGACTGTAATTGTGTTGGGGTGATTTGGCTGTAGGCTTAAGCCTTTGGCTACCTTTTCCACCATGGTGGAAGACAGTAGTAGCTTCAGGAGGTAGCCTGGGGAAGTGAGATCAGAACACCTAGTAGCGATGTTGATTCCAGCATCAACCCATTGGAGCTGGGAAGGATTCTGTGCTTGTCCAGCTTGATACTGCTGTTCTTTCTTCTCCCCACCATGACCACTCCAGAGAGGGGGGCATAGGTCAGGGGGAAGCTCTCTCCAGTGCTCAGCTCTCTCCAGTGCTCAGCTCTGACGTTGTCTCACCTATTCTGAGCTAGCCAGCTGACCTGGATGGTGTACATCCCTTGCCCAAACTGTCATAGCTGTTCTTTCTCTTGGCACATCTTCTGGGTGGTGGCTTCCTTTCTGTTAGTTGCTGATTGTTCATCGTTCAAATTCACAACGAGTAATAGCTGATGATGGAAGACTGTTGCTGTAAGTTTAAAGGTGGTTAAGAGCTGGAAGGAAAAAAATCACTAAACCTCAGTAAGCATCATGCATGTTAAGTGGTAGCTTTTTCCAAGCCTGAAATTCATGGGATATCTAGTTGAGTACTATCATTTCCAGGTGGGTTTTTGACATTACAATGTAGATTTCACAGCCTGGAGTAGAACTTAACTGATAAGTGTAAACAAGTTCTAGACTTAAAGAAAGAGTTCAAACTGTTCTCTAACAATAGAAAAAGGGACCATTCCTGTAAATAAAAAAATGCCCAGGTAGTACTCTGGTTTTACTAATAAAGATTTTTTTTTTTTGTCTTATTTCTGTAAGAATTTTATATGTTAGCTCTGAGGTCTTGACTTAAATGAATATCAAATTAATCCTTCTTTACCCCCAGTTATAGGCTTCTTAAAGGTATGACTGCAAAGAAATTTCCATATTTGTCAGTTGTTGCAGTTTCTAAATAAACTTCCAAACTCATCCTTCCACCCACTCCCCTCCTTTTTTTTCCTCAAGGAACTTGCCACTTGTCTAACGATCAGAAGCCCTGCAAAAACTAATTCTTTCAGACCTAGGATTGGTATTGCAAGAGTCTTACGATTTCAGCTACTTGCTACTTACACTCTTTTCTTGGGGCACTGACAGATTTAAACTAGGACCAGTCATTTTTGTCAAGTGCCAATCAAGGCCTTGTGCTCTGAATTTTGAGGTATTTGGTAAAGATAGACTAAGTTGTGACCCGGTTCTGAATATTCTCATCGGCAAACAAATTCCTAAGTGAGAGAGGTTAAAATATATAAAACACAGATTTCCAGGAACTGTTCATCATAAATCAGTCTTGTTCTGTTAAAGCTGAGGTATATGTAAGACAAAACTTCTCTGAATTTTTACCCATCCACACATGTTTCTTGTAACTGTAGGGGTTCCTCCAAAGGTGACTAGACATGGTGTTTTGGTCAGTTTACCATTGTTGTGGCCCTTAAAGACATGTCAGGGGAGAGTCCATCCCTTTTTTTTGGCTTTAGATGATCTTAGATTTTGAAGTATCTGGTTTTCATCAGACACATTGCCTGATAAAAAGGAATTTGTAGTCCATAGATGTAAAGAATTCTTGACTTTCAATGAAGATCTGGAAGATATCAAGCCCTCTCTGAAACTAATAGTTTACTGATACAAATGAGAAATGTCTGGAAAAACATTACTAGATTTCCAGTAGGATCAGGTGATGATTAAGTAATTCATTTTTCTCTGAAACTCGTAGCTGTAAATTAAATTTTTGTTTGTTGGAAGTATGTCATCACATGTCTACAGTCCTTCAAAGGAAACTTTTTTTTTTCATAGCTTACGGACAAAAAGAGCACTGTGGTTTGAATTTTAACAATGTGTATTAGTCATTTTGAGAGGATGTTGTTGGTTTGTGTTTACATGAAAACTACATGCTTTTGTAGGAAAACAGATTACTGTAAATGCAGAAATCTGAGAGGAGATAGTTAACTCTTCGTGGAAAGTCATCTCTGTGCTTGCATATCAAGCTTGCCTGTCTTTGCATTTAGCGAGTTCCATAAAATATCTGTGGATCTAGTCAGCTGTTGTTGGATTTTTCTGCAGGAGAAGGGATTACTTTATTTGGGTAAAATGTGTCATCAAGTAGGATATATTTGCTAATGAAATCTAAAAATTCAACTGATGGATTCATGGAATTGTACACCTGGACCCAACTCACTGATGTGCTAAACTAGCATCTAAGAGCAAGATCTGCAAATGTGAAAGATGAGTTTTGATTTAACTATTCAGTTTAACTGGTTTAATCAAAGTTAAGAAAAAAACTGGAAGTATAAATGAAACAGGAGATTATTTTTGTCGTCTAAATAGCAAATACGGTAGGATAAGACATTCAATCTTGAGAATGCAGAAGAACATTTATGAATAATTATTTTTAACATATAACTATATTCTGATAGCTTTTGTTTAATCATTTCAAGTACTTATATACTTATAGCTATACACTTACTAAAATAATTATATAATAATTATTTATAATAATACTTACATAATAAAACCTTGAATATATAAAATATATTGAATATATATATAAAAAATTGAATATATAAAATGAAGCTCAAATAATTGCCCTACTGTATACCATAATTTTACATTGATTAACCCCCAAAAGCACAAATCTTATTTTAAAAGGTTATGGAATTGCAAATCAGCAAGTTTTTTGATGAGGTTCAACCGTACTTTCGTAGGAGGCAAAGATGTAGAGCAAACAGCTTGCTCATTTTAGCCCACGTTTAAAACAAATGCCTAAATCCGTCTGCTCAGGATCTGCTTGGACGTACTTATTCTATCAGTCTTTAGCGTATGAGTGGCTGGCTGGCAACTTCTAGTATTATGTAGCTCAATTTGCAGTCAAGGGGAGTTTGGTAAAGAGATTGCAGCTCTGTGGGGGGAGGATTTTCTCTGCCAAATGTTACTGCATTAATGCAACTAGTGCAGTTGCTTCAGGTACTTGAAAATGAAAGTTTCTCAAGTAACAAGTTGTGCTTGCAACGGATTAATGCTGTATGCAAGCTAGCAAAACGTTTCAGTTCTTAGTAAGTATATATTTTAAGTCTTAGTGTTTCAGCAAGGATGGAAGGCTTGGGCTTTTTAAAAAAAATCTGTGTTTTTATTCTTTACAAGGCTATTTGCTCTTGGCATAAGCTTTAATTGCACTATGCTGTCCTAGATGCAAATTGAAGTTCATTTGAAGCTAGGTTTATACTGAGGGCTTTGGTGCCTTTATTTTAAAATACTTCCTGTTCCTCTGTTTATATCTTAAATTACTATTTTTTTAAATTAAAATTTGTATTGAATTTGTATAGTAGTAATGTATTTCAAATTCAATATTCAAGCATTTAAAAACCTTCAGGTCAGGAGAAAAGTAAATGGGTATTTGAAAAAAAATTACATAGGGGTTTTTTTAATGTTTTAGGTTTTGCTTATTTTGTTTAAAACCCAAATAATTCAAGAGTCTGGCTTCCTTTTCTCCTCTCTTTCTCCCTTATCAGTTTGGTCAGGTATTTAATATTTAAGATTTCTTTGGTTTAAGTATGTCAGGTGTTTCTGTTTTGAGTACTAACATAAACTCCAAATTGTAATTATGTCTGCTAAAAATAACGTTAGTAAAATCAAGAGAATTTTATTTCTAAACTGTAAGTGCTAATGTCATGCTGTCAAACTAAAAATGTGGAAATAATTGTAAAACTACAATTTTACTTTAATCTTCACTAGAATACTTGTAAAAGAAAATTCAACTTTTCCTGAAAAGCTTGTGTGTGCAAGAACAATTTGAGATAGAAATGTCTGTTGTTCCAGAACTTTAAGAGTAAAGTCAGTTGGGACGTGGTGATGGATAGATATAAACTACTAGTTTTGTTTTGGGTTTTTTTTAAATGAATTGTGGTGTCTGAGTAGCACTTACCTACTTCTGTTAAACTCCCAAATATGAAGATTTGTTTTCACTTCCAAAACCTGCTGGTTTTTGAATGTTGTTTTAAATAGGAACACTCCTACAGTGTAAAATAAACAAAAGCAAGCATAAAAGCGGTTACCAACATTTTATTTATTCTTAGTTCCAGAACCCATACAAAAACCACATGAAGGACCTGGAGAAATGGGGAAGCCTGTGGTCATTCCGAAAGAGGAGCAAGAAAAAATGAAAGAAATGTTTAAAATAAATCAATTTAATTTAATGGCAAGTGAAATGATTGCACTCAACAGGTCATTACCTGATGTCAGGTTAGAAGGGTAAGTGCTTTACATTGTGTTAAAAATGTACTCTACTTAAATGAAAAACATACAAAGAGTCATCCAAAACAAGAGTTCTGTTCGGCAACATATTCCTGTTGAAGTGAGAAGTAGAAGGATTTCCTTTATATATAGTGGTACTTTGTAAATAAGATTGAAGAGCAGAAAAGAGTTTTCTTCAGTGTGATTCAACTTTGAATCTGATTACAAATATGAAAGCTGTTCAGGGAATAGAGATTTGTTTGGTTGAAGGAAAACAAACTGAAGACTTGGCAATTCAGGAAAAAACTACTTATTTGAAAAATTCATGTACTGCTTGTAATGAGACAGACTAAAATTCTGTATTATATGAAATAGAAAAGATTTTATGATGAGAAATAAACACTTGGAAAATTTCTTACCTAATGAAATGTGCAAAGCTTCGTTTAGATTGCATTATAATGTTTTCTAATATCCATCTGGTTTGTTTTTGATCTTACGTCTGAAATATTGATCCTTTCAGAGCTATTTGAGTCATAAGTAATTAAAAAGAAAATTGTAGCCTTGTTTTAAATAAAACTAAGATTGCTTTACTCTCCTGGGGCTACTCTGGCAGGGTAGCTGAGGACTCCCCTAACCCTTCTTGTTTATGAAAGGGACTCTCAAGTTAAATAAAGCTCATGAAACGAGATTTTCCCAGTCAGTTATCTGCATTCTCTTGCAAGAATCAGATGCTATAGAAACCCTGTTTCTTTGGAAGTTTTGCTGTTGCTTCTGTGTATACAAGACCTAGCTGTTGCATTAATTTGTTTTCATTTCCTACCTCAGAACGTAATACTAAAAGAATGAGATGAAGCTCTGACTGCTTTACATTGTTAATGAGTGACAAAGAGCTAATTTGTAGGTATCTTCATCTACTGTAATGAATGGGATTCTGTTTGGCATGTGAGTTCCTGGTAGTGCTGGTGTTCTCATTAATTGAGCCACATATTTTTCAAAATATGACTTCATAAATTTGCATTAATGTAACTTTTCAATTAATTTTCAGATAGTTATTAGTCAGATTTTACAGTCACTGCTTGCGTATTTCTCAGAATAGTGGAAGAATGCAAATCATGAGAACTTATAGGGTTTTCTTTCAAAACTGAAAGATGTTTTGTGGGGATTATAACCTTTTTTTTTCTCATGTTACTGCACTGATGTAAGTTGGAAATGGAATCTCTTGGGATTCGTGAAGGTTCGTATGTAGTGTCTACCCCTTTATCACACTCTATAGGATAAGAAATTGTCTCACTTGTAAAATGGTGACTTCCACTGTTTAAGAATTTGTGGTTAGCATTCTCAACTTGCTTTAGCTGTGAGGAAAATCCTGAGTTTCATTGGAGACTTTTGTCAAAGCTGGGATGCTGATTTGGGGTGATTTCTGTATGTTTTCTGGAAGAGCTGAATGGAAGGAATTAACAAAACTGTGGGGAAATGATAGTTAGAATAGTTGGTTATTTGGAACGTAAACAGGAGTAATTTGTCATTATGACCCTGGAAGTATGGGAGAGAGTAAATAATGTAATCTGTTTATCAGCATTCATATTGGAAAACTTGCGTGTATGTATTCTACTATTTTTATAGTGAAAGTACAAAGATAAGAAAATAAATCTGTGGATCTAAAAAGTTGACTTCGTCGAAGTTTTGTGAAGTCTAGACTTTGAATTAACAAAAAAACAGAATGAGAAATTACTATAAGCTATTAAAAAATGATTACCATCACGCAAGCTTTTGCAGATAAATGAAATTACAATTTTAAAATCAAGTTGAGTTGTAGGATTTTTTTCTCCTTTACAGTTGGTTGTGCTTCTCAGTTACTGTTTGGCACTGAGATTTGCATTACAAATTTAGTAATGTTACATTTGTTTCTCTTTTCCATTTGTATGGACCCAAATACTGTCACTATGTGTGTGAAAGTGGAATCTTACAATAAAATTTTAGGTAAGGTCTCAGGGCAGAGTTGGATTTTCTGTTTCTGTAAGTTGTCGCTGACAATTTTAATATTGATTTTCTGCGTGCATTTTTAGTAGATTATGAGAGAAAAATGGCCCCCAAAAAGCTCCTCCTTTTTGTCATCTTTTCAGTAAGTACTTTACAAGGTCATGCTAATTACGAAGTTGGGGAGTGTGTTAGCATTTCCTAGGCAAATCTGAGAACAGCACTGTGTTTACAGTGCAAGGGTATCTTAATCCATACGTGTGGATTAATGTTACTTTTCAAGAACACCATAGCAGTTTTCTGGATTGTGGATACTGCAAATAGGCTCTGGTGTTGTATGTATGTCTTACGAAAGTATTTATGTGATTAGTCAAAATACTCACGTGGTCAGAAATAACTTTCTGTAGCATTAGTTGAATTGCTTCTGTTACAGCTTGTTCTAACCATATCCCTGCTAATATGGAAGTAGTTTGGGGAGAAAGGGTACTTTCTAATCATTCCTTACCACATTTATGTGCTTACAGCACAGCTGCCAGTAGCACTTTCAGTCAAGGCTTTGAAAAAGCAGGGTATGTTCAAAGGCTCGCTTAGCTGTTCAGCCATGTAATTATTTTCTTCACAGGTTTCGTGGGTTGCTTCCTTTATGTGGTGTGGGGGGAAGATGTGACTGTTTCAAGTCCTGTAATTCTCTGGCATGTCAGTTCTTCAGAAATACAGATGTCTGTAAAAGTTGTGCCCAACAGTTAATCATTGAAAAGCTGGTGGAATTAGTTGTGCCAGGACCAATTTGCCACATGAATTTAATGAGGATGGCATACCCTGTCCACTGGTGAACAGGTTTTGAAGTAGACTACATTTATCCTTCAGGTGAATTTCTAGTTCTGCCAAACCGCCCTGTCATCTGTGCGAAGGCAAGCACATTTGTGTGCCTGCTTGGTCCGCCGGTGCTCAGAGGTTCATCTCTAGAGAGACCCGCTCCGGGCATCCTGTTTATGTTTTGGCCAAGAAATGATGTTTTCTTACTAGAAGACCAAAAATGTGAGCTGTTTTAATAACTTCTAGGCGCTTCTCCAGCTCAGAGAACTCCTCAGTATGAGACATCTACAGAAGTTGAAATCTGTGTTCTGCTGAGCTGTGTCCCAGTGTTATTAACAAGTTTATTATTTGGCACAAAATTACCGAGGCACATAAATGCCTTTAAAATCATTGACATATGCCTGAATTGCTAGTCATTTTGGGTCTGTAAGTGGGAACATGATTCTACTTACTCTTCTCATTATCCCAACTGAATGATTTGCTTAACAGAAAAAGTTAAACCAGAAGTAATTTCTTTTTTAGCCTGGATACTTCCCCAGATCTGGACTGGAGCACGTTAGTGTAACTAACTCCTGTAACTGACAGGGCCACAACCTCTGGAGGGCTGCTGTTGCGGGGGAGCAAGCAGCAGGGGTTAGCAGATTGGTTTGAAGTTGGTAATAGAATAATTCTTCTAAGCACGCCTTATTCTGGTCTGTGAATCAGTCATCAAAGTGGGAGTTGATTCACAGTTGCCAGGAAAATACGCAGCTGTGGGCTTGACATGACAGCAAGGAGTAAAAGATGGGTGATTAGAGTCTTGCCTTGATTTTACTGAAGACGAGGGAGGCAATGAGTATAATAAGTGTCAATGACTGTAATACATGTTCAGCTGTGCCTGTGTGTCTTAGACTGGTATTCAGGTTGGAAAGTGGTGTGGTTAAACGCACAAACTTTGTGTGTGTTTTATGACTTGGTTTTGCTCTCAGTGCTGAGGTGACTTGGAAGCTGCTTTGCAAAATAAAGAATGAATACTGTGTTCTAGGGCTGAGCTCTCCAGGCTGTATTCATTGTTTATTAATTTGTGGAATACATAAAACATTTAAGGAGACATTCGGGTCCCTGGTCTGAGAGTTTAAACCCAATTCTCACTTTTTTTACACTAGAAAAGAGCATCTTAAAATAGTCTTCCAGGCACAAGTGGTCAAGGGTAGAAACAATGCAGGCATAGTTGGGACAGGATTATGTCATTCGTGTAAGCTCTGGTCCCCACTGGAGATTAGGATGCAGTGAGAGGAGGGTGTCATATTCTGCACACTGAGATTTCTTGGAAAGGAGATGTGCTTCCCCAGGCAGACCTGTAGCAAGGAGGGGTGTGGATAGTTTTGGGATACCTTAGCAACCTTTTCTCCAAGGCTGCAGGTTCTTAGAACTTGGCATAAAAGATCTTCCTTGTAATTTTGTCCCTTAGTTGGTATAATTTTGCCAGAATTAAAGGTATCGAACATCTTATTATACCCCAGTTAGTTCTGTATAACATTTGGGATCTTATAACTGTCCTTTTTCTCAAACTGTCTGTGTTCAAGAAGGAGGTCTGTTGGGTGTTGAGTGATCCAGTCAGTCTTAGGGTATCAACAGAGTCTTTAGCCAGATGGCCCTACATATTTGAGTGCACTGGGCTTAAATTCATGTGACCTATGATTTCAGCCACTTAATAGAAAAAAGATGCAGATTTCTAAGACCTTAATTTTTAACTAGGACAGCAATGTGATCAGTTTAAATTGTTATTGAAGGGGTTTTTTGCTGAAACAAACTACCCTGCTCAGTTCCTGCTGTCAATCTTTTACAATTGTGAGGAAGTAGACAATTTTTTTTTTTTTCCTGGGGTTAAAAGGCATTCTCCTATGTCTAGTTTACATGAATGTTGTGGAGATTATAGCTGGGCTCCTTTCTGAGTAAGGTCTTCATATGACTAATTCTGTCATCTCTTTGCTTAGAAAGAATGGTATTTAGATTTAAGCTTTAGATTTAGACACGGTTGATTATATGATAATGCTTTTCAGGTACAGGATTGCAATCTGGATTTCATATGTGTGCTTTAAAAATGTAGTGTTGATTTTAAGCCTGAAATATACATGTGAGAATACTCTGGAATTTGGATTTTTGACTTCTCAAAACAAATTGAGTTGCTGTATACTTTTAAGATGCTACAGCTGAATCATAATATGACACGCTCATAAAATTTACACAATCCCTGTGTAAGAGAAATAGTTTGAGTAAACCTCTTCGTAGTAAAACTAGTGAAGGCACACATGCAAGTGCATGCTCTTGGAATTAGAATATCTGACATTTTATGGTTTATTTTAAATGGCAACACTTGAGGTATTTGCTTCCATGTGAGGCTTATGTAGGTGTGCTCGCTTTTAATTATCTTAATTCAGGAGAAGAGATAAGGGGGTAGTTTTGGTAGTTTTTTGCTACGTATAATCTGCTGTAAATGTGGACTGCAGCCAAAGAAAGTCGTTTATTGCTTCTGTTGACACTGATCTGACGATTGTGTGACCTCGCTGACTAGATGGAAGATTGCACACCAGAAAGGTGAAAAAATGCATATTTTATTGTATCAGCAAACTGAAGGAACAGACCCAGCAGCTGAATTATTACCAGATCTAGTGCAAAGAAAGGGATTGGACAAAACCTGTAATGGTGAAAAGTGGGATTATTGGTTTTGGCAGCAGTGCACTGTTGCTCCAGACTAGGTGGAAAAGGTGTGGGGGGGGAAATACACACAGAAAGTGTGTATTAAAATCGCCATAAGGTTATGGGGATTTAAACAGTTTCTTAATTTGTGATATGCTTTGTGAACTTTTGGGATTCATTTTGCTCAGGTCATAGTGATGTAAAAGGAAATACAAAAGCAAAGTTGTCAACATAAGTGATGGAAGACTTCAGAAGTTTATTCAACTTTTTGTTACAAGCTGGAAATCCAGGCTGTTAATTAACCTGGTGTCTGTAAAGGAAATCTGCTGATCTGGTGACCAGCAATGTCATGCTGGAAGTCCAGAAGCCTGTGAGGTACTAAAGACTTTACAGTTCTTCTAAGTAGGAATTTTTTTTGTCTGGCTTTTGTGGTGCATTTAGCTTGTTACTGGCCCGCTGTAGGGTCAACATTTGGAAATGTTCATGTTGACTTTCAATGAGTTAGTTGGAAGAAATTACGTGTAAATCTTTTTCCTAGGGAAAGCTTAGAGGAGAGAAAAGTCACTTTAAAAATCAGCTTGCTTCCTGTAATCTTTTTTTATATATATAGGCATATATACACATATGTAGACATACATGAGTGTGTATATATGCACAAACACTTGGCAATCTCATTCTTACTTATAAGTGTCTTCCATTTTGGATGAGCAGCCATATCCTGAATTTCATTCAAATTGATAAGTATGAAAAATAATTTGGCTAGAGAACTTAAGTTTCAGTTTCAGTCTTTGAGTACAGAATTGTTTTTGCTTCTGTCAAGAGATGCTTTCCTGTGATCACTTTCAGGATGAGGAAAATTGCAGCTAATTACTTTTGTGACATTCTGTTTGAATTCTGTAACCACAATGGTTTTAAGGACCATTTTGGATTTTGTTTCCAGGGTCTAAAGAAGATTTCTACTTGACTCATGAGATAATGCGACCTTTCTTATATCCAAATCTTTGAGATCAGAAGAAAGGAAAATTTCATACTCTTGGTGTCAGGTAAATTATGTAATACTATTGAAGGCTGACGTTAAGCAGGCCGGATGGAAATATTTAATTAAGAATAAGGGATTTGCCTGCAATCAGGTCACCTGTTCAGGAAGATGAATTGGAGTTGTGATACGAATTATAGGAATGAAGACCTTTTGTCTAGATCGGATTGTTCTGATTTGATCGGAGGAAACAGCTTCGAGGGTAGCATGAAGTTTTCTTACAACCTTATCTGCAGTGCTTTCTCTTTGTGCGGCCACAAGTTAAAACTGTGGTTGTATGCAAAGTCTGTGCAGCGAGCCGTGGTTTGGCATGTTACGACAGTCAGTGATTCCATCTTTCTCAGAAGTATTGCTTTTAGCCCTTTCAGCTCCGTTGCTTCTGTGTGAAAATTACATCGTCACCCAGCTTGATTGTTTTCAGTCTGGGGGCTTGGGATAGTCTTAAAATTTATGTCAGAAACAGATTTATTAACGCTCTTGTTCATAATGACATCGTGAGGCTGCTGCTCGTATCCAGGAAAGACTAACTCAGTGTTTACCAGAAACGTGCCATTTTACTTGAGTGCTCGTTGTTCTTAATGTGGTGTTTTGACACTTTCTCTGCCATCCCTGCTACAGGGCGTTATCCTCTGGTGGAAATGTAGGTCAGTCTCAGCAGCTTCAGGGTGGCTCTGAGTCTTTTCAACACTATTTTCATCCATGATTTAAGCAGAGAGGAGTTTTTGCATTGGCCGTAGCTGTGCCTCCGCTTTGTTACATAAACTTTATCTCAGGCTATAACTTTTGGCAAATAGGTAAACAGCGGAGTACTGATGTTTTTCTGACACTGCAGCGATGTTCATCAGATGTCAGTAATTTAAGTTTGAGATGTCCTGAGAGGAGTTCGGATTTTCTAATTTTTTTCCTCTGTCAATCTGGCATTAACTTTGGTAACCCCAACAGAAAATAAATGTGGAGTTTCAAGTCTAAGGACACTGATGCTTACTTCACATAGATTCCACTATATTTTAGTATAGTGTACAAACAGCATACTCTTCAGTATTAAATAGATTTATTACAGGGGCTGTGCTGTGTAGTATTTCCTCAGAACTTCAAGTCTGACCTGATTTCAGCCAGACTTTGATTATTCCTTTGCCAAATGTAAATTCTGGAATGAAGTTTATTTATAAATAAGTGCAGCTTTTACTTATAGCTGTTTTTTGTAGTGTGCAAGAGAAAAGATTGTACTGAATTTGTAAGATGACTACATCCGTGTGGTGTCCCGTGCGTGCCTCCCCCCCGCCTCCTAAATCTGTTGCTTCCAAAAATGCATCAGCGCTGCATTATTATACTGCACTAGTCTGAGCTGTAGTGCCATTTCCCAGCTGAGCTGCCTAGTGCACAGGAGACACTTTTGCTTGTGTTCCATCTCTGTCGTTTATCAGAGTGCTCTGGGTTGTGCGCACTGGGCAAGAAAACAAGGATTCCATACATGTTGTACTGCTGTTGATGTCTTTGAGCCACTGTAAATTACTAGTCATGCCTTGTTTCTGTGAAAGGCTGATGGAATCTGGGAATAAAATTGCTATCAGGTATAGCAAATATGGTTCAGGTAATGTCTAAGTCTATTGATTTTTGTGTTTAGGTAAGTATGAGTGGCCTCATTTTGAAAATTTCACATTTTGAAAAGAATACTCCCATGTTACTTGTCCTCTTGTCGCTTCTGTATGGAGAATAATCTGTTAGAAGCATCAGAAGAGGTAGAGATCCGCCCTGTAGTATTTAGAAATTTAGCATCTATTTCTAATGCAAAATGTAAATATGACATTGTCTTTCTAGAAAATGACATAATACTTTTTTCATGTTTTGCCTCAATGAGAGTGGCTTTCCTCATTGAGTCTCGCTGTATAAACAGTAGGGTAGTATATAGCTGGTTTCCTACAAGACCTCTACCTTGTTTGTAGCTTTTTTAGTGTCTAATTTTTAGTCTATGAAACAAAAGTATGTGAAAGCGATCAGGATATTAAATCCCATTTTATTACATTACTTTCAGAAATTATTTAGCATGACTTTGAAGGGCCTGCAAGCAGATCACTGCTAACATTGTAAATACTTGTCTTTCGAGTTTCAAGAATAATTTCTAAGTAAATTGATCCGTGAATACTGTTTCATAGTATTGATAAAATGCCAAGTACCGTTCTGTAATAAGATGGCTGCACAATTGCATTTTCTTAAGGTAATATTTGAAGTGTTTGCTAAAGTTCCAGCAGTAGCCCGAAAGAGGTGACGTTAGGGTAGCGAAGGGACGGTGTCCCGAGTTCCTGGCACTGCTGCGTCTTTATCGATAGTTAGAGTGGGTAACCTTTGTTGATCTCGGAGTTGGGCACTGAGCAGAGCAGATAGGTGTCAGTAGAATTTCACCTTCTGAAGAATTCACATGAAGGATCTTGTAGGATCGCCTAGTAGATTTCTTCTGTCCCTGCAGTGCTGAAGTAAGTTTTTTCTCATTCCTTTGCTGGCATGAGAGAAGAGAGAGGCTTCCAGTTCTGCCAGAGGTGAAGGACGGTTGAGACTATCTGGTTGCGCTGATGTAGAAAGCACAAAATGAAGAGTTGTCGTCTTTCTGTGCAAGATTGTGCTGAAGCAGCACTTAAACTCTGAGATTTAATGGCTTAATTTTGTTTGGACAGAATTGTGTTACTTGATGTCTCTTCTAGATTGTTTTTGTAATGTCTCCTGTGGACTATTTGTACCCTGGGCTGAAAGAGGAAAGCAGTTTATTCAGAGTCTCTTCAGGTGCATTTGAAGTAGTGTCAGATAGCTTTCAAGTGGCTTAACATAATCCATTTAATAACATAGTCCTTGAGGTTTTTTTTTCTAAACATCTCCCTATCTAAAATGTGCAGAGCTTCTATGTAAGATTTGATTAACATCTTCAGAAGAAGTCACAATAATGGAGAGACGTAATAGAAGCGATGGTTGCTTTTGGCCTTCCATTTTAAAACTTTTGTAATGGAACTTTAAAATCAGGCTATAGACAACAACGCCTATTTATTTTGCTGTGACTGTTTTTAGCTCTGTTATACTTGCTAGGATATGCCTTCCTTCCTTTGCTTGTAGGCCATTAAACTTGAATTTAAGTTATGAAGGATTTGGACCTGTTACACTGCCTTGTGCTCTTGGGGAGATACGGACAAGTAACCATAAGGGATCAGGCCAAAGTATTTTGAATATATGGTGCAAAATTGCAAAAAAGGTGAAATTTTGTGAAGAAATTTCTTCATCTTAAAGAAGCGGAGCAGAGTCATGTCTTTGTAGTCCCATGGCTCCTTTCTAAAACAACTTTTAAATGTACAGCTTGTAAACTTATTTTTTTCCTGAAATATGATTTTGATGAGGCATTAAAGATCTTGGATAACTTTTATTTTACTTCCTAATTAATTTTCCATTTTATTTCCTAATTATATGAAACCAAGAAATCAAATATTAGGGAAGAATACATAGCTAAGGCAGCTGAAGTTGGGGATCTCAGTGCAGGACAGGGAGACTTGCTATGAAATAAAGAACACTACTGTTCTGAACATTGGAATGCGTATGTCACGAAATGTAGACTAATGAGGCTTTTTGTCTTGATCATATTTTAACAATCTGGTATATTCTTTTTCCATGTCTTGAGGTATAGGGCAGTAAGTCTCTGCTTGCATTTAAAATGTCTGACATTCTGGGGGCGTTTCCACAATCTAAATAATATGTGGAGTCACATTAGCCAGGAGTTTGCATGGAGAATGCCATAGATTAAGGAAAGGATGATGCATTCCATGTGAAGTAGACATTCTCAACTGCTGTTGGGAGTCTTAATTAAATTACTGGAGATGGTATGCCCTCCTAATAGTGTGCACTCAATTTTAAAACTGTTTGAGGCATGATCCAACAAAAGGAACTTAATGTATTAGTAGTGAATGAAGATTCAAATTGTCCTTAATTCATACCCTGTGTCTCATACCCCTCGTGGTTATATTCTGCTGCTGATGTTGAGTAACTGTTTGTTGAAACTAATGCTGTATTTTAAATTCCCTAGTAATCCCTTTTGATGTAATTTGCTTTCAGACAAAAGACAAAAAGGATTCTTAATGTAAATGTTTGTTAGTAAGGATAAAATGAGGTTTACATCGAAGGCTAATACTCTAATCACAGGTGTCAGCTGTTCTATTTTATTTTATTTGTTGTGTGTTTTGCAGCAATATGTTCCAGGGGGAGGGAAGGGGAGGAAGGAGTGTGTGTCAGTGTTTTCAAAATTAAAACAAAGGGGGGTTATTTGTATGTGTTTGCAATAAATATGTACAAATATAGCTAAAAGGTGTATACAGAAAGGCAGGTGAAAGGAGTATTAATTATCATGTTTTGTATATCGTACTATTAATTCTTTCGCTTATCTTGCCTCCATCAAAGAATCTTTCCAGAAGAACTTCACACCAAACACTTTTAGAATAGCATTCAGAAATTTCCAAGCCCGTTTTGTGATGAAACGCCCTTGAGTTACGTATGGCAGCCTTTGGTGTATTGGTAAACAAGCCAGTCTGGGATTGCTCTTAAATCGTTACCTCAGAAAGGGATGAAATCTGGAGATGAGAATAGGCAATGGAAAGGAGGATGTTCACCTTCTGCAGGACAGGGTGGTGGGAATGCTGGGGGGGGGAAGGAGGAGGGTCCCAAAAAATTCCTGTAAGCCTTCTCTTTAGTGCTAACAAGTTCCTCTTCAAAGGCAGATCTTAAATGTTTTGATGTATTTGTTCCTCGGACAGTGTAATGTTTTATAAACATGGTAGTCCCTGATCACTTGGCTGGCTTTTATTATACCAATTCATTGATTTCAGCTCAATAACATGAAATCTTCTGTAAAACTGTAAAAAAGGAAAGGCTAGAGATGAGAGATTTCATATTACAGTAGTAGATCCTGTGGCCACTGCAGCGAGATATTCCTGGTGAATGACACATCATTATTGCTTTTCACAGAGAACTGTTAACAGGTTTCTCTCAACATTTTTACAAATATTCTGCCAAAAAGTAGAGGAACAATTGGTGGATTTGTATTACTACTGTAGCTGAAGGTCTACAATCAGACACTTATTTTCTGGTCTAGGGAGCAGTGCAACCAAAGGAATAAAACATTGAGGGTTCGGTTTCAAGGTAGCAAAATAGGCTGAACAAGTGACAAACATAGGGGAAAAGTTATTTGGCTTATGTATTGAATTTTTCATCTGAAATTTATAGCATCTTTGTGAAAAGCTATGTTATTTTTCAAGTGATGCCACAGAAATAACTTTATCACTTGGCATACTTCAGAGGTATTTTTTATACGTGAATTAAATCAGAACAGACAAGGGTATATGTCTGCTTTCCCTAAAGATTTTATGGTGTTCACTTCAGTGTGGTGAATAATTAAATTTGGCCATAATTGTAGATAAGTGTAATATGGAAGACAGCCAGTGCCTGCAGCTGCCTTCATTCAGAAATATAACATGATTTTGCAGGACCTCTTCCAGATATTTCTTGAATCGTCCCTGGACTTACTGATCTTTTCTGGGATCTCGATGCACACTGGGCTTTTGTCACCACCTCAGAGCTGAAACGCCTATGTGTTATGAGAGCTGCTCTCACTTGGAAGAGCTCTGGCTAACCAAGTTATCCAGCAAATAAAATATTCATGCTGGGTGCCCTGTTTTGGCTGATGTTCCTGGCGTCACTCGTTGGGGTGGGGTTAGGTGTTGACACCATGATCCTGCTTTGGCAGGATGTGCTTCAGGATGTCCTTACATATTTAAGGTAGAGGATAGGTAATGGATATTTCTCAAGTCCTCAGCACTGCTGTTTAGGTGATGGTCGTGAATACTTGTTAGCATATTTCAATAACATTTAGATCAGGTTACATTACAGTGAATTGACTCAATAATTTGGGATCTAATAAAAGCTTTTTTGTTGTTGTTGTTGGAATGAAGATCCATTGAATATATTTCTTTTTCCACTTCAGTATTTTCCTTCTCTTTGAGATCTACATATATCTCTAGCTTTGATTCTTAAAGGATTTCATACCATAAAATCTTATGTAAGTTTCTGTGTGTGATTTTTGAATATATCGGAGCAACAGTGTGCAGGGAACACTTAAATTTGCATGGTTATTCTTTAGAGCAAAATTGTTAAGAGTGTTTTATGTACAGTATATTGTTTTTTCTAGGAGATACTGATAACATCACTTGTTTTAAAATAGTATTGTGGAGTGTAAAGTGTTGGCTGCATGTGGGGTTCCGTGGAGTGTATGTCATAGTTTGCATGAATGTCCTGCATGTGCTTTTAGGAGAGCTGTGGTCTTATATGCTAACTTAGGAATGTGGATATAATTCTTTTTTAATTTGATGAACTTTGTACACATGTTGAAGTGCTATAAATGAGGAGGGATGTGTAATAAATGTGTAACAGAAACACATTAAATTATGAAATGCACAACTCACCAGTATTGCAGGTAGCGTGCATGTAGTTTTGGCCTTTTCCAGATATCAGCTGTGTCCAGAATAACAACAATAACCTTTTAGTTGTTATTTGGCTTTGTTCATTATATACTTTCTATTGCATTTACGTCCTAGTTTGTTTTGCCATTTCTTGTCTTGTGTCTCTATCTCCATTTCCCCTTCGTCCCCATTACAGTACTGGGGGTTTCCATGCAAGCCTAAATCAGGGGCTTGGATTAGTGTATCTGGACGTGCTACTCTTCACAGAACAGGTAGTAGAAATAAATAATCTGTTATCTCTGTGTGTTAGCAGTATGGAAGTTGCTTTCATTTCTAGAGTTGGTTATTGAACTGAGGTTCTCCTTTCTTAATGGTAGGATGGAATACATAGATGTAAAAGTCAGGGTGTTTCTTAGGTTAAAATATAGATCTGTGTACCGTTTGCTCCTTTGTCATACTTTGCATACAATTGATATATCATGAATGTTAGTACTGATGCTCAGAAATAAACCTCAGAGTTGCAGTTCTAACTGAAGGCTTGACCTTTGTGAATATGTGCGTTATTTTTGTTTATAGGTGTAAAACGAAGGTGTATGCAGACAACCTTCCCACAACAAGCGTTGTTATTGTTTTTCACAATGAGGCTTGGAGCACACTTCTACGAACTGTTCATAGTGTGATAAACAGGTCGCCACGACACATGCTGGAAGAAATTGTCCTTGTCGATGATGCCAGTGAAAGAGGTAATGATAATGCCGATGCCTTAACTTGCTGCTCTCTTTACTTAAAAAATTGAGACTGTCTTTCTACAGGCTTAGCTCTCCTCAGCAAAACACAGTTGCTGAGGCAAGGGAAGGCAGAGTGAGCAATACCCACTTTGAAATACAGGTGGGTCATTCTCTAGTGAAAACTAGTGGAAGTTTGTCTGTCTGTTTTCTGTTGATAGTATAGAGTTTGTGTTAGTGGGTTTATACCATTACAGCTTCTACGTTTTGTGTTTGGAATTTTAACACATTCCTAAAGCTTGAGGGCATTTTATACTTGAATCACTTGGTGAATAATAGCAAGGGCGACTCTGTTCCTCACATCCAAATTTACTGTCAGTACCATCATTAAACTTGGTGCTGAGAGGGATTAATTTTGATTATTTGGGCCCTGGGAAGTTGAAATTCAGTGTCTATGCTGTGGGAGGTTCTACTTTTTAGTAATTAGTGCTCAAGATGAAAATTCTACATTACATAATGAAACCTTACACGTATAACAAAATTAATAGACAAAACTTGAAGCCGATTTTTTTTCCTTAAAATAACTTTATATTTTACTCTTCATATTTTTTAAATTACAATATAGTAGAAATAATAAAAATAATACTCTAGACAATACTTGATATTTCATTTTGGTTAATAGTTGATACTGGGTTTGTTCCTTGTTTAATCTTCTTCAGTGGTGTGGGTTGTAAACTATAACTTAAGGGATATTTTTTTCCTTGTGTTTGCAAATGGGCATGAGAAGGGTATTATGGGTTTTTATCTAAACCATTTCTATATTTTTAGATTTAATCACCCTTTTTTCTGTATTTCTACACTGAAAGTTTTCCCTAGGGCTAATAGGTAGTAGGCCAGAAGAGCCTTGGCAGCCACCAGTTGTAGGCTGTTATCTGTATCAGCAGGGATTCTCATGCTTTAGTCATGGAAGGGTTTTACACCCAGCATGCTCATGTCTCTGCCCTGATGCTTCTGATGCCAGTGCTGCAAAATCCATATTCTGCTGCTTATGGCAATTCCAGCTGCAGAGCAAGATGGGTGACTCCCATCTCCAAACAACACGATATGTCCAAACAAGGTCTGTGTGTGAAGACAGACACTGGATTTCAGATCATATTGTTTAAATAGCATTATGATCATGGATTACAATGGTTAACGTGAGGTTTTATGATATTTAATAACCGTTACAGTGGCTTTTGTAACTAAAGAACTTTAGGAGTGGATTTTTGCACTTCATATCTAATGTGGTAGGAAGTATGAGTTTCTTCTTCAGGTTGCATGTGCATGTGATGCCTTAGCATATATTAACTCACCTATTCCCAACTATGTAGGTCTAGAGTACAGCTGGTTGTGCAATAGCTGAGTAGACTAAAGACAGATCCTACCAGCTAACTGAACTCTGACCAACCTGTTTTCCTAAGGAAGCATAGCTCACGCACTCAGGTCGTGTTTGCACTTGTCTGTGTTCCTTTCTTCTGCCTGGCACCCTTACTTGCTTTTGCTTTCTTACCTGATACTAACTTTAACTGCTTCAGCCAATCTCAGTGTGATTTGCAAGAAGGGACAGAGACGTTAAATACAGTTAAGCTTTGGCAGCGGAAGAAGAATGCCCGTGTAAAGGGAAAGGCTATCGCGTAAATATGTTGCAGGTTAGTTGAGAGATGTGATGAACTTTCACTTCTTAGAAAGGCACAAGATCAAATTTTCACTCTCTTCTCTTGGGAATTTGCAATTACACCCCACAACTTCTCGTAGTTTTTCAACCTTATATAAAAATTCTAGATTTTTTTGGTTCTAATGCATGTGAAACCGCTCACCTTTCCTTGTGTTGTTCCCAGGGAACAATCCTCTTTTTAACACGAATGCTGATGTTTGGATTCTGAGCCCCAGTACTAGGTTATGTACAGGTATATGTCTCCTTAATGGAACAGAGATAGTAAATTTGTGTCGGTTAACTTTTATGCATAGACTCTTGCTAGAAAAACAAAGGTTATTGCAAGTGTGCTCCATTTTGTTTGTCAAGACAGTCCTTGACACTAATTCAAATCAATGCTAACAATTAATTGTGACAGGTCAGCTTTCTATATGACCTAGAAATAAAGAGCAAGCTAATATTAAAATAATGTAGACATAACATTTCTTATGTTCTGCCTCTTCAATTTCTGGTTTAGAAAAAAATCAATTTTAACACAACAATAGCCATGTCCTCACTATGAAGTTGAATTTTACTCCAGTTAAAAAAGCATGTCTCTTTCTCTGGATAACTTCTCTGTTTCTGGGTTTGAGTTAGGTCATAAAAGAAAGATAATTTAATTCCAGACTGAAATTTATAGCATTTCAGACTTTTTCTTTTGGTGTTATTGAACCTGTTCCAATACTTAGTTTTGAAATCCATGATCTTCATTTCAGATCACTCAGGCATCTTTCATTTGTAGTTACTTTCAACAGTTGCTGAAAGGGGTTTGTTTTTTTGGTTTTTAGTGGGGTTTGTTGTTGTTTTGGTTTGTTTAAAAAAAAAATTTGTTATGGTTTCAGCAAGCATGCTTTTACATTAAACAAAACGAAAGGGTATGATGCCTGAAAATTTGAAGGGTTTAGCATATGCTACTTAAGCATTCTGTTTGTGTTGAACTAAAACAGCAGACTTTTCCAGAAAAAAGAAAATGTTCAGCCTCAGTAGTATATTTTGAATTCTAGCATCAGAGTCAAATTAATCGAAATAAAGTAAGCATTCAGGCAGACTGAAGCACACTTTGTACCTGCTAGTGTCATGCTCTTAGAAGAATGAATTTGCATAATATCAGGCACTTATTTACGCCAAAAAGAAAAGCTTGGAGAACCAAGACATATCTGTAACGTTGTTCTCTGGTTGCTGATCAAAATCGCGTGGGGGCTTTTAAAGTACTGATCTCTGGTAGCTATTTAAAAAAAAAAAAGTTAAGAGGAAAAATCAGGATTAGTCAGTACTAGGTCAGCACGGCAGGCAGCTTGCATCAGGATGGATACACTTACAGAAGTGAGTTATACAGATCAAAGCAATGTTGTCAAAACTCAATTACTGCCAATAATGTCTTATAAAAGTATTCAGTCTTCTTAAAACTGTTTGCCTGCTTACGTGATAAATCTGTGTTTTATTGTAGTTTAATTTTAAAAAATTGTTTGAAAGTTATTTTTTATTTATATTCGTGTAAATGTGACTCAGTAATAGAATTGGCAAGGTGGTTTGGCTTGCTTAGTTCTGCTGCTGCCACAGAAGATGGTCTTTAAACTGTCCATAGTCCTAGGTAAAGTTATGCACCTTTTTGATACACAAGAAGGTATTGATGCATTAAAAGACTATTCTTTTTTTAAAGAAAAAAAATCAAGTCTCACCTTATAAGCAACTATTACTAGTTTCTAGATGGATGACTAGTCCAAAACTCCAGACACTTTGCTACATGAACAAAGGGAGCCGTTTGTGAGGGATGTGTATTGCTCTGGAGACAGTGCTTGGGGCCAGGGAGAAAATAAACTGCTTAGGTTTGAGCACTTAACCCAAACTGCTGGTAGCAGAGGAAGGTCAGAAATCTTGATGCCTGAGTTTATTTTTCATGCTTTCGTAGAGATGAGACATCTAGCTTTGCCTTTTTGCTTATTTTGCTGAAATTCTAGTAATATTTTAATGACACAGTTACTGAATGTCTGGCACAGTGTTTTGTTTCTGGGAATGCTCCCTTCTGAAGTTTTGAACAATGTGGTGGTTCACAATATTTTTATGGACATGGTTAAACATGGGACAAGGACTGTTCTTAACTCTGTTCCCTCCATAGTGAAAACACTGCACACATTTCTTTTTTTTTTCTTTAAGAAACAGATAGTACTTTAAAAGATAAATTGAAATTTGAAATGCTTTACAGAGAAAATATATGTAGGACTGAAGATTTTTATATGCACTATGTTGACAATGAATTTCTGGAATGTAACATTCTATTTTTCTAGTTCTTGATTGACTGCAGTTGTATTATTGAAATCTTTTTTTCTCTTTTCCTCCTGGCAGAATTTTAACATTCTGTTAATGTAAGTGTGCATTCAAGGACCAGTGTCAGAGCCCATATTCATTCAGGTTTAAGTGGTCAGAACTACTTTAAAAGCTTATCGGCACTACACCTTAAATGTGCAGAGGAACACGCTGATTTGTGTGACTTGCTCATGAGAGAAATGCTTCCCTGTTGTATTCTGTTTGTGTATATCATGGAAGCCATATACATTCAAACTATAAACATTACCATGGTACTAGTTCTTTTAAATGAGTGGCTTTGGAAAGCTATGCTGTAAAGAGGTTATATTTGCTACAGACTCGGTCAGCCAAGTGATCTCTGTGCTTAACCCCAAAGGCCTGTAAAATGTTCAGACATGTAAATTTGGTTTGTACTAATAAACATTTATTCATTTGAGTCTCTGTTAATATGCAAAATAAGAATTAACTTGCTTTGAGTTTCTCTGGAGACAATTTAAGATCTATCAAAGTCTTAGGCTCTTCTAGCACAGTTCAGCTTTCAAGATGTGTCAGAACTCATTTCCGTGGGTTTTAGTGACAGTCCAACAACGCACAAAAAAAAAATGAGGAGGCAATTAGTACTCACTCATCTGGAGCAATGGTAATCACCCTCAGGTCAGCTCTGCCTCTCGAGATTTGCAAAACAGCCACTAAGAGTTCATGCCATGCTTTATTTACCCCCTCCAGTGTCATGCTTATTCTTGTATGAGGTACTTACTATCTTACGCTAAATCCTGCTACAGGCCTTGCACTGTTACGGTACAACTCCCATGTGCCTTGAGTGTATAATCTGATGTATTCTGTAGCTGTGTTGTAAGTCTATTTTGTCTTTTTTACAGATTTGAAATCTACAAGTTATTGCAGAAGTCTGTTTCTGTGACTGTCAATTGCATTTGCCCTCAGTTCTTTGTTCTTGCTTTGGCATCATCCATCATAGTCTAATTTTTCATTATGGACAAAAACTGTGCCTGGCAATGGGAAACTTGTTAAGTTGGCAGCTCTTTGCAGTGCAAGTAATGTTGAGTCTCTAGGCATATGGTAGTCAGTTATGGCTGTTCTATTTTGAATAATTTGCTCCTCAGCTAAGCCAAGGGTTTTGTGTTACAGATATTCATTTATGTATAGCTGATTTTGTCTTCATTTTTGGTTTTAGGTGTTACAGTGATAATTTAATAGAAAAAATATTAGCCAGAAAAATCTAGAGAAAACAGAACTGAAAAATGAATTTGATCGTGTTTTAAACTGCTTGCAAAGAAGTTATCTGTAAGTTGCATTCCTATAGGAGGTATTTCATTATGTTCAGCTAGTCAAGTCATTTTCTGTATTTTCTTGGTAGAGAAGTGTTACGTTCTTGGACATAACATATGCGTATGTTTTTAAAAGTAAGAGTCGCATCAGCTCCGTAATGAAAACTTGCCTATTCCATCTGGTTTCTGTGAAGGCATTCTGCGCATTTTGTTTCCCATAATGAAGAAATGAAGAGGAGGAGAAACTTCCTGCTCTAGCAAGTAAAACACATGGAGATGTAGAAGGACATATTGTGAAGTGTAGAATAGGCAGCAGAGGAAACTAGCTGAGAAAGTAAGAAAAGGGTAGAAAAGAAATGAGGAGATGTCTCTTCAAGTTTCTTAAGTAAAATTAAAAAAAAAAGCTGAACTATGTAACTGACAGTTTCCATGGTTTTGATCGTTCTTTGCAGACTTCTTGAAAAGACCACTGGAGAATTATGTGAAAAAATTAAAAGTACCTGTTCACGTGATTCGAATGGAACAGCGTTCTGGTTTGATTAGAGCCAGATTAAAGGGGGCTGCTGCTTCGAAAGGCCAGGTCATCACCTTCCTAGATGCTCATTGTGAATGTACAGTAGGCTGGCTTGAACCTCTGCTGGCAAGGATCAAAGCTGACAGGTAATTATCCGTCTATTGGTTCATGTTGGTTTTTCTGGTTATTAAGAAATGTTCCAAGAATTACAGTATAACCTACAAGCAGATACCAACTTTCTGAAGGGCTAGATAGATCATGTACTTCTCATTTGTGTAAGGATAAAAGGCTAAATCAGGACAAATTTTAAAAAGTAAAACTTGGTTTGAAATGAAACTTATATTAGGATGCTTAGGATAATGTGTTAAATAGGAGATATGAGCACGAACGGAGTTGAGAACAGTAGAATTTGAGTTCTAACGTCTGCAGCCTGGCCCACTCCTTCATGAATTTGAGAAGATGTTCTTGACGAAGAAATGGAGCCCTGATCCCGTGTAATACCAACACTGTGAGCAAGAACTGTCAGGCTTATGGTTTTCAGGTTCTCATTATGATTTCATTATTTCATAATGTAGTTGTATTGTGGAATTCTATGCTGTGACTTGGTCTTCTGGGATGTATTTTCCAAAGTTAGAATAGTTACTGGAATTATATTCATCTACATTGCAGTAACATAGCTTTGTATTTCTATCATAAGTCAATATTCACAACACTTATATCCGTGATAGTGTGGTGGAAATTGTATTGAGAGAAAAAACAAACAAGTGAGAGACTGGTCTGCTTTATAAACCATTCATACAGCTTAGTTGCATGCTAGCCTGTTAGTAAACAACATATTAAATAGACATTAAGTATGTTGTTACAGATCTCTGGTTTGTTCTTATGATTATAGATAAAACCACTTTTAAAGTTAGTGTTACAGAACTCAAAAAGCATTACATGATGAAAAAGCTGCAAGTTAAGAAGAATCTTTGTTCAGAAATGTGCTAAGGCGTAATACTAACCTTTAAGTTATCAGTACAAATTTTTGGGAGACAGTGATACACAAGCTGTGCAAATGGCCCAGCTAAACAGATTCTTTGAATTTAGTTGTAATACTGGAGTCTTTTTACAGAGCTTTCTGTGAGAGAAAGCCTGCTTGCGGATGGTTATTTAATTGTCTTTAAGATTATTAGAATTAGTTTCTGTGAGAGTATGTCTTAACAATTCCAGGACAGTGACAGGGAAGCCTCTTTCTGTCGAGTTTGATGCAGTAGTTTTACTCTGAACAACAGCTATCATTTCTTACTCCTGAGGGCATATAAGAATACTTCCCCAGGGCCAATGACCAAGTTTTAATTTCAAAACATGCAAATTACTTTGACCACTTAATTAGAATTGAAAGCTCTTTTGTAGCAGTGAGAAAGCTGTGATCAATTTTTCCATCTGCAGAGGGATAAATATTTATTACTGGTAATATTGCAAATGTTATTTAAAAAAAGAGCTAGTATTGCCAAAATTGCGTCAGAAAAACGCATTATCCTATAGATGAATTAACTCTAATTAACAAGACAGAATTTGAATATGTTTCATGGTAACAATCCATTGAGTTCTGTTGTTGAGATGGCATTTGAAAATTAAATGTGTTTTAAAAACAAAATTAAAGCGCAAACAAACCCAACTTTTTTGACACTTTAACTAATAGGTTTTTTTCTTTCTCTTTCTAGGAGAACAGTAGTGTGTCCCATCATTGATGTAATTAGCGATGACACCTTTGAATATATGGCAGGTTCTGACATGACCTATGGTGGATTCAACTGGAAGTTGAATTTTCGTTGGTATCCCGTTCCTCAGAGAGAGATGGATCGGCGGAAAGGTGATCGAACCCTTCCTGTTAGGTAATGAGAAATTATTAAATTGGTTAGAATGTTCACCTGACGTTTACTCATATCTTTTCTAGGTTAATCTTGTAAATAATGAATGAATTGTGTTGTAGCATCATTTTTGTCTGGTTGAAGGAACAGCATAGAAGTTCTTTTGCCTTGATTGGTAACTTTTGCTGACCGTGAAGGAAGCAATCAGCTTGTCACTTTAGAAATATTATTTTTATGTCAATTACTGGTGAATTGCTAGCTTTTATACCGATGCACAGGTTTTTATTGAAGATTATTTTAGCTTTTTTATTGAGCCTTATTTTTATCTTTTACTTAAAAAAGTAAATTATGCATGGACGGGAGGTGAATATATGCCTGCATGTCATGTAGATGTTGTTATAACAAAGGTAAGGAGAAACACAGATAACTTGTGTGTAATGTGTATTTTTTAACAATTGCAAACTTGGATTTTCTGGCCTTGCTATTCTGAAAAGTAGGCAATATTTACCATCAAGTTCAGGATATGGCCTTTACTCTTTTTTTATTTTCTCATTTAAAAAATCCAGAGGTGGTCTTAGGATATGGCCAACTGTATTCCCTACCCCACGCCACACTCCACCCCCTGCATCCCCGCTCCCCAGTTTCCTTTTTAGGGGAAAAAAGCCACATAAATGTTTAGTTAGATTGTGACCTAGCAAGTATTTTATGTGTCTTTCAGAAAAAAAAACGAAGTGTTTCAGGAAAATGCTAAAAGCATAAATAATTTGTATGCCTGAGCTACAAAGCTATATCATCAGCCTAATATAGAATTAACCTATTGTATATTTGTTGACTAAAAAGCCGGAAATTTCGGAGATGTTACTAAAGTTAGGGTAATCTAGCACAGTATTTATAGCGATAGGAGATTTGTAAAGAAAATCTGTATATAACCCTGACTGTACAATTTTCTTGTGTGAAATAATAACAGGGAAAGCAAGCCAGCTATTCCATGGCCTCCCATAACTTTTTTCAAGAATAGTTGCAAGGAGTATAAATTTCCTCTAAGAAATTGGTTTCTCTTTTGTGAGTTACCAGCACTGGAGGCAGACGTCGTCTCTGTAGGAACGGCGGCAGCTTTAGGGGCTTTTTCTCTGTCCAGATTCCAATTTGAAGTGAGAAAATGCGAACTGTCACTAACTGGTTCCATCTCTGGAAAATTTTGAGCTAACAAGTACATCAATGGTAACTGAATTTGGATGGAAGCCTGCTGAGAAGGAACGTGTTAGGAACTTGGGAAATACACTCACAAAACGGCTTTTTAAGTGTAAAATGTGTTTAACTATATGTTTTCCTAGTGACTGACACTTATTTTTTGCCTTTTTTGGTTTGTTTTTGTTTTGTTTTCTTTCCAGGACACCTACAATGGCAGGAGGTCTTTTTTCAATAGACAGAGATTACTTTCAGGAAATTGGAACATATGATGCTGGAATGGATATTTGGGGTGGAGAAAACTTAGAAATCTCTTTCAGGGTAGGTAAAACCCTTCTCTTTTCATGTTTTTATTATTCAGAACAGTGCATCCTGAGTTCTGTAAAGTACGTATCTGCTGCCTGCTTCAGTCTCCTCTCCTGTTGCAATTAGCTTTGCTTCCTGTCAAGTGAAGGTATCTCCTCCAGTGGAGATACCTGAAGACTGTACCTGTCAGTGTAAAGCGCCCGGTGAATAGTGGGCAGAGTCTTGTGATTAAAAGATTGGGATGGTCGTTCTGAAGAATGAATGTGTGTGTGCTAAAAGGAGTTCAGTTAGAAAAGCTATTTGGGGAGCATCAGTTAAGGGCGATGTCATCAGTGTGTCGGTGAAATGTGAGCACCTTTGTTACAAACTCTCTCTTCTTGCTGTTTTCTAGCTTAATGATTGCGTGTGTTCGTTTGGATGTGCACCTAACCAGCACTGTTCCCACTTTCTCTCCTATTCGTTTTACTGACCAGCTCAGAGTATGTAGGTGGGGATACCCCTGAGGTAGTTCAGCTTTCTGAATCTGCCATTTTTAGAGTTCCAAAATAAAATTGAAAATATCTTTGGAAACTTTACTTGAAGTGAATGGGTTTTTTTTACATGGAGATTCTATTTTATAATGGACTTTTTTGGACAGATCACCACCTGTTACTTCCCTGTGATTCATGTGAGCCTTTTCCTTCCTTCGCTGTCAGCTTGCCCAGTTCTCTAAAGTAGTCTCTTGCTGATGCATTATTGCTGTGAGGCCTGACATACTTTTTCTTATGCTGCCTTACACAGGCTTGTGAGCATCTTTATCTGTTGAGCAGGAAACAGGCATACGTTTATCTTGCAGTATGTGTTTGTTCTAGACCTCAACTAATGTTGCTCCTGTTCACGTTGGAGAAGTGATTAATGTTTTTAAACTTTTTAACTACTTGAAGCTATGCAATAATTGTCCTATCACTTTCAGATTTGGCAGTGTGGTGGCACTTTGGAAATTGTAACTTGTTCACATGTTGGACATGTGTTCAGAAAAGCAACACCATACACTTTTCCAGGAGGTACAGGGCAGATAATCAACAAAAATAACAGGCGGCTTGCAGAAGTCTGGATGGATGAATTCAAAAACTTTTTTTACATCATTTCCCCAGGTAAGCAAGTCTTTCGTTATAAGAAATACCTATTAAAAATTAAAATCTTATTACTACTGGGAGAGAACATGAGTATTTAAATAAAAATGTTATTGCTTTGAAGTTTGTAGCACAACGCTCATGTAAAATGTACAAAATGGAAGGTCTTAATTGAAAAATAATTTTGTTAGACACAGATGCATCCTGAAGGTTTATTATTTGTTTGTTTTGGTTTTGGTTTTTTTTTTTCTTTTTGAACATGAATGATTTCTGAATGAGCTTCACATGCAATACAATGAAAGCTCAGTGTAATGTCAGAGCCCAACTGTAGTGTGGAAAGCTGGCCGTCCAAATACATCTCGTAATGTGCTGGAGTGTTGGCCTCTGGCTTCTGTGTTGTAGGCATTCCAGGTTGGGCAGATCAAAAGTGATTTATGGGAAACCCTGTAGAGGGAGGGGCAAAAGTTAATATCTCTTGGCTTGCAAGAGTTTGCACTTCACTATCCAGAGCATAGAGGCAAGTTGCCAATATACTTGACTGTGGTGATATTTATTATGTTTCTTAAAAGGGATGTTAACTAAACAAGAGGATGTAAAATATGAGAGCAAAGTTCCTATGAACTCAAACTTTCTGGAAAAAAAAAAAAACTCAGAGAAAAAAAGGAAGCCTGGGAAATACTGAATTATCACTTTGCACTACAGGATATTTTTGTTGCTGTTTAAAAATAAACAGACACATACAAACTTTGGGTAGCAACAGACATCTTCGCTAAATACTTGAAACATTAGAGACAGTCAACTTTAAATACTAAGTGGTAGTTCTACATGCCAGGTCTGCTTTTCCAAAGATGTGAGAACAAATGACTGTGCAGATTTATGGTGGCTTTTTGTCTTATAATAAATCCTACACAGTCTTGAGTAATACATTGTCTTAGTTAAAAATCTTTTGCTACCACTCAAAGCTTTTCAGGTGAAATCAGAAGCTAACAGCTTATGTTAGTGCCCTGTATTGTTGTTGTTGAAGCATTATGAATCCAAACAGGACATGTATGGATTTACCATTCAGAAAAGTTGCATATAAATAGGTGCAATCATTTTTGGTTACCGTTGCTTTTATGCATCCATGTCATCTAGATTTTAAAATGCACTAAATAGCTGGAACACCAAACTATTCTTAAAAACAAATATAAATTACTGAATGCCAAGATGAGGCGCTGTTACTTTATATATAAAATCTCTAGGGTGCCTCCATTTCCTGTGGTAATCATGAACTACCAAGGGAACTATGCTGTTTGAATTTTGTCGGATTGTTGTTTGGACAGGACTTTGTTTCACAGCTTTGCAGTATTGTGGGATATGCATGCATTCTTCTGCTGGAGAAAAGGAATGAAAGAATTTATTTAAAATAGAATACAGTAAAAATTTTGAAATGGTGAAAGTAACTTAAGCAATTACCTATAACTGCACTGTATATTTTCTTTCCTTTCAAAAGATGCAAGTCTGCATGGTTCGTATGCTAATAGTCTCAGTGATGAGTAGACAGGGATGTGCTTTTGTCAAGCTCCTCTTAGAGCAGCTGCACCTACTGACTGGCACGTGATCTCGTTTGTGTACCCAGCTCCATATTGACACTGCGCTGAAGTTTGATACTAGAATTTCAAAGTGTTTCAAGAATAGGATCATGTAGTACCTGAATAAGTTGGGCTGTTCTGAAATTGGTTTGTTGCCTGGGGCTGCAAAGAGAGTGGGTGGTACTGCAGTTCATTCTTAGCTATGGTATAATACCTGTTGTTCAGAGAATGAACACATAAAGGTACTCAGTGCTGCTCATGCACCTCACTCCCCAAGTCCATGTAAGTTGTGAGAACCAGTAGTATTAACTAGAAAGGATTACTATTTGGGGAAGTTCGGAAACACCTTACTGTTGTTCTGGTATCTCCAATCTTATCTGAGTTTTACAGACCCCGATTTTACCCACTGACAGCAAATAACATCAGTGCAAATTTCAGTAAGTCTTTCTGGCCTGTATTTGTCTTAGGAACTCAGTAAGTCTCTGCTACATTGGCTCATTTAGCCGTACTCTGCTTTTCCAGGTATCCTTCTAATATAAAATTTTAAATGTTTAGTTCTTGCAGAACAATGGTGTAGTGACCCTCTGTCAGACTACAGTGTGCATCCTGTGAAACTCTTTGCTCGTACAGTGTCTACTTTCAATATTACTGTGACAGTGTCACAAGTTCTTGCAAGGAGCAAGGTGAGAATTTTTAAGCTGATGCTGGTTTGCAAACCTCTGCAGATGAGCAAGGAAAACAAGCAATCCTCTGCACACTCATGTTTTTTTCTCATTAGTTGACATGGATGAGAAAATTGGATTCTGAAGGAGGTAATATACTGACAGGCGTCGTTGAGCCTAGCTAACAAGAAATTTGTTTCCTCTTATATCCTTCTCTTCTGCTCCCCTAAGATAGTGCATCACAGAGAGATTGGTCCAGGAAGGCAAACCTAAGGTTCTTGTGTAGCTTTCCCACTTCATGTAATTTGTGTTGTCCGGAGAAAAAAAAAAGGCTTACTGCTTGAATGATACAAACTCAAGAGACTCTTTACTGTTGATGTAATGTAGGGAAATGGAAAGCTGCCCTCTTGAACAGTAAGCCTGTAATCCTTTCTTCTTTAATAAGCACAGCCTAGTAGAAATTGTTACTTGTCTATTTTAAGCTTTCGTGCATTTCAGAAGCTGTGTCTCTGCTTAGAAGTGGTTAGGTACAGGTGGAGGTTGGGCAGGAAAGTGTTGCAGCAGATGCTGCTCAGCCAGAATCAAGCCTATCTTGTTGCATGCACCAGCTATTCTCCACAGCAGTAATGGCACTAGCTGCAGTCTGTTCTCCTTAGCCGATGGTTTTCCTCACAGTCAGGTGTTACGGCAGGGCGCTGTTCCCCAGACCCTTTCCTTTTAGGCTTGCAGAAAGCAGATCCAGTACATGAAGGCGAATAGTCCGATTCCTGGCTGCGGTTGTTCTGTTCTGAGGACTCTGCCACTTCTTTATGAAGCTGGCCTTTCATCGCTTTCTCCAGTCTTAAATACTAGGGCTGGATTGTCCAAGGTGAGGCTTTGTGGGACAGCAATGTCAGTCTAACAGCTTGCTGTGAGGAGAGTGCCTTGCTTCTCATGGCAGGTGACAGGGCTTCACCTCCTCTCTCTTACTGATCATTCATCTACGTCAACTGATTCGACTTGCTGAACTTGTCAGGATTATTTGCCCTGTGGGCTGAATCTCTACTGGTTTGGTTCTCACCTGCGTCAGCACAGGAGGTGTAGCAGGAATCTGGAGCTGAGCAAGGGAAAGCTGCCCCTTTCCACAGCAACAGCTGCAAAGCATTAGGCTGGCTTACCACAGCTACCATCCCCCATACCTTCTCCTAACTACTACTTAATGATAAACTGACAGTTGCAGAATTTGTTGGTCTCCTTGTTCTAAAGCTGAAACATGGATACTTTCAGACTCTGTGGTTCCTCGTGCTCAACATGAGTCTGGTTCCAGCTCCTACATGTGGCCCTCTGCTCCTGGTCCAGCGTGCATCCTTGTCATTCAGCAGCCCCTTGCATCCCACCTGAAGGCATCCTGAAATGCAGCTCCAGTGAGCTTGGGTAGAGCCTTGTCTAGCTTGTATGGAAATTATTTCTATTGTTGACCAAAAGTTTATCCCAGAAGGTATCTTGCATTGCACTTGGGCAAAGTGGACAGGCAGAAGGCCTGAAAAGGCAGCATTGCAGAATTACCTGAGCAAGAGCCAACTAGACATAGATGTGTTATTCTGAAAACTGGATCAGTAAGCCTAGTTTCTTATTGCTGCATGCACTTGTCTCTAGCCAAGCGTGGTAAGTCAAGATTTGGTGTGTACATAGGTAATGTTTTTGTTATGAGTGGTGGGGAGGACAAAGAAGGGGCCGAGTCCATGATCTTGCAGTGTAGCTAAGTCTGTGTTAAAAATATGTACTGAGCAGTTCCGTGTGTTCTTGTTCTCAGCTCGTGTTCCCTATTACCTTTAATTCGGAATGCAAATAATGTAGCTATTCAAATTGGTTTTAAATTATTATTGCTTATTGAGTTTCATAGTACTAAAAAACAAGTTCTATGATTTTTAACAGAAAACTAGTTTTAGGTGAAACAGTTTTCATACTGTGCTTTTGAAAATGATTGAGCAATTTGTAATCATGATGAAAACATCATACTTTCTTTTTTGAAAGCAGTTTAGCATAAATATATTGCCACACATTGAACTGGCAAGCAAATCTTCAGCTCTTTTGAAATTTTGAGGATGACAGAACTGTTGCAACATGGCTGATGGGAAGCTTAAATACAAGGTGGCAAAGAAAGTTAAACTGAAGGAGTGTTCACTGATAGACTTTTTTATATGTATGATTTTGTAAAGGTATAAGGAAAGACCATTATACATTACTAATCAGAGTAGTTTGATGCGGCATACCAAGTATAGTGACAGCACGAGCAGATGCTGAGATGAATCTTACATTTGTACCAAAGAACTGGTGATGGTGTGATTTTACTTTATCAATATTTATTTTTTAAGCATGTGCCTGGAAAAAACCCACGCCATTGTCCCACAGCAAACAGCAAGCTGTGTGGCAAATAGGAGGGAGGTCCAGGCTTTTAATGTAATTGGGGTTTTGGGGGGTGGGATACATGTATTGCATGGTCAGGTAGAGACAATAGTAGCAAGTATTGTTAAATACTGTTTCTGGTATTTTTTTAATGAACCAAACCCAAATACTTGAAAGAACAACTAGCGGACATGAATGTCTTTCTCATGATTCACGTACCTGTAGAGTCTGGCATAACTGTCCTCTGGGAGAAAGGTTTGGTCTAATTCTGGTTTTGTGGTTTGTTTTGTTTTTTAGCGGAGCCTTTAAAAACAAGTACAAAACCAGTGGAAGGTATCTATCACTGTTATGTGTATATAAATTTTACCAGTATATGGAGGAAATAATAATAATGTAGACATGTACTTAATTTTTGAGATATTTTATATTTGGCAGTTTTCCTAGTTTACTTCCATTTTTTCCCCCCCAAAAAGAACGGCTACCTATAAGTAACTGCCAATGCACTGCATAGTGCAAGTGCATAGGAACACTCAAGATGGTTTTGAGTAATACAAATAAGGTACCAGAAACCTGGGAAACAGAGTAATTCAACCCCTAAGGCAACTATACCAGTTCTGCTGTTCAGTCCATCTGCTCACCTGATGCTGACCGTAGTCTGTGCCAGTATATGGTTTGGTGCAGACCTAACTTCAGAGAGGATTTTAAAAAAAAAAAAATCTTTCAAACTAAGAGTGGTTAAATAGAATACAATACACATCTTTTATTTCATCAGCGGGTGCTTTTCTTTCTACATGGTGATGTTACAAACTAAGAAACAGGACGCTTGTATGCTGCTAAGTATCCCTTTGGATTTAATTCTTTACGGTTGTGACTTATTGCCGTTCAGTGATGTGACAAAGCCTTAACAGTGTTGTTTTCTGAAGGTCAGCGTAGCAAACTGATGAATGAATTCTGATATCGTAAGGTGGTTGTAAGGAGGGCATGAGAGCTGTTTCATCCATCAGCTCCTTTTTCATCACTGAAAAATTAAGAACTCCATACTTAACTGTGCCTGGTACAGCCTTCATCTTCTTACTTCATCATCCTTTGAGAGTGTGCTCCTGTTGGTGCAGAAGAAATATTTGCTTTGGCAAAGATAAGGCAGTGTTTTGGGGTGGGTCTTTTTTTCTTGTGTGTTTTTTGGGCTTGGGATTTCTTTTGCGATTGGAAAGCCCAGACTGAAGTTTTCTGGGGTTCTGTCACAGGAGATTTTAAAACTTCATTCACACTATTCAAAATGTCATTTAAAAAAACCAAGCTTTCCTTTGCTTTCTTTCCCTTACCACTCTAGTTCTCCAGCATCTTTTAAAAAGTCTTCAAGTGATGTGGGCTTTTTTTGTGTGTTTGGTTGTTTTTTGTTTGTTTGTTTTAAAATACAGCCTGAAAGCCTGGCTAGCATTTTCTTCTTTCTGGGATATTGAAATAACTCATGTTTTTATTAATATTTACAAACATTTAGCTGAAATTATTCAGTTATGCATCTTAATTGAGTAGAAATACACCATCTGCTGGCAGGTTGATTTAATAACACAGTATGCCAACTTTGAAATGTCTCAAACTCAGTTTCAAAAGGTCAACAATTTCAGAGGTAATTTACAGTCCTCTAAGTGGAGGGATTTCTGAAATGGTATGCAGCTGGAGGTCTATAGGTGTGGTGGCCAGTCGAGCCATATTTGTGGTCTGTGTGGGGAATTTAAATTGCTAGGACTTGTTTTTATTCTTTCTTGGTTTGGTGTTTTGTTTATTTTGGGGTTTTCTTAGTGTATTACTTTTGGCCTGTGTGGTATGGAGTGTAGTGTGGAAAATAAGAGGAGAATGTGATGCCTGAAGAGGAAAAATTATCCTACCCTTAATTAATACTATTGGAATATTAATGACAGCTGCTCTTAATTCTGGTGAGGCAAAAATATCTACTGACGATGCACACCTTCCTCCTTCCTCAGCCCATTTGCAGAGGGAGCTTGCACAAATTAATTTTTAGAAGGAATTAAAACAACTATAAAGGGACGGAAAAGTACCGGAAGAACGAGCACTTTGATAAATGAGAAAAAAGGCAAGCAAAATACCGCAGAAAAATGATAACAGGCCTAATGGTGAACATACTTCCTGCAAATGCTGCAGTTATATTGAACAAGTACTGAATTATTAAAGGATTAGTTTGCTCTATGAGGGCTGCTTTCTGACTGTTTCTTTGTGCAGTTAGACAGATGATGAAGGGTCCAGCAGGTGGTACCTGGCTTGCAGAATTAAATTAAAATGGAGTTCTCCTTACTCCACAGAAGGAGATGGCTATGTTATGCTGCATAGATACTCACCCCAGTTGCCGTTGGGGATAGAATGGCCTTGGTCACTGTAACATTTTCAGCCTTGCCTCTGATAACTTACTAAGCAATTGCATTAAAATTGTTCCCCAAACCACAGGTAAGAAATTGTCATGCATAACACAGATGGAGAGATTCCATCTTTTGTATAATTATCTAGAAAAAGAATTCACAGGTAGCAACAGCATTGTCCTCTCTGAGGATATAAACTGCGTAATGCTATAATGTGTGTTTGGTTGTTCTTTTTTTGTGTAGAGATGATTTTCTAAAGAGAAAGTATTTCATGAAGGCATGAAGTATTATACTAATCACTTTTATATGAAGTGGAATTATGTAAAATTTACTAGCAGCCAATAAATAAAACATTTTTGTTTCTACAGGAGTTACTAAAGTTGATTATGGGGACATATCATCACGACTTGGACTAAGACGCAAGCTCCAGTGCAAGCCTTTCTCCTGGTACCTGGAGAATGTTTATCCTGATTCCCAAATTCCACGCCATTACTTTTCTCTGGGAGAGGTAAGATTTTATCCTACCCTCTGTAAAGTACTCTATTTATCTACCCTGTGTAAAGTACATTGCGCAGTAAGTTATGTGTATTATGAACCGAGTAGTGCAAACAAGTTATTTCCAGCAAAGTTCAAGTATCTTGCACCTGGCTGGATATATCTGGCTTCTCAGCGGGGCAGAAAACTGGACTTTGGTATACAGTACTGTAATTTGAATGTTTTCCCTTTTTACTACAGTATTAAGTCACGTAGAAGAGCTTTAGAAATACTCCTTCAGAAATATGTAGTTATAGCTAACTATAATGTTCTCTATGGTAGACTCTGAGCAGAGTTTTGCTTAAAACTTGACCAGATCAAGCAAGACCAGACTTTGCCTAAAAACTGCTCCGAACTTTAAACCTAGAACCTTCTTCAGTGGCCAGCGAATTCCAGTGATCCGTAAGCCTTGCTGGTCACACTTGTTTTTTCCTTAATGTTTCTTAAGTGGCTGTAGAGGTAGTACAGATGATGCTGTCCTATGTAGGCACTTACTCTCCCCTGCAAGTCAAATTGAACCAAATATTGAGCCTGTTGAAGGGTGATTTTGCACTGTTTGTTTTAAAAGAAAAGTTTTTAACAAAATAGAGCAGGCTTTAGTACTGCTGCTTGCTGTATAGTACTACAGGCATTAAGGCTGTAACTCAAGAAGTAATGATATTGAACTCAGTCACCTGTGATTTCAAAAGGAATTAAACCCACTGTGCGTAGGAGGGTGCTTCAAAACTTTTTGGGTGGAGATTCAATTGCATTCTTTCTTGTAGTTGAGTCTTTGAGCAAAAAGAGTCCCCAAAAGAAAGTAAAGAAACAAATACCATTCTGTAATGTGGTAGCCTGACCATTTGCTTTGGAGCTTGAGATTCAAATAGTGGTCTCTCATTGTAGTAGGGTTCCTATATTTTATATTTCATTTGTATAACCTCTGGGGGGGTTATAGCAGAGAAAGCTGGTGCTGGTTTGGTTTGAGATGGGCGTAGTTCTCCTTCTAAAATAAGCACCTTTGGTGATGTGCTCTTTTCCACTGCCAGATAAGAAATGTGGAGACAAATCAATGTCTGGATAACATGGCAAGAAAAGAAAATGAGAAAGTTGGAATCTTTAACTGCCATGGGATGGGTGGCAATCAGGTGACAATTTTTTATGATCTTAATGTATTGAATCATTTTGAATGCTACTTCTCATCGGAACAATTTTCTGATTATTTCAATAGTTATCTTAAAAATATATTTAAGTTATAAAAGTTTAGGAAACCTTAATTGAAGATGATCTCTGCAAGAGGAAATGCATGACAAAATTTGTTGGTTGTCTTTTGTAGGTTTTGAGACCTGATTGCAGTTAGGTTTTGGATCAACTTTCAAGCAAAAAAATGAAATGAGCAGAGGATGAGACTGTTTTAAGCTAGGCTTTGCCTCCTGTAGGTTTCCTGGAACTGTCTTCTCATTAGACCTCCTGATTGGCGTCGTTATTTTCAAAAAAACGTGCCTATATCTGAAATGCTGGTTTTAATGAAAATTTTTTCTGAGTGTCTGTTCTGGAATTTGTTTTACATCTGGTTTTTCATTCTACTTTGATAATTCTTGATTAATTGTTTTCTGGTATACCAATTTTACCTGTATTGAGGATCCTCCTGTTCTACACGGGAAGCAGTCTGCAATTTGAAAATGTCAATTTTGTCTGAAAAGCTTGTTCATATAGTGTTTATATTTATTCCCTAAAACCCCCAAAATTTTTATACATGCTGAAGGGGGAAGAGGGGAGTAAGGGGAAAGGTTAGTGGATATTGAAGTAATACGCAAATGTTCCCCCTTCTCCTGCCCCAGGAATCTTTTAGTTGAAATATTTTTTTCAGTTCTTCTCATTCCTGTCATTCTGTCTAGGTTTTCTCATATACTGCCAACAAAGAAATTCGAACAGATGATTTGTGTTTAGATGTATCCAAACTTAATGGCCCAGTAACAATGCTCAAGTGCCACCATCTAAAAGGAAATCAGCTTTGGGAATATGATCCAGTGGTAAGTCTTCTAATGACTTGTGAC
This sequence comes from Psophia crepitans, assembly GCA_013399095.1. Lineage (NCBI taxonomy): Eukaryota > Metazoa > Chordata > Aves > Gruiformes > Psophiidae > Psophia > Psophia crepitans. Next base: position 80,529 of record VWZZ01004307.1, on the reverse strand, counting down.
ATTAAAACGAGAACTTGTGTTTTTGTGTGAGCCTACAGAGCAACACATTCCAGTGTGGGACCCCTGTTTGACAGTCAAAATAGGAAGCAAAGTCAGGATTATGCTCCCTCTGTCATTAATTCATGGTGCATTCACTCGGTGGGCATCTGTATTGAAGTAATTACCTGGTGAGTTTTCAGGGAGTTTTTAGAATAATATTTTCAGTGTGTTTTGGATCTTCTGGTGAAAGACAGTCTGCTAGTGTAGTGTTGTGTTATGATGTGATCAACAATGGAAAAGTATTCCAGGTATCTGCTGAACCAGTAAAAGGTAATGCCAATGATCCTGTGACAAATTCAGCACCTGGTGTCTTATCTTGCACAAGGATAAAGCAAATACTTTTCTAACTAACAAAAATCAGCATTCCAAAATTATAAGGAGAATTTTACGTTTCTAATTGTGGTACATTTAAGGTAGAGATGCTTAAAACAGTTTTATTTTAATCATTCTCCTTCATGTCCATGATATTCAAATTTATTTTGTAGTTCATATGTTGAACGGCTAGACCTAGAAACCATTGATCGTTGATTCATTCATCTTGAGCTTGATTTACAAGCTCTAAAAACAATGTTGTGATTGAGTAGTGCAGTCAAGAACTCTGACTTAAAGCATGGCTGGTTATAAATAAATACCTTGTTAATTTGAAATCGGTTATTGTGAAAAACAGTTGCCAGACAATTTGTGGAAGAAGAATCTTGCCAGTATAATCTGGATGACTCTTTTATAAAGAGAACATGTAGATACTTAGCTACTAAAAAGTCATTTCACTGATTTAAAAGGAGAAGAAAAAAAAAAGGCGGGGAGGGTATTTCTAACTTAATAGACTTGCTATGGATTTTAGTAGCTGAAGTGTTAACGAAACCTACAGCCTTTAAGACTAAAGAGAGATATGTATGAATGATTTTTTTGTTTAGGATAGCAGTTAATGTGGAAGACAGTGGTTCTCTACTAGGATTTCTGCACACTGCTAGGAACTGCTGATAGGAGACTGAAGAAAGATGTTGAAGGCCTTCAGGATTAAATGTTAATTGAAATGATTAAATTTGCATGTTGGGAACTGTTCATTCTTGTGTTTAATGTAGTTAGTTTACCTGACTTAAGTCACTGCGTGGAGTGATTCACCAAACAGCACGTGCTTTTTATTTTCTTTCTACCTTATCAATGATGAGAATACTGCATCTTTAGACAGCAAATCGCAGTAGTCTGTCTTGCAGTGATTGCCACGGACTGTAAAACAGACTTCCCCTTTGTTGATCCTCAGCCATAGATTTGGTCGTATGTGTGTTTTTCTTTATTCTGTCAACAGAAAATCTGGGTATAATCTTCAGAACTTTACTGAAAGCTGGCTAATGAAAAACAAAAAGAAGTTAGAGAATACTTAGCAAGAGCCCCTGCCCACATAGGTGATTTTTCTGTAGGTTTTTTTCCTTTTGCCTCTGTTCAGGAGGTGTGTGAGAAGCCCCATTCTCTTAATGTCTACTAGGAAGGAAAAGAATGGGGGAGAGGGAGGGTTTGAAGCTTTAGGTTACTTATTTGTCTACTTAAGTCTGTTCTAACTCCCTTCTTCATTCTTCAGCTACTGTATGAGTGCAAGATATTGTGCTCAGGTTTTTTTTTTCTCCTTTTCGTTTCAGTGTTTGATTGTGGGGGGTTTTTTTGTTTGTTTGGGGTTTTTGGTGGTTTTTTTTTTTTTAACTCTTTGCTGCCTGTGCACATAAGGCCTGCCTGCTCTGCCACTTCTCGGTCATTCCAGTGTCCTAGTGGTGCTGCTGGGTGAGAAAAGAAATACTGATAGTCATGCCAGTCAGAACCGTAGACAAGTTGATGCACTGATGAGTGTCCGTAGTACAGTGGCAGGAATGGAGCTTCCAAAGATCTCATCTCCATCAGGATAGTGCCGAGGTAGACGGAGTGGTGTATGGAAGATTGCATAAGTAAGATTAGTGGGCGTTGGAAAAGATACATACATATCTGAATTTGCACATCTTTTTTGTTTTAAAAAGAACATACTTTATAAAAAGAACATAGTACTAAAAGAACATAGCATAAAGCCAGTTTTGTTTCCCCAACTGAGAAAAAAAGCTTACTTTTGAATACCTATTCAATGTATTCATTCTGGTCTGATCAAAACTACTAATATAACTAATATTGAAGTTGTATATCTTACTGAACTTTAATTTCGAACTCCTCAAAGATCTCTAGCTGTATAATCTTATTTAAAGAATGGTGGATATTGCTTGATAAAGAATGTCATTTAAAAGTTCTGACTGTTCTGTTTTTCTTGAAGCAATGTTTTTAGTATCTACACGTGAGTAGCATATTTAAGTGTTCTTTAGGATTGGGATCTGGAGTCGGTAACCAGGGAGCCTTGTCTAGTTCCTGCTTAGCTGTGGAAGACTTTTAATGGTCACTAGAGACTTTTTGATTAGTTTATGCCTGGTGATTTTTGTAAAACTAATCTGTTTTTATTTTCCTTTCAAGAAATTAACCCTGTTGCATGTGAACAGTAACCAGTGCCTGGACAAAGCCACCGAAGAGGACAGCCAGGTACCCAGCATCAGAGACTGCAATGGCAGCCGCTCCCAGCAGTGGCTGCTTCGCAATGTCACCCTTCCAGAAATATTCTGAGAGGTTCTAAAGAAAAGCAAGGATTGACTGGGCTACCTCGGCTGATACTTTGGCTACGCTGTTAAGTAGCAACAGAAGAAACTTCTGCTCGGTAGAATCCACAGTTCGTCAGCTGTTGGAACTCCTGCAGCTTCTCAGTAGCTGTGAACCAGCCTTCCTGTATAAGGATGTGAAACTACCACACGTACTAGTGAAACTGCACCCACTGATGTTTACAAGATCAAAAGAGTTTCTTCCAGCAAATAATTTAGAGAACGTTTGGACAGTGGAAACATAATCAATGAAATAGTCTCTCTGAAGAGCTGCATATCGTTGTAGTTTGCTTGCACATCAGTAACCTCTGCTGAAAGTGCTGTTGTAATGAAGAAAGTTCCAAGAATATTTTTTTTTTCTGGTTAGCAGTGGTAACCAGACTACTAAATATAGATCCACAAATAAGGAGAGAGCTGGAAACCAGGTTCAGTAACATGAAATAAGAATTCTGTGGTTTAAAAACAAAAAGTAAACAGGGTTTAATGGAAACTAAATCAGAACTATGAAAAGTACAATTTGTTATAGTGAAGTATCAAATTTCTATGTAGATTTTATACCTCAGTGGGGAAAAATATCCAAGTCAAAAGACAATTGTTTCTCTTTTTCAATTGTGTGATAGTCCATAATGGTTTGGGTTTTTTTTTTTTCTGGTGGGTCTAAAATTATTTTGGGCACAAACAAAATGAGCATAAGAATAAACTTAGCTCTTGAATGTCAGATCAACTTTTTTTCATTTTTTTATCTTAATTTCTTGGCTGTTGGAATTGTATCTTTTTATTACTGTCTGAAAACTGGAGGTTAACATGCTGTCTAACTTGTTTTTTTCATCCAGACCTGCCATTTCAGTTTATGCTTGGGTCAGTCAGCTTATGGACTTTCATGGCCAAACAAAAGATTTAAGTACACTTTGAAATTATTAAGTTAACTTGACGGGATTACACTTACCACCCAAGACTCATACTACTGTACTGCGGTTTTGTTTTCATAGCAATAAATCTTTTGTTCCTTGTTTGATTTCAGTCGTCAGAAAGCCAGAAGAAAAGATACATGATTTGGGTAGCAGGAGATCAGGAAAACTGAAGCTTTTCTGGAATCCTTTTTCACTTCATATTCAGATGTGCTTCATTGTCAAGTGCATATTTAGATTAGAATCTGAATTGTAATGTTGATCTGCTGCTTTTTTCTAATAAAATCTAAAGAAAAGTAGCTAAATTGGCATGGTTTTTAAAGTTAACATAGCCAAAAGCAATATGATGATGTCATTACATTGGTCTGCATTTTTTAACTGAATTGCTTTGTTTTGGTAAGAAAAATCTGTGTGGGCTGATGTTGAAATGAGCCACTGAATGCTCAGAGTATACGCTGAATTTTCTTTTGGAAAGAAAAATGAGATTTGGATAATAGGATATTTTTATGATCAATGTCATTGTTTGGCCAACTGTCCTGTAAAGCAAATTAAACCTAGACTCATGCAAAAGTTGTGTGGAATTATATTTGGCTGTTATCGCCATTCTAGATTTGCTATTCTAAGTTGCTTTAGTTTGTGTTATCTCCATTATTTCTGCAGCAGTACACAAGAGTTTTCATTCACAAAGCAGGAGAAATGTTAACAAATTGTGGTGTTATCTTGCTACTTCAAAAATACGTAAGATGAGATAATGTGGGATTACAATCAGATAAAGTGTTCAAATATCTAACTATCATTCATTGACCCCTCTTTTGGATAGCCCTGCAAATCTCACGAGATCAGAGTGGATTTATGAAAGTAATGGTATGGTACACTTATCAGAAAGATACTGAAGTGTGCCCAAATGACTTAAAACCAAACAAACCCAAACAACTTTGTCTTAGTGGTTACATGAGAAGAGCTATTCCTTTGGTATGGTCAGTGAGGAGGATGGGATGGGTGACAGTGTCATCGTTTGTAATGAATATATCTTCTTGCTCCTTAGATCCTCTCTGCTTAGGTCACTCCTGCTTTTATACTGGTTCTGAAGTACGGTTTGTAGTTGTCTGCTACTGCATATTACCCCACTGAAATACTGTTTACAGTCTTCTGCTGTGTCACAGGTGCATGATGGTTTGGATCATGTTTTGCATTTTATTTCAGTTTATCTTAGCAAACTATCTTTGGGGTTTGGGGGGGCGTGGGTAAAAAGGAGGTTATGTATTAGTTCAGAAACAATTTCCCAAAATCAAAATACATCCCTTTAAAAACATCGCTGGGGAAGAGGCTCTAAATCAGAGGTGGGTGACCTTGTGTGGAACGAGAAGCAGGAGCATCAGAAGTGCAGCGTGCAAGTCCTGTAAGTTTTCTAAAGTTCTTACTTTAGTGTTTCAGATTTGGTAACTATGAAACATCACTGAACACACAAAAATGGATATATTTTCACTTCATGTTTTTAACTCTTATGAGTTACGCTGTGATATCCTGTTAACAAAGCTTGAGTGCTATGGCTTGTAATGCATCTAAACCTGTAGGCAGGCCTCAGTGTTACTGTGATTATGACCCTTGTTAATTTGATGAGTCATTTTATACATTGGTCAAATAAAATTGCAGTAAAAATCATCGCACAACTGAAACCCCACATACTGCCTTGTCAGCTTCAGCAAGCTGAAGCAGCAATCCGATTTGCAGCCCGTACTGTACCGATCCTTACCTGTGAAGGTAGCCCTCTTCCCCTGCGGAGTACGAGGAGGGGAGAGCATCTGCAGTCGGGAGGTGTTTGGCTCACACCCCTCGGCTGAGCCAGTCCCGCCGGCGGTAGCTGGCGCTGGTTGACTGGCAGCGGGCTGTGGTTTCCGTGCCCATCTCGCCACGGCGCGTGCTTAGCGGTTGTACAGGCTGTGTTGGTGGACAGCACCGGGCTTCTGTAAAAAGCAAGGTGTGTTTCAAATGCTCTGCGTCAGTAAGGATCTTTCAAACGTGGCCACAGGATTGCTTCCCCACGTGGTTTTCTTCTAGGTTCCCTCACGTCCCGCAAACCTGGTGGCTGTTGTCAGAGCTCCATGCTGAAAGCGAGCCTCCCCAGTGAGTGTGGAGCTGTGCTCTCCCAGTGGTGGTCCTCCACTCACAGGCGCTGTACTTGCACGTCCTGCTCCGAAACTCTGTCCTTTCAGAGTCACAGGCGTACTTAAATCCTTTTGGTCTGATCTGCCTTCTGATGCTGAAGTCTTCAGCTGGAATTTTTAGAACCTCTGTAGCTATTTTTTATTTAACTTGTTCTGGGGAAAAAAAAAAGCAGTGTTTTTTCTTGCTCTGTAACATACCTGTGGTGTTAGGCCTATGAATAATTTCTAGTTGAAATCCTGCTCTGCTCTCCAGTGCATCTGAGTTTATGGCTCCTTTGTTCAGATAAGATTTAGGAGGAGAGAAAGAAGACCACTGCTGTCTTATTTGACATCGATAGCAAATACGTGCAGGGTAAGTGGGGGAAAAAAATCAGTGGTCATAGTTTGAAGAGAATTGGTGAACTTTTTGTCATCCTTCTGTCCTGAACTCAGTGTGTTTAGGATAAATTGCCTTTGTGTGCTCCAAAGAGAGCGTTCTGTTCTCCATCACTTCTCATCTGCCTGTGCAAAGGCATTTGCTGAGCAACACCCGTGCCTTTTGACTGAGTTGAAGGGTATTGCGTATGCTGGTACGAGCTTTGGATAGGTACCCTGTGCCGGGTCTGATTAGATCATCCTCAGTCTGCTTGGATACTGAAAGTCACAAAGCAATCATCTGTGTGTTACATACAACTGTGAATGGTTTTGTCTCAGTCTGCCAGTTTGTTTTATCAGTACGGAATTAAGTTGTACTTTCAGTAGCTTCGTTTTTATGGTAGTACTGTACAAAAGGGCTTAGCTGTCACTTCTCATTTTATCACAGCAACGGACCCAATCTGCAGTACGTACTGTAAGCAAAAGAGAATTTCTCTTACAAGTTAGCAGCAAAAGTAAGGTAATCTTTCTAGTCCTTGCTCTGCAGAACAAGTAATGTAACACATTCAGAGAGATGAGCAAAACCTTGGCAGACTTATTCTGCCTTATTTCCCCTTCAAGGTAAGTAGAGAGATGCGGGTATGCTTCAGAAGATTAACTGAGAAGCGGTTACTCAGAGCTTTCCTTCACTATGTTGGCAATTCCTCCATGCTTTCGAATGAAGAAGTGCGGGAAAATACAAGTGTTACAGAATAGAGTTTAATAGCTTTAGGAGCCTTACGTCGTATTTGAACACAACTGTAGTATTAGGGATTTAGAGTGAGGCAGGGATATGTCAGGTTAAAATGATCAAACTTGCCCAACATCAGTGTGCTGTTTGCTCTCGGGTCTGTAAGAACATTTCTCACAATCATCTGAAAGCAAATAGTTCCCAAGTTTGCGTCTCACTTTAATAGTTGAGACTTGTTCAACTAAACGTAGTTGTGATGTTATGTGAAGGTGATGCACGTGGTGTACAGTACTTTGAATAACAAAATAGTACTTTTTGTGTAATAAAAGTTTTTAATGTAGAAAACAAAATTGACACATAGCTAATAGGTTATCTAGAAACTAGAAATTGTGACATTGAGATGGAAACTGACTTGCTACACTGTTGACCTCTTTTTGAATCTTGGAGAATGCATTTGTAGCGTTCTGCTTGCATTTCATGCAGCATCAACTGCTCCGCGCCATGCCGTGCCAGTCAGCTGGGTGATGCTACTCCGTATCAGAACCAAACCCTGAGATGGAAGCAAGCTGCTACTTCTGACAATAAACCAAGCAATTGCTGTAGCACCCGTTGAGGGCACCTGCCTCTGCCGTGGTCATTGCTGGTTTCCTTGCCTCTGAAGCAACTAGTAAGACACACAGAAGAACTTCCTTCTGTTCAGTTTTGAACACAGCAGCTTTCTTTCAGTAGGCAGATGTCTAGAGGACCTCTCAACCTTGATATTTATGCTTTTGTGTTTGTATTCTTCAAAAAGCTTGTTGGTCTCACCTCTTGGAGTTCTGTCTCATTTTTCGTCACCTTTCTCCGAATCTTCTTTTTTTTATTCTTTCAAAGATTGGATTACGGTGTTTAAGGTACTGATGAGTTCATATGAGTGCATCATTTCTGTGCTACCCATTACGCATTCTAATAGTGCATTCAGTAAATACTTTCATGAAGTGATCTTCAGTGGCATTGCAGTCTGCTGAACGTTCAGCTTATAACAGATGACAATAGAAGTAATTCTGTTTTCCGTTTTGCATTAAAATGAATTTATTGATTTTATTTTTTTGCTTTCTTTCCTTATATACACTGCTTAATCACCTAGCTTGGAGTATTTTGCTGTCTTAAATAACTTGGATCTCTTTTTCGGTACTGAACAAAACTGGGTCAGTCAAGTTTCTGACATTCCCACACTTGCTTTTCTCTTGGGTTGGAATGGACTTTTGCGATGTCCCAACCCCTGCAAAAGCAGGGATGACTTCAAAGTTAGATCAGGTTGATCAGGGCCTTGTCCAGTCAAGTTCTCAGTAACTTGAAGGACAACCTGTTTGTGTTTGACACCTCTCGTGGTGAAGATTTCCGCCCCCCCCCATACGTAATCAGAATTTCCTTTTCTGCCGCTTGTCTGTTGCCTCTCATCCTTTCACTGTGCGCTTCAAAGTTGATCATAAATCTTTACTCTGTCTGCTGTGCCACTTCTCTGTTTCTGGGACTGTATCCAGCTGGCCATGTACAGTTTATGTACTGAAAGTGAACTGCTAATAGAAAGGAGGTTAAAGCAGTGTTTTAAGAGACTTCACCACTGCTTCCTCTAAATTCTAGAAATATGTTTTCCTACAAACTTAGCTTTGGCAAAGGCAGACACCTAGCCTGTTAAGTAGTCCAAGAAAAACTGTTGGGTCCGTGTCCAGCCCACGGGAAGCGGGAAAGGAGCCCAGCCTTCGGTGCTGTGGAGACTTCAGCGTTGGAAATATTCTGACCAAAGAATTTGAGAGTAAGTTTTGTAATTGCCTTGGCTGTACAGTGAGGAGATTGGGATTGTTTCAGAGCAGAAACCTTGTTTCAAGTTCAGTGAAAACAGGAAGAATTTTCTAGCTGCTTTTTTCTGTCCTGGTTTTGATGTACGTGAGTTGATTAATCAGGGTGTCCAGGTCTGTAATGGATCTTTTTGTTCTGAAAGTGTTTTCAGGTAGCTAGCCAGATTAGTAAAGCGGTAGTTTCAGGTCTGTGCCAGTTAGATGGATGCAGCTCAAATGACCAGTTCTGATGGTACATATTCTAGGATCTTGGGATATAACAGCTGCCGCTGCGGGTGATTGTCATCACACGGTAAGTGATGGCTTGTTGCATGCCAATGAACCCTTCCCTTGCAACTTCTCCTGTAGCCTTTTCAGTCAGGGAAGTGCTGGGAGCGGAAAGTGTCATTTCCATTACCAGGGTAAAGAACCTCTTCCCATGTGAAATGAAAAAGAAATGGATCCTTGAGGCAGTGAGATCAAGTTGCATGTGTAATTCCATTCAGATGTGGCTGTACTAATATGGTGAATGAACTGGAGACAAATACCAACCCCAAAAATCTTCTTTCTCATTCCCAGATGCTGAAAACCACGGGAACCAACTCTCTATTATCCAGATTTATGGCTTGCTTGAATGTAGTAGCTCTCAAAATTACCCTTTGTAGTCAAAGCCAGTAATTCTTCTGATCTGGCCTGGGCTTTTTGTGGTCTCAAATGTGAATTACTAAAAGAAAAAGCAAGGAATTATTTGATTGTAGACTTTGCATATGTGCGTATTTATGTGAAGTAGTTTAGACACAGCACATTAAACCACTTGAAATGACTGTAACCGACGTTCAGCCCCAGAGCAGGAGTGTGTACACCCTGTCACTTGAGAGGCTGTTTTAGGTTACATGTTGTATGCACACGTAGCCCTGCCTGTCACATTTGGTACCAAAGATGTAGTCAGTGCCATCAGTGCTTGCTCAGTCAGGTCCCTGGTGCAATGAAATGCTTTGCTGCTGTCGTTCCTTTTCATGGTTCTGGACTGCGCGGAGGCATTGCGTGCCCTTTCCACTTTTCTGCATTGGATTCTTGCCTTGAAAAGTGCATTTTGACCACGTGCAACAGTGGAGTTGACCGGTGATATCAGTGCACTGAGCCTCAGGTTTGCTTGTGGTTCATTTGCTGCGTACTCTGAATATTCTGGTGCACGGGTTGAGTTGGTTCAAGTCCCTATATCTTGTGTGGAAAATACCAGACTAATGTGTAATGGACTTTCTTCCAGAAATGGGGCCATTTGAGTCTTCCTGTTTGACTTGGACATCAAGAAGACACATTAATTGTTCTCATCCTGTCAGTGATGTGTGGAAAATTAAAAAAGAGGTCCATTAGATGTGATTCTGGCTGTAGGACCAGAAAGACTGGTGTACAACTTCCTGTCATTTTTCAAGACGTGACAGAGCCAGACTCATAGTAATTATGGCAGTGTGGTAATAATCAACATGGTTTGGTGGGGACCGCAGTCATGGTGAGAAGGTCTTTGTTGCTCTCTCAAAGATGTTCAGTGATGCTGACCCTTCTCCCAGGCCTCTTCTTATGGAGAACTGTGGAGCACTGTGCCTAACAGTTCTGTGCTTGATCAGTGTGTGCTTACAGCCCGGAAGGCCAGCTGTGTCCTGGTCTGCATCAAGAGGTGTGACCAGCAGGTCGAGGGAGGTGATTGTCCCCTTCTACTCTGCCCTCATGAAGACCCCACCTGGAGTACTGCATCCAGCTCTGAGGTCCCCAGCACATGAAAGATATGGACCTCTTGGAGCAAGCCCAGAGGAGGGTGACGAAGATGGTCAAAGCACCTCTCCTATGAGGACAGGCTGAGTGAGCTGGGGATGTTCAGCCTGGAGAAGTCTCTGGGGTGACCTCATTGCAGCCTTTAAATACTTAAAGGGGTCTTATAAAAAGGATGGAGAAGGACTCTTTACTCAGGTAGATAGTGATAGGACAAGGGGCAATGGTTTTCAGCTAAAAGAGGGGAGATTTAGATTAGACATTAAGGAAGAAATCCTTTACTGTGAGGGTGGCGAGGCACTGGAACAGGTTGCCCAGAGGAGTTGTGGAGGCCCCATCCCTGGAAGTGTTCAGGGCCAGGTTGGGCCCTGGCCAACCTGATCTACTGGGTGGCATCCCTGTCTATGTCGGGGGGTTGGAACCAGATGATCTTTAAGGTCCCTTCCAACCCAAGCCGTTCTGTGATTCTGTGGTCTTGGGCATCGGCATGAGATGGCTCTTTCAGGAGCGAACATCTCTTGCTTTGCGAGATATTCTCATCAGTGGTGAAAAGGATTTCACAGTGTATACCTATGTATGATTTTTAGACTGTTGTTCCTACTGTCCTTAATATTGCTGGTTAGAGCAGTGGGAACTGAAGGAGACTGGTTTATCCTTTGGTTTTGTGGACATCAGTGTTGTAAGGTGGTTGGTTTGTCTGTTTTGTGGGTTTTTTTCGTTTGTTTACTGTCCTTTGCTGTGTTCACATTTCATAATATTACAGCTCCATAAGGAAGTTAGATGGATCCTACACTGGTGGAACTTGTCTGTGAAGATTCTGTAAGAAGGACAAATTCTGCCAGAAATGCGGTGAAGGTAAAAGCAGTTATGGATAAAAATACCCCTACCCTGCACCAATCTTTTCCCAAGCTTTTTTGAGATGCAGTAGTTGAGCTTAAAATTCTTCCTGTAGTAAGCTGAGATCCACTTTAATTATGAGATAAAGGTTCCTGGGTTTTTCATGAAACTGCTCACCTCAAAAGCTGTGCTTCATAATATTACCACAGATAGTTTTGTTTTTCTCAATGGTATGAGGTTCTTCTGATGAGCCCACCCAGGGTTGGTTGTAGTATTAGTTGACAAAGCTGAGGGAATGTTCACCTCTGTGTATACGCTGTTGGTTGGTTTAAAGAGTGAAAGTGTCGTCCTCTGCAGTTCCTCCTTCACTACAGTTGGGGTTACATCAAGCGTTCTTCCTGCTACTTCTCAAGTAGTTGATGTGTACGCCTAGGGCTAATGTGGCATCTATAAGGTGTTTGTGAAGTTGCTGTTTGTGAGAAGAAACCCTTTCACAGGTCATTAATTATCAATGTGTCGGGCGCTTCATGTTAGCACCATGGGTGACTCCATACATCTTTCATTTCCTAATAGAATAGTTAAAATGCCACAGCTGGAATGCATTCAGATATGCATACTCATTTTCCTCCCTTTTTCCCCCTTTCTGTAAGAGTCCTTACAGTTTCTGGCTATCAGTCCAGTGGCTGGGAAGGAACTTAAATGGTGCTGGGCACATCTGCACCCAAATGTGAAGGGCAGAAGAGTTACTTTCCCACTATGGATACTAGGAAAATTGTGGTGTATAACCAAGGTGCAAATGTGCAAGTAACATCTTTGTGAGCGACATGGACAGTGGGATCGAGTGCACTCTCAGCAAGTTTGCTGATGACACCAAGCTGTGTGGAAGGAGGGAAGGGATGCCATCCAGAGGGACCTTTAAAGGTGGGTCCCTGCAAACTGCATGAAGTTCAACAAGGCCAAGTGCAAGGTCCTGCACATGGGTCAGCACGATCCCAAGCACAGCTACAGGCTGGACAGAGAATGGATCAAGGGCAGCCCTGAGGAGAAGGACCTGGGAATGCTGGTTGATGAAAAACTCAACATGAGCCGACAGTGTGCGCTGGCAGCCCAGAAAGCCAACAGTGTCCTGGCCTGCATCAGAAACAGTGTGGCCAGCAGGTCGAGGGAGGTGATTCTCCTCCTCTGCTCTTGTGAGACCCCACCTGGAGTGCTGCGTCCAGCTCTGGGGTCTCCAGTACAGGAAAGACGTGGAGCTGTTGGAGCGAGTCCAGCAGAGGGCCACAAAGCTGATCAGAGGTCTGGAGCACCTCTCATATGAGGACAGGCTGAGGGAGCTGGGCTTGTTCAGCCTGGAGAAGAGAAGGCTCCAGGGAGACCTAATAGCGGCCTTCCAGTGCCTGAAGGGGACCTACACGAAAGCTGGAGTTATCAGGGAGTGTCATGACAGGACAAGGGGTAATGGGTTTAAACTAAAAGAGGGAGGATTTAGATTGAACGTTAGGAAGAAATTCTTCCCTGTGAGGGTGGTGAGGCACTGGAACAGGTTGCCCAGAGAAGCTGTGGAGGCCCCATCCCTGGAAGCGTTCAGGGCCAGGTTGGATGGGGCTTTGGGCAACCTGGTCTAGTGTAGGATGTCCCTGCCCGTGGCAGGTGGGTTGGAACTAGATATCCTTGTGGTCCCTTCCAACCCAAACCATTCTGTGATTCTAAGTAGACTCTGCGACTTGGAGAGCTCCAGTTAGAGGTAACCTCACTTTAATGCAAACTTGCATGTGAATTTTTATTATTTTTTTTTTAATGCTGATGAAGTGAGCCTTGACTTCTGATGATCTTGATTATTCGGAGCATGAAGCTTATTGAAAACTAAACCGCTGCAAAAGGCCAATGAAGTGACTGTGCTGCATCCTGTGGATGTAGCTTGATGACTGTAAATTTCAGCTTAGTTTTTTAGGATGTGCCTGGACTAGGAATGTTAACTAGATAAAATGGATTTAATACAGCTGTATATAATCAAGGAAAGAAGGAATAGGAGCTCACATTCTACCTGATGGAGTTTGAATTAAAAGGTAAGGGGGTAAATGTGAGTTGGAACAAACTTGTTCTGTGCTGGCACATCAGAAGACGACCAGCCAAGAGAAAAGCCAGCCCTGCTAGTGACCATACGATGTTTTAATAATTTCTCACAGTGAGGGGGGTAGTAAAAAACCCCAGTGAGCTATTGAGTATGTTGCTTCTCTGAATTTCTCAAAGATTAATTTCCAATTCTTCTCTACTTTCTCAAAGCAGGATTTATTTTTTAGAAGTCTTTTTAACCCATTTTTGCTGTATGTGCAACTGCTGTAAATGGGAGGCGTTTAGGGTCAGCACAGGGGCAAGCTGTGCTTTCCCAGGAGTCATTCTGTTGGTTCAAGTAGCCAACAGTAAGTACATATAGCTGAGTCCTAGGACAGGCAAATTATTTTTCTGTGTTAGGAAAGCCAAAAACTCTATCTGGGTCGCTACTAGAAGAAGATGTCTTCACAAGTTTCAGCTAAACTTGAACCTATTGTTTTATAGTCTGTCCTCTGAAACGAGTGACTGAGCTCACGTGCTGCTCATGGGCAGGTAGCTCATGCCTGTCACATCCATGGGGACCCCCAGCTCAGTGAGGAAGGCCAGCAGAGGCACACAGGGCACATGTGCTTCGGGCTGCAGCTGCTGAGCACAGCCCAGGGATCTGGGCTCCGGGGTATTTGTGGTAGGCACAAGGGCAGGTTATTCAGAAGCAAGAGACAAAGGTCTGTTAAAACGTGATGACAACTGGAAACAAACATGAAATGTTGTGAACTGAAGACACATCCCTCTGATGATTTGCTCAGGGCAACGAAACTGGTGAAGGGGCTGGAGCACAGGTCTTGTAAGGAGCGGCTGAGGGAACTGGGACTGTTTAGTCTGGAAGAGGCTCAGTGGAGACCTTGTTGCCCTCTACAACTACCTGAAAGGAAGTTGTGGTGAGCTGGGGGTTGGCCTCTTCTCGCAGATAACTAGTGACAGGACTAGGGGGAATGGCTGCAAGTTGTGCCAGGGGAGGTTTAGGTTGGAGATGAGGAGAAATTTCTTCACTGAAAGCGTGGTCGGGCATTGGAACGGGTTGCCCAGGGAGGTGGTGGAGTCACCATCCCTGGGGGTGTTTAAGGAAAGGTTAGATGTGGTACTTAGGGACGTGGTTTAGTGGGTAATATGTGGGATAGGACACACGGTTGGACTAGATGATCCTTGAGGTCTCTCCCAACCTTAATGATTCTCTGATTCTTGTGGCATCACGTGTGTCTTCTTCACGGGGGACTTCAGGGTATCCTGAAAGAGGTGGGCATGCTAAGGCTGGGGGACCGTCTTTCTAAGGGTCAAAGCCACACCAATGCCAGGACAGGAATTTGGGTAACAGGGACTTTATCTGAAGCACAGCAGCGGTGGTTGTGTCAGAAGGGCCATTGTAGTTGCTCTGTGCCCTCTTCAACATTCATTTGCAAAAGGAGTAGCCCACAAAAGCCACCCTTCTCATTGAAAAGATACTGGGTATCTTTCTCTTCCTTTTTCCCTTCGCGCATAGAATAGGCTAATTTTCAAAGAAAAAGAAGCTTTGCTTAACAGTCAAAGGAAAAACAATGCTTCGAGTCCCTTTTTGTGGGAAGGGAGGGTGCAAGTATGGGGGAGCAGAGAATGTAAGACACTGTGTTTAGTCTTAAATGTCCCCATTGCCTAGCTGGGCTTTCTGCACAATTCAGGGTTCTGCAACAGTCAGCAGGAATATCTGGTTCATGGGAAGAAAAAAAAATAACACACCAACAAATTTTTAAAGAGGAAAAAAACCCAAACGCTTCCATGGCTGATTATTTTGAAGTGTTTACCCTTAAAAAGAATACACAACACATCATGTTGCAAAGACTTGGTAAAGTGTTTTGCAGATGATGACAGCTAGAAGAGCTGACTTTTTCCTTTTTGGGTCTAGTCCCATTTTCTTGGCATTGCAACATATCTTTGCGCTCCCCCCCACCACCCCCGCTGCCCTCATCTTGTCTTCATTGCCAAAAATGTAGCTCTGTGGTTACACCAGAGATGTAATCCTGGGCGGAGCAGGAGGTCATCAGGTGTGGTGTCTTGCTGCGCTCCCACTGCTCCGCACTTCCCTGGGTTGTGTTTATTCCTGCGCTTCTGCCTCCCGCGGTTTGCGCTCTTACGGGCAGTTGCTTCAGGCGAATGAGAGCGACCACCCACCCTTCCCTTCCGGAGCTCAAACCAGGGACCAAAGCTGCCATTAAGTTCCAGAACCTTCCCAGCGCTAGGTATATCTCTGACACTACCTCCTCTCTGCTTTCCCTCCCCATTGCAAAAGCATCGTACATCCAAAGCCAGAGCCCCGTTCAGGGGGAGATCTGTATCCCTGGTTTCATCGACACCAGCGTGGCTGCCACCGGCTGCCCGGCCCCCCCCATCTTTGGCACCTCCCACGAGGGACCCCGCTTTGGCTCGGATCACTTGACGGCTCTTGGCGTAAATGGTTCTGCTGCACCTACCAGCAAGGTGCAACCCTTGTCAGAGTGACAGCTTAAATCTGGTGGTGAAGACAAAGTTGATGCCAGCATTGGTTCCAGATGGTGTATAGAAAGTGCCTGCGAGCTCTTTGATTTTTGACAATGTTTTTAAGGTGAAAGAAAAAAAAAAAGTGTTCTTTTGCTTTGGCGCGATGAAGGGTGCTAGTGATCTCGCTGGTGGCTGCTGCCATCGGCGTGGTTCTTGTCCCGCTAGCAGAACCTATGAAAAGCAAACTTGAAAATCAGGGAGTGCAGACCAGCCAAAACTAGGTCTCTTTGCAATCTCCTTGCGTGTGACTTGCGTTGTGAGTTCCTCCTGAGATGGGCAGTCTTTTTTCCCTCTGTGTAATGAAAATCTTTCAGAAAATTCTGGGCATTGAAAGCGAAATTTTTTGCATAGCAGCAAGTGATCAAATCTTAGAGAAAACCATTTTACAGTTGTTTTAAACAGATTTGAAGTGTTTGTATTGGACTGACTTTTGGCACTCGTCTCTTTTGTTGTTAAAGCCAGAGGCATCAGATCCTTTGAGGGGTACAACTGTGCAAGGCCAGAGGCAGCCATAAAATCATATGAAATAAATTAAAACCTTTTCCTTGTGCTTAATAATGTTGTAAGTCCGTGATCTGAAATTTTAGGATCTTGTAGAGTTAGCGGTAATTACCAGCTGTCCTGTCAGACTTTGTCATAGCTGGCTTGAAGTGCTGGAGTTAGCACAGAATTAGCCCCATCCAAAGTACTCGCCTCCAGTCCCTTTCCAAAAAAGCGAGGGAGTACAAAGAATGAGAAGGCAAATATTTCAAGCCCCTGTCAGACAGCTTCCTAGATGACTCTGAAACTGTTTGCAGCTGGCCATGGAAACCCCCCCTGCAACTGGCACCGCATCTTGATTCAGAGCACAACGGTTCTGGGGTGCATTAGAAGGGCTGTGGTCAGTAGGTCGAGGGAGGTCCTCCTCCCCCTCTATTCTGCATTGGTGAGGCCGCATCTGGAGTATTGCGTCCAGTTCTGGGCCCCTCAGCTCAAGAAGGATAGGGAACTGCTAGAGAGAGTCCAGCGCAGAGCCACGAAGATGATCAAGGGAGTGGAACATCTCCCTTATGAGGAAAGGCTGAGGGAGCTGGGTCTCTTTAGCTTGGAGAAGGGGAGGCTGAGGGGTGACCTCATCAGTGTTAATAAATATGTTAAGGGTGAGTGTCAGGAAGATGGAGCCAGGCTCTTCTCGGCCTCACTAAGCGATAGGACAAGGGGCAACGGGTGCAAATTGGAGCATAGGAGGTTCCGGGTTAACGTAAGGAAAAACTTTTTCACCGTGAGGGTGACAGAGCACTGGCACAGGCTGCCCAGAGAGGTTGTGGAGTCTCCTTCTCTGGAGACATTCAAAACCCGACTGGAGGTGTTCCTGAGTGATGTGCTCTAGGTGGCCCTGGAGGGGTTGGACTAGATGATCTTTCGAGGTCCCTTCCAACCCTTGTGATTCTGTGATTCTGTGGTTAAAATTTTCAAGACAGTCGTTGATTACTTTTATCTAATTTGCAGATTATGCTTTGACAGACAGCAAGTGCCCTCATTTAGAGTAGAGGTGACTCCAGTTGTTAATTTGCACTGCTAATAAATGGTCTCTCCTGTGCTTGTCTGAGTAAGTCAATTGAAAGTATCTGTGATGGTCTTTTTATTTTTTTTTTAATTTTTTATTTATTTGGGGCGGGAGGGGAGGAGCGCAAGAACTACAGTTCCTTGTGATTTAAAAAATGTCATCTGCTTCTTCGCTTTTCTGTTCAGCTACACAGAGCAGAACTTCAGTCCTGAAGGTCAGGCTGTGTACAATTAAGTCATCTTTGTTCTGAAGCTGAGAAAGAAATTTGCACAATCTTACGTGATTTCCACCCTGCTTTTCAGGATGAAAACAGTGGTCGTTCCTGGGAGCTTTCCTTTCGGTGCTTATGTTTTACTGTATCTCAAGAACTGGCCTAGAATTGACTTGATCTTTCATATTGCTCAGCTGAAGAAGGCAAGTAAGTTTTCAATCGTTTCCAGTAAACTAAGAATGCTGAAGAGAGAGAGAGGAGTGGGAGGGGTTTTGAATAAAATAACATGGTCTGCTTTTAACTCAATGCTGCTCTGAACCTGCAAGTTAAGACTAAATAAAGTTCCCAGAGGAGAGTATTGGTTTTCTACTGTGATACAGTAGGACGCCCTTCCTGATGCATGGCTCTACCAGAAGTTTCTCTGGCTATGAACGTCATCCTCTGCCAACTGCACCACGTGCCAAAGAGGTAAGGCGGGGAAACGGTTTCTGACCACAAGTTTGACTTTTTTCTCTTTAAAACTTAGATCAGGCTTTTGTTGCAGAAAGTTCCTGAGCTGCCCTCGGATGATACCAGAGTTCAAAGGGGAAAGGCGAGGGGGAAGGAGCGGAGCACACGCCGTGCCATCGGCCTCCAGCACGTTCGATGCTGCGTCAAGAAGTGTAAGTCTTTAGTCTTCATGCTTCAGCTCTCTTAAATGCCCATGTGTGGATTTAGTGTGCTACCTATTACTTAAGGAGGCTGTTTAAAATAATTACGTTTCAGGGGTCATTACTCAGCATTTTTTTTACTCTTGTTTGCTTCACATAATGATCATCATCTGTTTGAAATTAAGGCTTCATATGGAAATAATCTGGAGTGCAATGGCTGTGTTCTTATTTGGGTGTGTTTCTGTTATTTTTTTGGCTTTATACATCTAGTTCTGGCTAAAAAGAAAGAGAGATTATGGGAGTACGTGGGGTATTTCAGTCTCAAAAGCGACTCAGTAGCTGAATCCCCAGGAACAGCCTGGCCAGCTACCGAATAAACTTGCGTTATTGTTCTTCTGTCTGAGCATTGCTCTCGGTGAACTTTTCCTTCATCTAACTGCATTGCGCTGATACCAGCAGTCTGTTCCCTGTGAGCCTCCTGGCTCTGTCAGGCAACGTTGCCATCAGACCACGGATGGTTTTGCGTGCGGGGTTTGGCGGGGGAGTGTATCAGTACGGCTTCCTTCTAATGGGGTGCGTTAGCTGACCCTTTTCCCCCTCCTCGCCCTCTCTCCTGTGCTTCCTTCTAAGGAAGAAAATACTGTACAACGCAAAGGTAAGGTGCAAACAAAACTGTTATCCTGGGGCTTTGAAGGAGGGGTAGGTAGCTCGCTGAGGACGATGGTCCCCATAGCACATACATCTTTTCTCAGCTAAATGCGGCTTCTCGGGCTGCTGCAGTACAGCGCGAGCTCCTGAGCTTGTGTCTGGGTTTACGTGTCGTGGTGTTCACCTAAGCTGTGAGCTGCTTTGCGTGGCTTCCTGGGCTTGCAGATGAAACATCCTTATCTGTTTATTGTAGCACTCTCCTGAGCTTGTTTAACCTGCTTTGGCTGTTGCCTGAGGCCTTCCAGGAGAGCAGAGTCCTGTTCTCCTTCTCTTGGCATGCTCCTGCCCCAGCACTGGGAATGGTGTTACCTCCTGCCTCCCTACACGCCTTTCTCTGGAGTGGCAGGAAAGTTTCTGTTACAGAAAGTGGAGGCAGGTCCTAGAATCAAAAATCGGAGCACTCTATACAAACTCTTATCTACTACTTATACATCCATTAAAAATCTCCTCTGGTATCAGCTTTCAGCATCACAGCCACGCCATTCTTGATGTGAAAACCCTTTATTTACCAGAAACCAGTGTTAAGTTGTAGATCTGCTCTAAATTTAGCTGCACTGTATATAGTTTTGTCTAACACCCATTATCAGTCGCTGCTTCATTATTTAATGTAGTTCCTGTTACATGAAACTTGCCTTGGTTTGCGTTTGCTCTGGCTCTTCCCCGAGTTGCCAGTCATCACTGTTTATGCTTCCCAGTATTTTTAACCAAGTGGTCATCCTAGGAGGAAAATACTTGCAGGACAAACCTTTGTAGGATGCGATTTTATTGTTGACTTAACTTAGACAGGTCTTTGGGTTTTATACAGTTGAATGTTTGGAATTCTGCACCTCTGCTGCAGTGATGAGCAAGTATTCCCATCCTTTATCCAGTAAAGGCCAGGTACCGTTTACCTGAACACCGCTACAAATATTTTCTTCTTTAATATTGATGGTGGTTCGCTCACCAGCATGTCAAGTTTCCTTTCTCCTCTCACAGGACATACTCCTCACAATAAACCCTGGACTCCCTGACAAATTTTTGGTGCGTGGAACTTTTTTCCATTTAATACTGTTTTTTCTAGAAACAGATTTGTAACTGCGTAACAGCTTCCAATTGCAAATTAAAAATCTCATTTGCTTTTCAGAGTGCTTTGCAGCAGGCTATGGACAGATTGTGAATTCCCCTTACCTAGCAGTGCTTGAGGTGATGTTTCTGTCCACCGCATGCTTGCCAGAAATGAGGCAGTCCATTGCATGCTGCGCTTTTTTTTTTTTCTCCTCAAAGTGGTAATAGCGTCTTGACCTGTGGAGCTCACCACAGCTTGCTTGACTGCTTTTAAGTGCAGCAGGTCTTCCTGTTGTGGGATTTTCAAGGCAGACAGTTGTAGCTGCAGCATCAGAGTGTGAGTTTTGGTTTCGGTTGTGTGCAACCTGCAGAAATTGAATTGAGTTATCCAGAGATAAGTACAGTAGCTCTAGAACTGCTGCTTTGGGTTCCCACTACAATCTCATTTCTTTTCAAGCCATGACAGTGCCAGGGAGACTTGGTCAAGATCAGCCCTGGGCCAGTCACGAACTCAAAACCACATTGCACTTCTCATCTTCTCATCACGGACCCATACCACTATCGTCCTCTGCCTGAGTCAGCTGACAGCTGCTAAATGTACCACGTATGAATGAGGTCCTCGTCACTGTTGCTAGCAAGTTCTCACTTCATTTGCTTAAATATTTCTATTTAAGCAAATACTATACTCAATACCACGGCATTCAGCTCTTCCATTCTTCCGGCTGTGCATAAACCCAAGCTTTTTTTTCCTGTCAGTTCTTGTTAAAGTTGTCTGTTTGATAACTACCCAGGGCAGAAGATGCTTGCAAACATGCCTTCAGCGCCCAACGAGCAGGTCCCAGGGCACCCAAGTACCAGAAAATGCATTTCTGCCTGCCGGGTCCCCTTGCTCAGATTGGGTCTGTAGCAGCAAAGCCACCTGCTTGTGGACTCACACTTGTCTTCTGGCCTCTGCGTGTGCATGGTTCAGCTGCTGCTTTCTGACAGGAATCAGTTTGTTCTGTCAATATGGTGGAAATGTTATTTATTTAGCAAATTAGAAAACTGTTATTTTGTGTGCAGTAAAGCCTAAAGGACAAAATTAAAATGAGAGAATCAGCTGGTGTCCTCAATATTGTGTGACTGCCACAATGTGGAAAGAGGAAGAATCCTTAATTAAATGCATTCAGAAGTCTTAATGAAATCATAGAATCACTAAGGTTGGAAAGGACTTCCAAGATCATTGAGTCCAACCGTAAACCTAACACCACCATGCCTGCTAGACCATGTCCTGGAGTGCCATGTCTACATGTTTTTTGAATGACTCCAGGGACAGCAATTCAACCATCTCTCTGGGCAGTCTGTTCCAACATCTCACTACTCTTTCAGTGAAGAAGTTTTTCCTAATATCCAACCTAAACCTCCCCTGACGCAACTTGAGGCCATTCCCTCTTGTCCTGTCGCTTGTTACTTGGGAGAAGAGACCGACACCCTCCTCACTACAACCTCCTTTCAGGTAGTTGTAGAGAGCGATCAGGTCTCCCCTCAGCCTCCTCTTCTCCAGACTAAACAGTCCCAGTTCCCTCGGCCGCTCCTCATAAGACCTGTGCTCCAGTCCCTTCACCAGCTTCGTTGCCCTTCTCTGGACACGCTTCAGCAGCTCAATATCCTTCTTATATTGAGGGACCCAAAACTGGACACAGTACTCGAGGTGCGGCCTCACCAGAGCCGAGTACAGGGGGACAATCACCTCCCT
>VWZZ01004307.1:23679-58693 GCA_013399095.1 Psophia crepitans | reverse complement strand
GCACTTGGCCTTGTTAAACCTCATACAGTTGGCCTCGACCCATAGATCCAACCTGTCCAGATCCCTCTGGAGAGCCACCCTACCCTCAAGCAGACTGACACTGCCTCCCAGTTTGGTGTCATCTGCAAACTTACTGAGGGTGCACTCTATCCCCTCATCCAGGTTGTCGATAAAGATGTTGAACAGCATCGGCCCCAAGACCAAGCCCTGGGGAACACCGCTAGTGACCGGCCGCCAACTAGATTTAACACCATTCACCACAACTCTCTGGGCACGTCCTTCCAACCAGTTTCCAACCCAGTGAAGAGTGTGCCATCCAATCCATGAGCTGCCAGCTTCCCTAGGAGAATGCTGTGCAGTACTGTGTCAGTATCACATGTCTAATCCTGGAGGCAGAGCTTCTTTTAACTAGATAGGGCATATTGGCCTCACATGAAGTAAGTGAAGTCAGTTGAAAATCAGCTCTGGTTTCATATTGAATCAAAGTCTCCAGAGATGGCAAGGGTTTTGAATAACACCACCACTCAGTTATCAGTAGCTTTTTGAAAGTGCAGTTATATTATTAAAACAATTTGGATTATATTGCCTCCATTATGGCAAGGCCCACGAGTAGGAGTATGTGCATGTCAATGCACGTCAACAGGTGGAGCAGGTGTTTATCTCAAACGCACATCATCTGCTTCCTGCAGGCTGTGTGTGACCATCAACGTGCATTTCTGTTTAGCTAATGTGCCACCTCTGCATTTTCTTTCCTTCTTTCCTTCCTTCCTTCCTAAACAGCCTCCATGAATCTTATTTTTGTTCTTTGAATGTTGGCATCAGTAAGTTATGGGGAAAAACATCCTTTCTTTGTCCATTTTTCTTTTCGCCCTTCTCAGGCCTTAATCCACAATTTGCATATTCTTCACTGTGCCCGCGTGCTCCTTCACTTGACTGGAAGTGTGCATTGGTGTAGCCTGTCCAAGTATTGGGGCAAGCCCTTCAGAGGGCAAGGTGCATAAAAGGGGAAAGGGAGCTTAACAAACTGGAAAAAAGTGCGTGTAGGAATAGTAAAAAGGGTGGACGTATTGGGAGGGGGTATAGTGCCAGACTTTGAGCTCAATTTTCATTTGAACAGGTCAGACTTTAGGTTCATGTCTTCTTAACCAGTGCTGTGCAGCACAGTGGAAGTAGAATAATATCCATGTATCACATGGACATCTGTACTAACTAAAAGCGCACTCATGTTTATGGATAGAAGTGACCATTGTCATACATGGGTGGGATTAGTGCAGTCTGGGGTGTTCTTCAGCTGAAGTATTCCAGCAGTTTGGAAGGATCCCATTTCTCCAGCAGGTGTGGGTGGTGGCAGAGCCCAGGAGAGCATAGAGGAGCAGTGACACGTGCATCTTTCATCTCTGCATTCTACTGATCAGCTGTTGTTAAAAACAAATCAAAGCAAAAAGGCTCCTGAAGTCAGGAGTGGTGTTGGCTTGTCTGTGTACGGCTGCCTTTCTTCCTACCTTCAGCTCTTAGAGCTTGTTCCTTTGATCCACTCTGTTTCTCCATCCACGCCCCCCACCTTGTAAGTGGTCTCTGCAGGGGCAGGCTGCATGTGTGGAAATACAGTTATTAGAGACACTCAGAGTTCATGTGGACAGCACTGCGTTAAGAGAATATGTAACCGCTTACCGCCCTGATGTGGTGTGATGGAGAGACAGAAAGTTTTATAAAGTTTGAAGTTTTTACTCAGTTTCATGTTGGAAGATGACATGCTGCAGAGCTGACCTTCATCCAGGCACCTCCAAGGGCACCAAGGCATGTGGGCTCTCGTGTCTGAGCAAGAAGGGAGCAGAGGTTAGAAGCGAGAACCAGGCATGACCTCGTATTTTTCTAAATGAAGTGGAGAGGAATAACCAAAAAGCTGGGAGGAGTTGATGTTACAACACAGGCTTCTAAAAAGCAGTTGTTAATCAGAGCTAATCTGTTCAAGGAAGTAACATGATGAAAAGGCTCTTAGTTTACTGATGGAAAATGTCTGTTACCACAAATGTAACTCTCTTTTAATTTAGCAATTCACACTCTTTTGTGTGTACCCCTCACCCCCAACAAAACCCATGGATCCAGATTTCCATCAAAGGAGTAGAAAGTTGCAGCTCAGCCTCGCTGCTTCTGAGGCTTTGAAATACAGGGAGTGAGAGTTCAGGATGCTGTAATGCAGAACCACATCAAAAAGCTGTGATGATATGAACAGAACCTTTCTGTCTAGGCTTCTAGGTAAGTATACACACCAGGGTTTATGGAGGATGTCATTGGGCAACAGCCTGTTTTGGCCTGGTCTTTCATTCATCTCGTAAGAAATTCCTCAGAAAGTATTTTGGCTGCAGAGTAAAGGGGAGTTTGTGTAATCTGAACCTTAAAAAGGAATGATGCTGCTGCTCCCACACAAATGCATCGTTGTGGTAGGGAGGTGAGGTGTGTTTTAGCTAATCATAAACACTAACTCATGCAAAAAAAATTATTGGAATGAAGCAAACAGGGTGTTGGTGGAGTTTGTTGTTGTGTGGGTTTGGTTTTGTTTGGTTTGTTGTTTTTTTTTTTTTTTTCCCCCAGAAGTCACAAGTTCACGTGGAGTAGAAGGTATCTGTGCGTTATGGTAAAAGGTTACCGCTTCTGGAACTAAATATCAATCCAAGTTTAGTAGAACACTTGTTTACAACACAGTACTTGTGATTAGTGTTTCAGATCACTTAGAAGTAACTATTGCTTCTCTACCTCTGAAAACTGAAGTTAATTTATAGGAATCTAAATAGACTCGGTGTGGTGTGAGACATTTGCTGGGACACACCAGTCAATTTAGTAGAATCACGGGGGTGATTACTTGTGTTGCAATGGGAAACGGGCTTTGTAAGTGGATTAAGAGTATAATTTTAGCTTTGATTCTTGAGATATAAGGGTCACGTGCATTCCTTCAAGCCTCCTCTCAGATCTCCTTACCAACGAATGTTGGTGGCAAATTGTAGACTGGCACATGTAAATTAGACCTAGAAAATCCCCGCAACCCTCACAGGCTCTGGGATAGCAAAACTGAAGCCAGTAGTTTCCAGTTAACCTACCTGAATTATGGAGGACTCAGAGTTGCCTAGTAAGTGTCTGAGACCGAGGCACCTTAGTGAGCAGAGTGTAACGTACCATGGTCCTTAGGTGTTGGGGTGGCAAGAAATTCCCGAAGGTTTTACCTGCGATGTTTCTCAGTGTCCTCTTGCTGCCAGACACCCCTTTGCCCATCAGTAACCTGGGACTTCTGTCTCATCAGCAGTTGCAGGGGTCAGTGTTTCCCTTGTGCATTATCTTTGACATTATCAGCTGACGTACAGGGCATGGTTTAGGTGCTTTGCTGTGACCAGTATTACCCTTCCAACTGAAAACTGGCATGGGGGAGATTTACTAGATCATCATAAATTGCCCCTTCCTTCAGTTCCACACGTTCCCTGTGACAGGCTCAACTCAAACCCAAGTGAGTAAGCTATAACATGATTTGGTGTTTTGCTGGAAGAGCTGAGTATGCAGGTTTTTTATTGTAGTCTGGGTTTCCTGATGTTCAAAAATATGTGATAGAAAGGCAGGAAGGTTAGAGGATATTTTGCAGATACTTATAAATGGGAATGTTGATCTTGAGAGTGTCCTTACGGTATACTCCTAAACAATCCTCTAAATCAAGAAAACAAAAAGATCTGATAAACCTTGATGCAGCTCAATGAATCCCAGTTTGTTCATGGCTCTTTCCCAAATGATGAGTTGTTTTGTCTGTGTCTCTCCTGAAATTTGAAGGTCAAGATGCTGTGTCTTTAGGATGTTGACAGAAAAATGTTCAGCTACACAGTATTCAATTACAATGAAGTGCACTGTGGAGAGTAAACAATGTATTTCTTGTATTTTGGAAAGCAATATGTAGTAATGTTTGCATTCAGATTTTGCTTAAGATCTCCTGAGTCCACCAACTTTGATATATGTCATTATATTGATATCATGTGGTATGATATAGAATCATAAAACGATTTGTCTTGGAAGGGACATGAAAGATCATCTAGTTCCAACCCCCCTGCCATGGGCAGGGACAGTATCCACCAGACCAGGTTGCTCAAAACCTCATCCAACCTGGCCTTGGGACACTTCCAGGGATGGGGCCTCCACAGCTTCTCTGGGTAACCTGTTCCAGTGCCTCACCACCCTCACAGGGAAGAATTTCTTCCTAACATCTAATCTAAGCGTACCCTCTGTCAGTTTAAGACCATTACCCCTTGTTCTGTCACTCTATGCCCTTGTAAACAGTCCCTCTCCAGATTTCCTCTAGGTCCCCTTTAGGTACTGGAAGGCCTCAATTAGGTCTCCCCAGAACCTTCTCTTCTCCAGGCTGAACAAGCCCAGCTCTCTCAGCTTGTCTTCATAGGAGAGGTGCTCCACCCCTCTGATCATCTTTGTGGCCCTCCTCTGGACTCGCTCCAACAGATCCTTCTTACATTGGGGACCCCCGAACTGGATGCAGTACTCCAGGTGGGGTCTCATGAGAGTGGAGTAGAGGGGGGGAATCACCTCCCTGTGACTTAGGATTACAGTTGGCTTTCTGGAATGCAGGTGTACATAGCTGGGCCATGTTGAGCTTCTTGAGTCCACCAACTGCCTCAAGTCCTTCTCCACAGGGCTGCTCTCAATCCATTCTCTGCCCAGCCTGTAGCTGTGCTTGGGATTCCTCCAACCCATGTGCAGCAAGTGGCCTTGTTGAACTTCATGCAGTTCACATAGGCCTACCTTTCAAGCCTGTCACGGTCCCTCTGGACGGTATCCCTTCCCTCCAGCATGTTGACTGCACCACACAGCTTGGTGTCATCAGCAAACTTGCTGAGGGTGCACTCAACTCCACTGTCCATGTCACTGACAAATGTTAAACATCCCAGTACCGATCCCTGAGGAACGCCACTCGTCATTGATCTTCACTTGGACATTGATCTGTTGACCACAACTCTCTGAGTGCAACTACCCAACCAGTTCCTTATCCACTGAGTGGTCCATCCATCAAATCCATTTCTCTCCAATTCAGAGACAAGGATGTCGTGCAGGACAGTGTCAAACGCTTTGCACAGTTCCAGGTAGATAACGTCAGTTGCAAAGGACCTCAGCTTTGTCTTTTGCAAGCTGAAGAGTCACAGCCTCTTTCAATCTCTTGTTGGGCAACTGTACTCTCCCCTTAATCATTTTAGTTCTCTGTACTTTAATTTCACTGTGTTCCTCTTGAGAGGTAGAAACCCAAGCCACACACCATTTTCAAGATGCAGACAGTCAGCTTCTTATGTGGTGGCAAATTATAATTTTCTGTCTTGTTCTCATTACCCTTCCTGATGATGCCCACACAGAAATATCTAAGACTGGTCAGTGATCACTCCAAGATCTCTTTTCTGAGTTGTAACTGCCCTTTCCAAGCTTTACATTGCATAAGCACAGGTAGGCTATTTTCCCCTAGGGGTGTTTCCTTGCTTACACTGACGCTGAAGCTCACCTGCCACCTTTCTGCCTGCTCAGGTCTGTTCAGCTCCTTCTGAAATTCTTTGCTGCAGACAGTAAACAAAAAAAATAAAAAATTAACTTGGCATCATGCAAAAACATGGGAGTGAACACCTGAGAAAGGTGTTGGCTAGAAACAGTCCTAGCACTGATTCCTGGGAGACCTCTCTGCTGACTCTTCTCTGTCTTCAAAACTGATCACTAAGGCGTTCCATTTCCTTCCCATTTCTTCATCTATTTTTAGTCCAGAACCTTTTTCTAATTGTGAGAGCGCTCTGCTTCTTTAGTAACCTTTGATACGGAGCACTGCGTTTGGAAGTCTGCTCCGGTTGCATTCCCCAGGTCCTCCCTGCTGAGGGAAAGAGGGATTTAGTGATTTAGTGATTTAGGGATTTAGTGAGGAATAAACTGAAAATGAGTGTGTCTTTAATAGTTGTTCAGTGATATATGAGTGGAATTTGTCTAAAATGTAAAACTGAAGACTGTAGCAGGGTAAATACAGGAGAGACACGGAGGCTCTCTCCTAGAAAAGGTCTGTGCAGCCCCTTCAAGCACCAGAGCAGCAACGCTGTGTTTCGTTCTGCTGAGCTGAAACGTGGTCAGCACCGCCAGCCGGCGTTCAGAACGGCACCGGCAGAACAACCCGCTGTAAGACAGACACAGCAGTGAACTTGCCTTGACTTGATTGATCAGGGCTTGTAAACAGGAGGAGCTCTGCTGATGGTGTGTAGATAGCAGAATTGCAAAACGTTGGTGCTGGATGTTGAGAAACTCACCACGTATGAACGTACATCAGCTGTGCTTGAGAAACAAGTGGCCTGTAAAGGGCCCCAGCCCTGGGTGCTGCACCTGGATTTGTCAGCCAAGCCACGCGTAAATCACTCTGGTCCATAGATAAGGGAGCTGGGACCCAAAGCCAAGATGTGTGAGAGGTCACATCTGGCCTGCCAGCCATTAAGATTAATCAGCTTCATAATGTACTTTTAGGAAATTAAAATTATTATTTTTTTTTTAAATAATTGACCTAAATACACTCCCAATAAATCTGCAAAATTTACCTGCTGCTTAAGCTTGGCCTCCTCGGCTGTAACAAGGGCTGCACCATCAGCCTCGGAGCTAGCTGTAAACTCATCAGTCAGTTCTGCAGCGAGTCTCGTGTGACTGCAGGGACCACCCTGACACAGTACCTGGCTTTGTTACTTTCCCTGGTACCTACACAATAGCAGAGCTGGGAAGTCTGGCCTGGGCATCGTTAGGTTGCACCGAGTCTGTGATATGATGCTGTGCGCATTGTGTATTCGGAACGCAGATGGTAATTGTGATTTGAGAGGTAAATCATATGAAAGCTCATTATGCAAATATGTCTGGAAATGTATACTGCTTTGAGAAAAATGTTTGGGCTGTGTCATGATGTGTTGTCTCTGCGTACGCATTCCAAGGCCAGGTGCTTTACTGTGTTACTCGACAAACAGCAGGCGAGACACGTGATACGTGAAGAAGAATTAAGCTTGTGCTTGCAGTCGCTCTAACGCTGAGAATCACAGCCTTGGCTGTGGCTGGAAGAACATACCAGAACCAGACTGAGATTTTTGTTGTCAAAACTTAAAATCTGTATCGTTGCACATGAAAAGCTTGGTTTCATTAAAGGAGAGTTGAAATCCCTTATTATAAACTCCCTTTATAAATGAAGCCTGAGAGGGCATCCCGGAACCACAGGGCAGTGAGTCTGACTCCCAGCAGCGATAAGGTGATGGAGCTGATAGGAATGAGAGCATTGAGCAGGTAAATCTAATCACAGCCTGGGGGAAGCAGTCAGCATGGCTTTTTTTAGAGGGAAACCCTACCTGACTAGCCTCCTGGGTCCCATGGGGCTGTCACTAAGCATATAGATAAGGAGGACCCAGAAGAGGGGATGTATGTAGGTTTCCAAACAGCATTAGGCAAAAGTCCATACCAGAGTTTACTAAAGAAACTAAGTTTCTGAGTGACTGGAGGAAAGTTGGTGTTTTATTTTGTATTTCATTTTTTCTTTTATTTTCAGAAAACTAGTTTGAGGATGAGATGCTCTGATACGTACTCCATTCAAATCCATTCAGATGCTTGGAATAGAGTCTAGTCCACGTCCACAAAGAAAATTCACATTTCAGCTTTCCTGTGAGACAAAATACTTAAGAAACATTTGTGTGAAACACACTTCTCCGTGAGCAACCAATGTGTTCAAAGTTGTTGATCATGAGTCTGTTGCCTGTTCCTGACACATACAGCCATCAGGAAATTAGTAGTCCATGGATGTACAGAAGTCAAATGCATAAAAAAGAATAGGTTTAGGTTCTTGGCCCCTCATATGATGCTGATCAGGCCACCCAGCTCAGCACATCTGTGAAAACGAAAACTTGCAAATGAGCTACCAGTTAAAAAGATGATGTAAGGAGGAGAACATTTCAGCCTCCTTTCTTTTATTCCTTTTTCCTCTAGATTGTTGGAAAAAAACCTGCTTGACCATTATTCAGAGTCTCATTTCTGCAAATAACATTAATAAAAATATTTCTGAGGTAGGAAAAAGCATGTGAGACTCCAGCCCTGATGAAAACACGTGATGTGCAAGTGGAAATTACTTTTTGCATTGGAAATGCTTGTCCAGCCATAGTGGGGTTTACTGGTCCTATGAAACAAAGTGGAAAGCTGGGTGAATCCAGTGCAAAGCCTTGCCTATGGTTTTGTTGGGTTTTTTCTTTTTTTTTTTTTTTCCCCTTTACTCAGAGTTGAATTTGGTCCATTTTCTTTTATTTGCTTTAGAATAACAACGGTCCTCTACTCTCCCAGCAGTAAACATTGCAGCCTGTGAACATCAGGCTTCAGCAAGCAAGCTTTCAAAAATCCCTTTGCAGGGTAAATGTCAGACTGTTGTTCAATTAATTATTTTTAAAAGCGAATTCACATGCAGCGGTGACCTTTAGCTGTGCTGCACGCACACTGCTTTTCATGATCTCATTTGGTGTTTCACGCGGTGGCCTAATATGGGGGACTGGTGTTGTGAATAGCAGCACAAGAGGTGGTTGCAATGCTGGGGGGATGAAGAGGAGCTTCCTTCACCCTGCTGGTTCAGGGGGGCAGGGAAAGGGGAGATCAGTGAGACCCCAGAATTTGGAGGGAGCGATCTGTTGTCCCTCACCAGACTCAGACCTCACCACTCGAGACCTGCCGGGGTCACCTTGGCCTCGGTCAGAGTCACCTGGGCTTGGGGAGGGGGGTGAAATGGCGGGTCCCACCTGGCATCTTGTCCCCTTCTCACTGCGGTCATCCTCTGCCACCAGCGAATGAGACACAGCTGGGACTCGTGTGCTGAAAGGAAACAAAAAACCGATGTGGTTTGGAGCCCTGTAAATGAGACTCTCCTGTCTTGACTTCTCCATCTGGCATCCTTTGTTGTCTCACCTGGTGTCACATTCAACATTCAAATGAGAAAATAAAATTTCTTCTTCACAGGTGGGCAGAGAACGGCTCTGTTGGCACGAGGCATATGTGTGCATCCCAAGGGAGCAAGCAGCCAGCTGAGGAGCGCTGCAGTTTTGTGAGGCTTCTCATAAAGGTGTGGGTTTGTGGGTCCTGAGAAAATGCACCTGGCAGCAACAAGAACATTCACCTGAAAAAATATCTGATGGAGTGGGATTAATGTCAAACACCAGTGATGGGGGCTGAAGTAATTGCAGAGATGTTCAGGGCTCTTGCTTGCTCTGCAAGAGAAGAAATAATCATCCTCACCATGCACCACAGCTGCTCTCCTGAACTCAGAAACTTAAAGAAAATCATACTTCATTGAAAGGAGCAATTTTTATTTTTTTTATACTCCTGAAGCTACTTTGATGGCTGATAATGTTAAAAACATTTTGATATCCTCTCAGAAATGCATGGAAGACCACTGACCAGCAGGAGAAACTGAGGGAATCAAGGCAGGAAGCTGGAGTGGGGGAGTCAGGAGCGCCCCGTTACACATGCAGGGAAGCGGCAGAGCTCCACGCTAATGCCACGCGCTGCCCGGAGACCCAGCAGCTTCATACTATTTAAGTCCATTTGCATTTTGCCCACCTCAGACCCTTGCTTGGTTGGCTGAACTTCCCATCTGCTACCAGATTCACGTTTTGGTTTTGTTTTGCCAGTGATTTTTGTCTAGGTACCATACTTCAGATAATAGTGTGTAATGTTATGAAAACCCTTACCGCCTGCTTTCTGGAAGATTATTATCTTTTCTAAGAACAGCTCAAATGTGAAGTTTGATATCAAACAATTTCTATTTGTCTTCCCCACTTTCCATAATTCCCATGCTCTGTATTGTTTATATTACAGACGCAGATCCTAGTACTTATTGTGCGAGCAAAAAGCAGCTAGGGAAGCACATCCAGATGCAGACGTACCCTTTGATATTCATTTAGCCCTCGTCCTCAGCTGTTCCTTGCTTGTGGCATGCATCTTCTGATATTGCTTAATTCACTTTAAAACCCCCATCAAAATAGCATAAATATTCAAAACTGTTTACCCTGTTTCTTGCCACGTGCACTGAAGAGGAGAAAAAGAAAACACATGCTTTAGCTGAAAAAATTAGATTCTTCCTTCCTTCCCTTCCCATGCTAGCGAAAAAAAGCAAAACTTACGGCAGGAGAACAGTTGGCAAAAGGTCTTTCAGCTGTTGATCAGCTATATGTTGTATGTGTGCGTATGTACATCCCAGATACAGTAATTCTGTGACTTTTTGAAGGCTCCTCAGTACAGGATCCTTCAGTGTTCACTTGTAACTTGCTCCTTTTTAAGGCTGGGGTAACTTGATTCAGGTTCAGGCTTGCTATTACGCTTAACGATACGCTAAAAAGGCAATGTTTTAACATACATTAGACTTGTGCCCAAATTTGTGTGTGATGGCTGAGGCCGTGAGCCTGCCCTCCTCTGGAGGAAGAGGAGGCCTTAGAGGCATGGCTGTAATTTTGTCTCCCAAGGTAGGTTCTCTTTGCTATAATAACTGCTGGTTTTCTCTCAGATGACTGTAAGGGAGGGCAGCTGAGGGGTGCATGGGAACTTAAGGACCTCGAAGCAGATGTCTGTGAGAAAACTTCCAGCTTGCCTGCACAGTCATTTCCAGCTTACTGTGCCTGATGACAGCATCCACTCTTCCACTGCCTTTGTGGTTGTGCAACAGCATCAAGGGGTCAAACTAACTGTTTTACCAGCTATTAAGGATGGTGGTGGAGAAGGCTTGTGACCAGTACTTCCTCTGAATGTTATTTAATTGAAGTGCAGGGAAGATCCTTGCAGCAAGAGATATTTAATATGCAAAGCATCAGTGCCTGGATCCATTTCCTGTCATTAGCCTTCCTGGAAGCGCTTTCCGTGACTAATGCGGCCCTTTTGTGCAGAGTGGGGTCATGCAGTTTGTGCCCCCAGGGCAGAAACACCTGGTTTCTGAAGAGATGCTGCGGCAGCCTCTGCCAGCACGAGGAAGCGGGGCGAGGTGGCAAGGTGCGCGGGGCCCATCTCCCCACGGTCTTGCAGGAGAGGGGGGGGAAAAAAACCCTTCCATGGAGTAACCACAAGCTGAAATGAAAATGTTCGGTTTATATCCACCTTTGTGGAAACAGAGCCCATTTCTAGAAGCTGATACCAATAGGAAGGCAAAACATGTCTCAGCCCCTAAGGCAAGCTCTGGTTCCCCCCTCGTCCCTGCAGGTGCGTTCCTCTGGGTTTCTGGCTGCTGAAGCATGCTAGCAAGGAAGAACAAGCCCCTGTTGTCTGCCAACTGTTTAACCTAGAGATTAGTAGAATATTTTGATTTTCTGTGGTCTCCGTGTGACATTCAAAGCCTACATTGCCCTCAGGAGTATGCAGACCCTGAGTCAGTGCCCCAACGCACCGTTTCCTGGTGTTCTGGTACTGCAGAACCTCAAACACACAGTATGGTGTAATTCTTAGCCTAAGTTTTCTCCTGAATTGGTCTTCTCCTCTGTCTCCCATCAGAAACATTGTTAAGATCATCCATTTAAATGCAAAGAGACAATTTTCCCTTTCTCGCTTGTTGGAGCTAACAGAGAAACGTGGTCCTACCATTGATACGTAGGCTTGAAAGGCAAAGGTCTCATGTCTGGGTTACTGCTCTTGGGTGCTGCAGGTGCAGTGCTGGAGTGCTGCTGGTTGTTCATTTAAGTCTTTCAGTCAGTGCCAGTAAAAGCACTTTTCTTCAGGTCCGACCACATTAAAATTAAAATTCAGCTTCGTTAGCTGGTCGCTGGGGTTCTGCTTATGCATAAAGCTTAAATATTGATGTGGATATGGAGAAAAAGAGATGCTGGAGAGAATGAAGCTAATCATAGAGCAAAGACTGAATGTCTACAGTACCTTGCTTGCCCTGTGATGCTTTTCTTAAAGTCATCCTCAGCAAAGAGGTTCTGAAAATGCCAGCTCAGTCTGGAAGCAGGGAGTGGTACTAGTCTAGATTAACCATGCAGACATGGAGAAGAAAGACAAGAAGCCAGACATGACAGCATGATAAACTGGGTATAATAAGAGTTTCCAGTGGTATTAATATTAGATGATAATGTCCGAGTGCAGCTGGTAATTAGACAGGACAGCTGCTGAGGCCAGTCATTAGTAATGTTGATCTATTCACTCAAAAACCAGAAAAAAATATTGCAGATGTTTCTCTGTCACTTCTGGCTGTAATGGACACAATAGCTCTTCTCTTCCACTGCAGGTAAAAAGTTCACACCACACCCCCCTCCCCCCCGCATAACAGACTTGGATTGTTTGAGGTGCCACAAGATGTTCTTATTTCTTAGTTGTGTTTGGCCTAGGGCTGTAAATCACAAATACTAGGCTGCGTAGTTCTGACTTTTATTACGTTAATGTATTTTAAGAGCAGGAAATCTATAGGCTCTTGGCTTGGTGCAGCAGAAGCAAAGCACGGTGGGGACTCTGTGGTCAGGAACATTCTCAGAAGTACGCCTCTCGCTGCAGAGGTGACCTCAGGATAATCTTTGCTCAGCTTTTGGGGTGGGGAAAGAAGAACATCTTAACCTTTCAGCTCAGGTGTGAGCTGGAACATGGGTTCTGGGTGGAGGAATTAATTCTCTGAGTGTAGTGAGGGGAGGGTGAAAAAACTGATGTTAACCTCAGTGCTGAGATCAGCTTGCCGAAGCAGGGTCCTGTTTGTGCAGGATCATTGCAATGCTCATCATTGCATAGCAGCAACAATGTAGTCAAGATGGCAGCTGAGGGCTCCTGACTTCCCAGCCTGGCACCTTTCCACCTGGGCCCCCGTGGTATCATAAGCTCTGCTCCCAGTCTCTTCAGGAAAAAAAATAAATCACCCAAGTGTAGGGTAGCCTGGCTTTGCTCACTTAGCCCCAGTGAGCTCCTGACCTGTGCTCTGTTTTTCAGCAGATACCTGTATCCACAAGCAGTTCACGTGGCTGCACAAAGAAGGAGGACAAAGCGTGAGCCTTCGTGCTGCTACAGGCTTTGTGGGTGGGCTGGGGAACAGGCTTGAGTCTGGAGGTACGAAAAACCAACGAGGTAGCTGAAAATTGTCTCTGTCCTGCATGCTCAGCGCTAGGATTCTGGTTTTTGCTCTTGTTAATGTATGTCTTACTGCTTTTTTGGAT
Source organism: Psophia crepitans (assembly GCA_013399095.1). NCBI lineage: Eukaryota > Metazoa > Chordata > Aves > Gruiformes > Psophiidae > Psophia > Psophia crepitans. The sequence continues at coordinate 45,509 of VWZZ01004307.1, read as the reverse complement.
GTCAGTGGGGACCAGGGGGACTCAACTGCAGCTGGTCTTCAAAGGTTTGCAGAGGTGAGGCAATGAGAGACAACACCCTGGCAGGCTCTTTTCCGGTGTCTCTTTTTAGCGAGGTAAGGTGATGGGACTGTGTATTACAGGTGGTAATATCTCTGCTTCCTTAATCTCTTTCTAGGTGTTAAGCTGTCTTAAATAAACCTCAGGTGCTTCAGGAAGCTCCCCTTCAGCCCCACTGAGCATCGATGGTGTCACAGCACTCAGAATTGGTCTTCATGTGCAGTGGAAAAATCCTTCAGACTTGTGGCTGGCTGCCATAAACCTGTGTGTTTGGTGGGTATAGCTGCTGGTGAACTCATTAACGATCAAGAGCTTCTCCATAAGCATGTCGTTTTCCACTCTGCTTTTGCCTAGCTCACGTCTTCAGGCTATTTTAATGTGAGGGGAAGGAGGGGAGAGAAACCAGATTGACAAGCACTTGGTCTGCAGGGTCAGGACTGCGGCATCCATTTAGGATGGCCTCTAGGCTAACAAACTATATTGCTCTGCCTGGGGGGAAAAAAAACCTTCCCTGTGTGACTAGTCTAACCTGAGAGAGGACTGTCAGTGGCTTTTGATGGGCTGTGTTATATCTATAAAGTTGCCAGTGAGTACAAATATTTTCAGGAGAGATGTTCAACAAGCATCCATCTCTTCAAAAGCATAAAAAATTGATTGCTCCTTTTTTTTATTGCTTCTGAAAATCCTAAACCCAAATTCACTTCCCTCCTTCAACTGTGAAAGTGTGCTGGAGAGTCTTGAACGTAACAGAGTCATGTTATTGCTCTTGATCCTTCTCGTTCGTAAGTACCCTGCCTGAACAGGAGTGCCTCAGGTAAGCAGTGCTGAACTGCTGGGGCACTTATATCACCAGGATATGTTTTAGCCTTTCTTTTAGCTGTCACATGCTGAGAAAATTACGCTAAACCAGATGATAATAGAAAAATGGAAGTTGAGCTGAGAGGCCCCTACTTTGGTGAAAGTGCAGCTGGAGAGGGAGGGATGTGGGAGAGAGGGAGATTTGAATCTCCAGGTTCAGCCTCTGGAGAGGAGGGGTAGTGGAAGCTAATGCAGTGAAATGAGCTGTAACAAAACCACGCCAGGAATTATTCAGCTGTTCACAAGAATTTTAGAAGAACTGTAATTGGGAAATGATGTGAATATCACACAAAATGTCACTTGACTGGAAGCCTTGCAAAGAGGGAGGAAATAAAAGCAAACGATGAAAAAAACCTGCATTACATGTCACCCTCTTAGACACACTCTGAAAGAGCTCCCCACTCCCCACTCAGACCCTTTGGCACGCTATTGTGTGGCACTGTGTGTTTCCGTGTGGGGTGCTTCTCCTTGAAAGAAATTAAAATGATGGGAAAGCTGGCTTGTCACATTAAATAACATCACATGCTTTTCTGTCGGGGAGGAAAAAAAAGAAAAAGGAGAAATACTCTGCTGAGTTCCAAGAAAATAACTGCTGAGGAAATGAGTGCAGCGGCTTGGGTCCCATCCCTGGAAAGTAACAGCCGTGCCGGTATGGGGAAACATGCTCTGTGTCCTGGCAGGGCTTGTTACGTAGGCTTGAATTTCTTCTGCATGCTGTTTGCTGGTGACCTGTGGACTTGATTGTCCAGGTCACTTAATCTCTCCAGATGTCTGTAATGATTTTCCAGCTCAAATGTTGTTGGGTTTTTTTTCTAAAATCTAAAGTTTATTTAAAAATATCAGGACTGTTGACCACCATTTCTGCTCCTGTTTACTAATATCCTTTTTTTTTTTTCTTCCAAATTCCCTGTCTGCCTTTCTTCTTTGTAAATAAGACATCCTGGAAGCATCTCATCATGCTCTTCTCCCCCACCATTATGTTTCACAGCCAGAGAGCACCACTGGGTCCAGTCCCTGGGCACCTTGATGTTCTCCCTGGAACTTGCATTCCTTTGCATGACCTGCGGGTTCCCCATCTCTTTAATTTAGGGTAAGCCTTCACCTAGAAACACCAAGAAACCACTTGCGGCATATAGAACCATGAGGACCATGGTGCCCATTGAGCCCACTGTATGTCTGGGTAACTAAGTGATTTTGAGAAAAGTATCCCAGCTTGTTTCTTATAATAATCTTTCATATACAATAAGCACAAGAAAAATCCTGCCCTGAAAGCAGCCCATCTAAACAACAAAACATAAAGTCTTCTTGCATTCTTCCCTCACCTTCATGTCTTTGCTACAGAGCTGGGAGACACTTGCCAGCTTTAAAAGAAGGGAAAAAAAAAAAAAAAAAGTAAAAAAAAAAAGTAAATCCACTCTCTTGCTGCAAATTCCAGAGACTGATGTTTTAAGACTAAGGTTTTAAGATTTCTGGCCGTATCTCCTAAGGTGTGTTTGACCTCTTCTAAATTTTTTGTTTGGATTTGGGTTTTTTTATTACTTTGTCTGGTGCTGTTTCTAGTCAGTGAACCATCATCTCTAACAGCATCCTCCCACCAGGCTGTGCCGGGGCACGATCCCCATAAAATGCACATGCAAGCGTAGGGTGGGGGAGGCTCTGTTCCCAGCTGCCCGTGTTAGCTCACATGGCAGCCAGAGAATTGCTACAGCCTTGCAGCGAGTGTGGTGGAGCTCTTTGCTTGGTTGATCCCAGGCTGTAGTTCAGCTGCCATGTCAGAGCGAGGACCGGCGAGGATCCCTGCACCCCTCGAGCTCAGAGGGAGGGTGGAGAGGTGAGGGGAGGTGATTTGGGCTGTCATCACTGTGGACATTTTGGCCCCAAAGAGAAAAGCCTAGTCAAAGGGTGATGAAGAATAAACTCGGGTGTAAAAGGCCCAGAGACATTATTTATTCAGGGAAGCTGATACTGGGGAGGGAAGTGACAGTGCAGGTGAGCATTAACAGCCACCTTCATACATCATCTTAGCAGAAGCTTTTAGCATCTGCATGTTTCTCCCAGCACTTTCTCCCATTCAGAAGGAAACATGAAGCAATGCAGATGATTCTTGGCCTGTTCTTATTCCTGCTACAGAGAACGAATGTCACTTTTGAGTCTGGGTGGGATCAGGTCTCATATCTCCTCCAGCCACACAACTCTGTTGGTTTTTTTCCCCCAGCTTAAGGAGCTTACAGAGGCAGACCCCGAGTGCGTTTGCGCTTTTATCTTCGGTCTCTATTATTAATGGTTCTAATAGTTAACATTCGTTTGGATGAGACCTTATTAATCAAAGGCTGCCTGCTCTAGTAAAGGTCTAATGGTATTTTAATGCTCTTCTTCCTAGAGCAGAGCTTTGACTGTGAACGGTTAACCAAAGTTTTCCCTGGGCGCTCTCGCGCGTTGCTAAGCACCGCTGCCTTCCCTTGCAGGGGTGGCTGCTTTTTGGCTGATCTGAGATGCAAAGGGCAAAATCAAACTGAAATATCTGCCCCGTGTTTAAATTAAATAACGGTGCTGCTGCTATTCCGAACTCGGTAACATTCCCTGAAATAATTTCCTGGGAAAGGGTTTGGCAGACTTCACTTTCCAACTCATGAATACGAGCCGTTCTTGCTGCTTTTGGAGCAAGGTAATGGAGGAGTTTGCATGCTGTGATGGGCTTTTGATTTCCTTGTAACTTTATCCCTGCATTTTTTTTTCCCCAAAAAAACCTTATAGAACATTATGAATTTACTTGAAAAGCGCTGTTGGGTATTTTTTCCCCTGTTAAGCTATACGGAGTTATACCAACAAATATTACCTGTCAGTGGGACTCCTTAGCTGGCTGCCCGGCAATACAGTTGAGGGCTTGGCAAACGATCGCAAGTAACCCTGGTTGTCACCATAAGGTTCGGTAAAGCTTGTGTTAGGATACAGTAGTTTTCAGCCAGGCTTAGCTGCAATGTAAAGTGGAAAAAAAAATAAAAATTGATGCATGACCAAACTGTTCCTGATGGCTTTGTTCCTGTAGCATCGTGTCAGAAACCGGTCGGTGTTAGGTGTTACTGTGATGGCTCCCTCTAGCCATACATTGTGTGCTGTTACAGACCGAAGAGCAGAGTTCATACTCATGCAGTGAAGCTTTGCGCAGCCCTGGTAAGTAATTCAGCTCCTTCGTGTTCTTGTTGAAACACCCGGAGTGGGGCTGGGGGAGAGGTGCCTGCTGCCCAGCCTGAGGGCAGTGGGCTTCACCTGCGAAGGAGGACGGGAAGCCCGTTTTGGGGAACGCAGGGCTGGTGGTCTGGGTTGGGGGGTGATGGGGAATGGAGAGGTGTCAATGGTGGGTGCGGCAGGCTTGTTTGGCATCTGGACAGCTTCACTCAGCAGGTGTCTTGGGGAAGGAAAGCTGCAAACAGGGTGGAGGGGGCATCTTTTTGGAGTTCATGCCCCACCTGCAGTGGGGCCTTGGGAAGAAATGGGCCTCTAGTTATGTTGTGGTGTCTCCTGCTCTCTGCTCTTTGGTAACTCAAAAATCTGCGACTTTCCAGGACCGGTGCAGTCGGACGCTGCTCTGCGTTACAGCGGGTGCCTTGCTGCAGGGGACAAAGCCGTGCCTACGAACGCCCCTACAAGACACTGAAAATAGCTGGAAGTGTCCCAGGACAAACAGATGAAGTGAACTTGCAGACATGCGGGAAATATTAAGAGAGGATTGACTGTATTTATCCCAGGTATGAAAAGGGCCATTATTCCCAAACAAAGAGTAACCCAAGGAAGCTGAGGCTGACAAGGAGGAGCAAACCAAACGGACTCTGCCTTTATTTATGTCATACCAAAATGCGCCAGGGGCTTTACAACGAATAAAAGGCCGGGCTCTGATCTGAATAGCTAACAGTTTAAGGCTAGAGCAAACAGCGGGTGCGTGCAGGTAGCAGTCTGCAGCTTAGGGAAAGGGGAGAGAAGATTAAAGAGGAGATAATCTGCACTCCCCAGGGGGCAGGCACACAGACTAGTCAGATAAGGTAGTTCAGATATGGCAATAAATGTGTCTGCTGGCTTTCTGAGTTAACGTGTGCGTTTTTTGGATGAGCACTGCGTTTGCTGCTGGAGCAATTTGACCCTTGAGCACCCCTGCTTTACAGGGTGCTCCAGAGGTGAGGCAGCTCTACGTGTTTCTCTGATCTTGATGAGAAAATACTGCAGACCCTGCCCCTGCAGAAGTCTGGAATGGTACAGAAAACTGTAAGGCCTCAGCCCTGAGTCTCTGATCTGGAAATCATAGAATCATAGAATGGTTTCGGTTGGAAGGAATATGAAAGATCATCCAGTTCCAACCCCCCTGCCATGGGCAGGGACACCCTCCACTAGACCAGGGTGCCCAAAGCCCCATCCAACCTGACCTTGAACACTGCCAGGGATGGGGCCTCCACAGCTTCTCTGGGCAACCTGTTCCAGTGCCTCACCACCCTCACAGGGAAGGATTTATTCCTAGTATCTAATCTAAATCTCCCCTCTTTTAGTTTAAACCCATTACCCCTTGTCCTATCCCTACACTCCCTGATAAACAGCCTCTCTCCAGCTTTCCTGTAGGCTTCCTTCAGGTACCAGAAGGCTGCTGGGAGATCTCCTTGAAGCCTTCTCTTCTCCAGGCTGAACAACCCCAGCTCCCACAGCCTGTCTTCACAGGACGGGTGCTCCAGCCCTCTGATCAGCTTTGTGGCCCTCCTATGGACTCGCTCCAACAGGTCCATGTTCTTCTCATGTTGGGGACTGCAGAGCTGGATGCAGTACTCCAGTTGGGGTCTCAGGAAAGCTGAGTAGAGGGGCAGAATCACCTCCCTCAACCTGCTGGTCACACTTCTTTTGATGCAACCCAGGACATGGTTGGTTTTTTGCTGCAAGCACACGCTGCTGGCCCACGTCGAGCTTCTCGTCCAGCAAGACCCTGAAGTCCTTCTCCTTAGGGCTACTCTCAGTCCATTCTCTGCCCAGCCTGTAGTTGTGCTTGGGACTATGCTGACACATGTGCAGGACCTTGCACTTGGCCTTGTTGAACTTCAGGAGTTTCACGCAGGCCCACCTCTCAAGCCTGCCAAGGTCCCTCTGGATGGCATCCCTTCCCTCCAGCATGTCAACTGCCCCACACAGCTTGGTGTCATCAGCAAACTTGCTGAGGGTGCACTCGATCCCAACAGTCTGTGTTTCTGACAAAGATGTTAAACAGTGCCAGTCCCAGTACTGACCCCTGAGGAACGCCACTTGTCACTGATGTCTACTTGGACATCGATGCTTCCCATCACCGTTATTTTTGGAAGAATGTTTGTACTAAGCCCAAGTTCATATTAACCCCATTTTACCCTGTTTATTGAGGAATCCAAAGCAATGGTGCTAAAGCTGCAAAATATAATGCATTTACAAACATGTCAGGAGCTCATCAGCCAGGATCTTTGCCTGGGTTGTATGCCTATTTCCACCTATTAGCTTTTTTCCCATAAAAACCCTCAAGATTTTTGATTGCAATGTTTGATTTTATAGCTGAGACAATCTTGTGATTTTAGCTAGGGTCTCAAGTGGTCCATGAAGATGGGCCATCCAGACAGATCGCAAGTAGGAGAGTGATGTTTGTGTTCAGCTGACCTGACGTAATGATATGAGCGCGAACCTGTAATGCACGTTCAATACCTGCAGCAGAGAGATTTTTATCCTGGTGCAGTTAAATCAATAAATTTGGTAATTTAATCTGGTACAGACATTTTTAATTGCAGTCCTCACAGGTCCAATGTCTAATCAGAACTGCAAACTATTCAGAGGAGTTTTCTTTGCAAACAGGGTTATGTGTAATCAATAGCTCAGTATGTGTGTGTGCACAAATACTCATTTAGTAATTCTGGCCCGTGAATGCATTCGTTAACCTGACCGCCTGGTGTCACCCCAGCCCCCCTCCCCTCTTCACAAACAGGAAAAAGGAACGCATTCATTGATTATGCTGCTTTAATTTATTTGCTGGGCTCTAATCTCCGCACAAGGTAAGACTGCTGAGAACTGTCAGACTGCATGCTTTGGGGAACTGAAAAGGCTGTTTCCTCTCTATTTCCCACATGTGGTAATGCAAGATGAATACATAGCAGGAAAGTAACTGTTAATGTGTATAGCTTTTAGTGTCACTGTTTTGTGCTAGTATGTCCTATCATTTATGCACAAAGAAATTAAATAAATATTTAATACTGGCAGAACACAATTGAGCTGTGAGTAAACAAACAGAATGAATTACCTACTGGCCCATCTCTTTGGGAAAGGCTGGCCCTGATTTACTAAAAACATATTGGCCCTGTTTGACCTGTGTCGTTTTCATGCTGAAGGTTTATTTAATTACAGTGGTTTTAATTGTCTCCTGTGAGTTATTGCTTTATTCCCCACGTACACACTCCTTAGTCCAATATTGCCTTTCAATGGCAGATTGCTTGATGTGCCTGTCGCTTACTTGTGAGAGTAAGAAAATTTTTGCAGCAAAATTGTCCTTTGACTGGTGCTGGAGGTGGCCTCTGTTACCAAATACTACAGGAACTGTTGGTTAAGCAGCTGCTGGCTTTCACTTGAAGCAGCTCTTATTTGCTTTTATTCAGTGGAAGGGGAGACAGAGCACTGTTGGTGTTGCAGGTACGGAGCTGTAGGCAAGCACTGATCTGGTAATTTGCTGGGCTCCTGTGCTGGAGTGTAGTGTGGTGCCCTCTCCAGGGATGATGGCACTGCCAGGCCAATCCACAGCTGATGCTGCAGAGGATAAACAGGGAAGAGCTGCAAAAGGGGAAGAGAGGTGTCAGCAAAAAAGAGAGGAAGATATGGGACTGTGCTGGGGAGAGAGGAACAAGCAGCAGTGAAGGCAGTGGGTAGTGAAGGAGGAATAATCCTCCACAACCTTGATACTCCCAACATCACGGATTACCCCATGCACTGGCCTTGGTACCCACGTGGCTCCAGGCATCTGGTAGTGAACGTGGGGAAGGCAGTGTTGTGCTGTGCACTTTCTTGAGGTGCAATTTGACACGTGTTTCATCATGTCAGCTGGGGAGCTTCCCACTTCCACCCTGCCCACACCATGTAACAGCTCCAAACTGGACGTGAGGGCACTGATGTTGTGCCTTGGCTTATTCTTGGTAAAACCTTTTCTTGACTTGGACATGAATGAGCATTGTCCCTCACCTCCCATGAGGCTGGGTTCTTCTTAAGGCAAGGCTGAAGGTGAGCCCCAAGAAGTTTTAGTCTGCGTCTGTGATGGGCTTGGTGCATGGTGGGGTCACAACACTGTTCTCCAACCTGCTTTTCTGTCTGGTTTTTGTAGATGCCTTGTTTTTTTGCCCATGAGGTTCTGAACCACAAGTGATGTGCCAGAGAAATGAAGTGAAATTTGTAACCTGGCTGATGTTTCCTCTGTGGAAACAGTGGTGGGGCTGGCTGTTTCCAAAGTGCTGGAACAGCGTTGCACATCACACTGGTGGGAGCTGGGAGCCTTTCATCAGGGGCATCCATCTGGAGTTAATGGGAGGTCCTGCTTAACCTTGCACCCCAAGAAAGAGACTTTCTGAACTGAACTGGTGGGGGAAGTGGGTGGAATAACCGCAGGACTTTTTGCCTTATCCCGCTGGGTCTTGAACTGTACAGGGCTTGGACAAGTTGTGGGGTTCGGTTCCTGCTTGACATCAGTGCTCGGATAAGAGCACCTGCACACAGAGAGGTGAGAAGCTACTGTGATTTTGAATCATTTGGGGGATTTATTTTTCAAACATCTGTTTCCTGGGTATTTCTCATCAAATTTAAAGTTGCATCAGGGGTTTTTAAGGGGGAAAAAATAATTAAAGCAGAAATAATGTCTCCCTGCCAGCACTTGCTGTGTACAGCCTGGGTGCATGATTTCGAATGTAGCAATGCCTATGGTACGTGACACACTCCCATGCCCTCAGAAAGGCTTCATGCACTGGGGAAACACAGCTTCCTCCCAAACACTGGCAGAAAGGAAGGACGAAAGAGAGGGGGAGTGTTGCAAACATCATGTACATATCTGGGGGATGGGCTCGTCTTCTGTGCAAATGGGTATTGAGGAGATTCATTAAAAAAAAAATTCATCTAGTCATTGCTGAAAGGTAGAGAAAGCACTGCTCTCTCCTTGTAATGTGCTTAGAGGAAGAGGAGGAGCAGGCTGCATTGCTAATATTCGGCAAGAGTGTAAACATCACCCTGCTTTGCAAATGCTGTTTCTTCTTTTAAAGCAAAACCTGCAAAAATCCTATATTGCTGAGTTTATAGCCTCCTGGCCCAGTTGTGTGACTTCTGGTCAGCAATTTCCACTGGCAGTTAAATGGTAGATACCACCTGCATTTGGGAACCAGCACCACCCACCATCACCCAGACACTGACCTAAGGAAGGAATATGTTTAGTCTATGAAGTAGCCACTCTATTTCCCTCTAATTACAGTAACTCTATGTCGGACAGATGGCCAGCTCTCTGCATCATGTCAGGGAATTTCTGCTTATTTGTCTGTGCACTGAGCTTTATTACAGCACTTCCAGACACATTTATTTTAAGTTAACTTAGACTACTCTGGAGCTGCATCAGAGTAAGACACATTTTCTCAGCAGCACCTTCTGCTCACTTGCCCTGTCTGGAAAAACCTTCCTGCTGCTCCTCAAGCAGACTTTGCTTGATGTTTTACTCCCATCTAGTGCTTTTTATTAAAACTGCTGGTGCTCTGCTTCTGACACAGGACTAGGCTTGGCTGGGCAAGCATTATCTTGTCTCTAACCCAGGGATTCACCAAATTTCTTGCCATCTGGCTATGAAAACCCCCAGCTCTTTGTCCCTTCCTCCTCCTGGGGGAGGGTGGGGGTGCAGGAGATCCCTGCAGAATTTTGCTTCTGTCTGTCATGAACGAGACACTTCTTTCATGGTGTTTTTCTTGTCAGCAGAAACATGGGAGTTGTGCTTGTTTGAAGTGTTTAAATATATTCCTGCTACTATTGATGGAAATTGGAAGGTTGCTATATGAAATACAGTTGTTTTCCTGATGTTAAGTGATGCCTGCTCAGCATATGTAAACCCTGATAAAAACTAGTGACAAAAAGTAATTTGTGAGGAATCAGGTGAAACTGGCCCTGTTCCTGGACTCATGTAATTTGCAAAATCCCAGGCAAGTTCTTCCAAGCGCTATTAAAACTGGGAAGTCTTCAGGACCCTGCAGCCCAAAATGGAGGTCGAGGGTCTCAGCTGTTTTGAGAGCATGTGGTTAGCGGCGTTTGAAACTCCACAAGAAATACAATGAGTTTCCCCCAGCTGTCCTGGGGAGCTTCTGAGATGGTTCAGCCCTAGGATGGCTGGTGTAATGGGAGGAAGCATTCAGAGGCTGAAGTGGACCTGCAGACGCACTCGAGCAGGACAGATGCCCCATGTACCTGCACGGATCCAGGCAGTGGGGAAACCCCCAGCTGAGTGGGGTTGTCCATGAGCCCCACCTCTGCCCCTGGCTGCTGGGCCCTGGGGAAGCTAGTCTGTCTGCATGTGCCTCTAGTGCAGCACGTAAATGGAAAAAGCACTCCTCGAGAGAGGACTTTTTGTCAAAGCCGGGTCTTCCTCCTTGGGACAGTGGCGCTGGGCCCAGGTTTTCCTGTGCAGTAGCATGCTGCACCAACACTGGTAGCACCCCAGTGCCTCACTGGGGAGGTGTAGAAGGGAGGTGAGCATCCCTGGGCAGTGGGGCACTAGCATGGTCCCTGTTATGCATCAACGCTCCTTTTCCTCCCCTCCTGCCCCACACAGATGGGAAGGGAGAGGCTCAGTGTGGGGGCCCGGCTTGCCTGCCCCGCTTGCCCTTCAGATGCCAGTCTTCTGCCCCCACTGATCACTCAGGAGGACTTTACCCCTAGCTGGGCAAGGTTAGCCCAAAAGCACCAATCTGGTGACCTGTGGCGGTGCTTCACCACCTTCCTCAGTTTGCAGAGCCCACACGTTTTTCACAGGAGATGCAGGCATCTGTTTAAACCTGTTGCCTTTCCTTAGGTACCTTTCACAGCCCCCCTCAGAAGTAACCTCCGGAGGCTTACACACCTGCAGTAACCAGGCTGGCAATGGGTGCCCACAGCATGTGTCCTTGCTGATGAGCTCTCGCCATGAGTGGCCCCTTGCCAGTCACTGTGGATTTCAATGAATGGGCATCATTGCTCTGGGCAAGGTAAAAGGTGTCACTGAGGAAAACTGTGGTCTAGTGGGATCCAATCCCATGGATTTACAAGGAAACATGGCTTCCTAAACTTGTCAGTGACTTAGGAACCACAGACACTTCTCAAAGTTTGATGCCATGACTTTCCTTTTCCTCTCCTCTTGCATTGCTGCCAGGATGTGGATTGTTTTGGTTTTTTGTTGTTTGGGTATTTTTGCCATTGACTTTACGTCTCTTTATTCCTTCTAATTGAAATTCTGACCCAGCCTTCTCTTTAAACTAATTTATACAATGAATGTTTTAGGAGCATGATGAGGAAGTATGGAAATCTTGTGCTGTGATTGAATATTTACAGACGTAATACAGGCTTCAAGCCAGCTTTGAGTGTTTGACAGCCCATGCCTGACTGAAGAAATAAGAGCTCAGGTAAGATGACTGACTCTCATTAAAATTCAGTGAAAGTCATTAGTTTGCTTTTACCTCGTGAATTTTCTATGGGTGGCATATGACCCAGAATGGTATGATAGCGTAAATATGAAATTCCAGTGCATGAGTTTCGGAGGTGTGCAAGCGGTCCTTATCATAACTGTAGTTTGTTCTCTTGATACAACCATTAGCACATTAATTAAAAGGACATTAGAGGAGGTGATCATGCGGTGGGAAAACTGACAATTAAACCAGACTCCTCAGATGGAGGTGCTGTGTTCCAAAGCACAGCACCCTTCTGATCCAGTGGGGATTCTGCACAAATCCCATGTCAGCTGTACTGCCTAAGTTTTGACATCTCTCTGGCCTGGATCCCTCTCTACTCTGTCCTCTCCCACCATGTCTTTTTACCTCCATCAGGACTTCATGTAGAAGACTAAAAGTGAGATAGTGTTGTGTCTCCGCATTTCTTCAACATCTCTCCCTGTGGCCACTGAAAAATCTACTGCTGTCCTTGTTGCTGAGGTTTCAGTCATGCTGAACATAAATGCTTCCTCGTTTTACACCCATCACTGAACCCCACTGAGACGTTTTGCTTTTCCTCCCAATTTCAGCAATGTGTCTCTCTGTCCCCTGTGTTGCTCACACCACCACTTGTTCCAGCTTGGGAACTGACCCAACCTCTATGTTCCCTGCTTATCTGGCATTTATTACCCCAGACACTGCTCTTTGCTCAGTGCTTTGGTCACCTCTAGCACCATCAAAGACCCCTACCGCTACCAAACATTCAAGCTCACTTCCACCTCTGTGTGCTGCCACTCTATGGTTCTGAGCTTTGCTCCTCATCTTTCTTTTGCTTTTACTTCATGAATGAAGTACCTTTCCCCAAATACTGCATATTTTCCTTCTCTACGTCCTTCGTGAATTCCCATGTTTTTTGTCTTCCAGAGGGATGCGCCCTGCTCTGGTTTTTCTCCCAGTGAATATCTAGACAAAGCTGCTTTGCTCTCTCTACATTATGATGTGTCTTGCCTTTTTTTGCTTTTACCTTCTCTTCATGGTCAGTTTAACCACATCCATGAAACCTCAACTGTATTCCTGCTAGGAGCAGAGACTGTATTACTTAAAAACTATAAAGCTCTGTGTTTGTTTAGCAGTAGCAAAGATAATTTTTTCAAGAAGCTGATGAGACTGCAGAGTCAGAGTTCTTCCAACAGCAGAAAACGCACAAAGGCAGGCAAAATGTTAAGCAATGTTTATAGGCAGATAAATATCAAATACAATGCACTGATTAATATTCCAGTGGGATGGACTTTGATAACCTGGCATGCCATTGTGCAGGTTTTATTTTTAACAGATGGGAAAGAAAAACAACATTTGGTCTAGAGCTTCTGTCTGTCTGAATGAGGTTTTGCTCATTTTGGGGGCTGCAGCTATTCTAAACATGGCAACCTGATTTAATTAGCTGACTAGGATCTGGCTTTGTCAGTGGTTTGTTTTGTTCGTTTTTTTGTTGGGTTTTTTTTTGGTGTTGTTTGTTTGTTGGGTTGGGTTTTTTTTGTGCCTAAATGCACTTTAGCAAAGCTGACAGTAGTCAGAGTTCCCAGACTGCTTTGGCCAAGTTTCCATCTGAAATGTGCAAACAGAATAGCTGATGAAATAATAGACATGTTCATGCTGGAAACCTTTCTCTTTCCTTTTTCAGGGCAAATTGAATATCTATTGATTCATCGTTTCTACCAGATGGGGAGCACAGCAGTAGTTCCTCTGTGTTTTCGAGAGCAGTAGCTTTCACAGAGTTTGCTTTAGTTGACAAGTTATTTTCCCTCTGATTTGAATCTGTCTCTAACGTGCGCTTTTGGAGTATTGATTGCACCAGCAGACAAGCTCTGATTATGGTTCTTGCGTGGCTGCCAAGGTCCTGCGATACACGGGGAGACTGTTTCAGTCTCTTCCCCTTGAAAGCCCGAGACTTCTTAGGCGTGGGATAAAAAGCATCAGGTCCATTAGGCAAAGAAGCAAATCCTGATGCCTAGGAGAGACGCAAAGTCAGTCAGACTAGACAGTGATGCTGTGTCCTTTGTGCGTATTTAAATGTGGCACCATAAAAGGGGCCATGCCAAGTCCATCCAAAATGTTTGAGGACTGCCTCGCTGAAAAAGGTCTGCTGTCTTAAATATGAGTTCCAATTGCAGCACAAATCCAGCATTATGGGTTTTTGTTTTCAAGCATGTTGTGCTGAGCTAAGCTTATAGGAGAGAAGACAAGGGAATTAACCTAGGTTTATTAATTTTATATGGCATTAATAGTTGCAATATCAGCGTCTCCCCAATGAGGCCATGTGGATATCCACATAGAGTGTTGAACCGAAAGAACGGTTCTGGGAATGCGGCTGCCCAGTTCTTCCAACCCTATGTGACACATGTCCCTGACCGACTGTCCTTTCTGTTGCCTGGTTTCAATCTCCTTTGAAAGGGACATAAAGGTCCCCCAAAAGCAAGGTCCCGGTTGATGGTCTAGGAGGAGCCAATGAGAAGAAGACAAGAAGGTGTCAGACCTTACTGACTCTCTTTGCCAGCAGCTGGCAGTGCCTCGGTGTGTGTGTTTGCTGGCTGACCTGCTTACAAGTGTTTTCAAATTGGCTGCCACAAATGTTTCCTCTTCCTGGTGCTATCAAAGGCAAATTAGAGTGGGTGATGAGAGTTATTGCACCTAGGGGAGAAGAGAGTTTATGAGACGTCACAAATCCATGGGAAAGAAAATATCATTAGTTCTTCTGGTCACAGAACAGTTTGGGTATTTAGTTGCTTTTTTCTTTACAAAAATTCTGAATTGTCCAGTTTGTTTGTTTGTTTTCTGATTAATTTATTGAGGGTTAGACGTTATTAGAAAAGTCAAGCAAAGCAGGAGAATTTTTTTCATCAGTTTTCCCCTGTGCATATTCCAGATAGCTCCCCTGTCCCGTGAAGTGTTCACAATGGAGAAACCAAGCCAACGGGTTGATGGCTGAAGAACGGATCTTCTGCAGGGACTGGAGTCATGTGTGTGAAGAGTAGTGAGAATTGCAACAATGCTGAACCTGGGGAGAAAGTCACAGCATTCCCAGGGCTGTGTGGTTGCTCATTTAGTAATTTAAGTTGCAGTCATGCTGCCCACCATTGCAGTTTTTTAATGCACTTGAAAATTATCATTGCGTGTATTTACATGCATTTACTCATGTACATAAGCACATACCTTGTTTCCTGAACAGGGGGGCACCTGCTACCTGGACTCTCGTGCTTGACAGCAAATGTGTCTGAAATCCACCACCACCATCTGTGTGTGGGTGGTTTCCTCGCGGTTATACACCACATAATACATTCACTGTCAAGTGGCAGAGGTACCCCCTCAGCTCCGGTACGGAATCCTCCCCGTGCAGAGCAGCCTCGTGCAGGCCAAGGAGCCGTGCGCGTGCAAACACGCTTCTGCACAGCCACACTCCTGGATTTATGCATTTTTAAATAGCTGAGGCGCTTCTTCCTGTGCACAAACCGGGATGGGGAGAATGTTTCAGGCCCAAATAATAATTCTTGGAAGTTAGGGCAGAGCAATATCATATAACTGTAACTTGGTCCTTTGTATTCACAGTAATGTAGACTTTAATTAAAATATCATGTTCTGTTATTTTTTCTGCAGACGGCTTCCTCAGTGGGTGCCCAAGAGAACAGCAGAAGAAAGTAATGAGACGGAGCAGGACTGTGTAGTGAAGGCATTTGTTGTCTGGAGGACTCTGGCTTGGCTTGCTGGAGAAGTCTGGAAATGCATAATGAATGAGGCAGGATACTGCAGAAAGTCATAAAATGGTCTCAGAGGGGAGGCTCGACGCCTTTGTGGAGAACTACATTCTGTATCTTGCTCAGCCACAAACTTGGTTTCTATCCCTTAAACTGAAAAGTTGACCACAAAGTGCATGCTGCTTGTTTTCTGCAAGTCGAAGGTAAGGCAGATGGGCCTTTCTCTAGGAGAGGAACTAACTGCAGAGGAAATTGGTGGGAGCTTTGTCTAGATGATGAGCTATAAAAAAGCTCAGCACTCTGGAAAATGAGGGTCTTAGCCTCGTTATTCAAAATATGCAGATACTTTTGATAGGCATGTACTTCAGTTTCCCCATCTCTTGGTCCTCTGTTTGTAAAATGAAGGAAGTAATTCCTCTGTATCCTGTAAGGAACCAGTAGTATTTGTGGAGTATAAGATGCTGCAGTGGGAGCAGCTGGGAGGAAAGCACTAATTTTGTTTGAGGCAGGATTTGGATGATGTGAAGTAAATAAGGATGAGAGATGTATATTATAGCAGCAGGGTAAAAATAAATAGAAATATTTAGCCACTCACTGAGGAAGACAGGGGCTTTGTATAAAAATATAGTCTACAATCATGTAATTAAAGGCTGTATTTTAACTTGAAGCTGAAGTAAAGGAAGCTGTGTGGGTGGTTTTAGCTCTGATATTTCTTAGTCACTGAGTTTCTGCTTTAATAGGTGGCTTTTCAGATGTGGTTGTGTATGTAATGGCATGGTAATAACTTTCACAATATAAGCTTAACATTGCATTAAAAGCACACATCTTACTTTAAAACAGACTCAGCTCACTAGATAAAATCATGCCCTTCTTTTCCTGACACTCATCTCCTCTCTACCCCCCTTTCTCTTGTTGTTACCTCTGTGCTCTCTGGGCCAGCGTCAAGGGTTTGCCCCAGGTTTATCTAACTCCGGTGACCCGGCACTTGAGGCCCCCCCTCCCCTGCGTTGGGACCTGCAGGACTCCTCGAGCAGGCTGCAGCATAAATGACAAGTGGCAGTTTCATAGCTGACGCTTTGGTTGCCAGCCCTGCTCTCTCCCCAGCTTTTGAAGCCTTTGTGACACCCGGGGATTTCACTGGAGTGTGTTTGCTGAGTGTGAAACCTATCGAGTCAGCACCGAGCGATGGCATTGATTATTTTTTTGTTTTAGCTTTGCCTCAAACGCTTCTGGATTCTCCCATTTAATCCCACTTGAATTGGGGTTTTTGTTTATTTTGTGTAGTTTTCTCTGTATGCGTTGCCTTTGTCCAGCTGTGGTTTGTTACAGCTATGCATGAATTCTCTTTCTTCCTCTTGCAGGGCATAAGGGCTGATGAGAAAGCAGTGCTGACTACCCCCCTCCCCACCCGCTACTGTACTTTTTGAGGCCGTGGAGTTGTGTGCATCTGCAGGAGGGAGTGATGCTGAATAGAGGAAACCTGAAGCCAGGATATATTTTACAGCATGGCAGTTATAATGCAGGATCGTAAGAAATGTTTGCGTTTTAAAATGTTTTATCTTATGTTTAAAGGGTAGTGTTTCTGGCAGGGAAAGAATATATAAGGGCATTAAATGGCTTTCTTTGCAGGCAATTAAACAATGAAGCCAATCTGAGGCATTTAAATAATTGTAACAGATGTTTATTGCCTAGTGCAGTTTACTGCGTCCTATTATTCCCTTTACATACAGGAGAGAAGAACACATGGCAAACTATACCGTAAAAGAAATTCTTTACTGCCTTGCGAGCCATGTGGCTGCTTCTCTGACTTCTTAATTGAATCACCTTGGGAACAAGTCAGTAATAAATAGTATT
Organism: Psophia crepitans; assembly: GCA_013399095.1. Classification (NCBI taxonomy): domain Eukaryota; kingdom Metazoa; phylum Chordata; class Aves; order Gruiformes; family Psophiidae; genus Psophia; species Psophia crepitans. The sequence goes on along the minus strand of VWZZ01004307.1, from coordinate 28,318 downwards.
TGGAGAGCAGACAAGTGACTAACTGCCTGAAGGAGCAGCAGCAACCGGTGTGCAAAGGCGTGGGGCTGCCGGTAAATACCTTCGAGCAAACAAACTGCAGTGGGGTTGCCCTAAGAGTGATGCTCGGCTCACTCTCATTAAGGATTTTGGTGCCTCCTGAGGTTGTGTGTTTCTAGAGACTGTTCTGTCTTGAAATCCGTTTTGTGTGCTCCATTGAGAGAAGGAAAGATAAACTGGGTCCTTGAGTAGGCTTTGGATGGAACATTTGTAATCCCAGTTTACCACAGATTCGCTGTGTGGCCTTATTTCTTGCTCCTCAGTGAGATAGGGTAACACTTCTTTCCAGTCTGCTCAAGATGTTGTGTGCATTATATGGGTAGGTGTCCTGGGTCAGGCCAAAGTTGCAAGGAGCCCCATCTCCTGTTATGACCTCTGGCAATGGCCTCAGGTGGATGACTAGACAATGGTGAAGGACACAATATCATATGTGATATTTCCCCCAAATGCTCTCTAACCATTTTTGATGTGTTTCTGTGTCTTTATTAATGTGTTTATTAGGCCATGTATTTAATTCTGTGTATTTAATAATTTCTTTTCATCCACTCTCCCCTTGAATTCATGAAGACTTTTAGGGTTCCGAGCAGCCTGTGTAAGGCTCTAGGTTAGTAAATGTCCTAGAGGAACACATGAACTCTTCATCACCGAGTTTAAAAAAAAAAAAAGTGTCTGCTTTCTCTAAACAAACAAAAAACCCTCAACAACAACTCCCCTGCCAATCCCAAATCATAGATTCGTAGAACAGTTTGGGTTGGAAGGGACCTCAGAGATCACCTAGTTCCAACCCCCCTGCTATGGGCAGGGACACCCTCCCCTAGACCAGGTTGCCCAAAGCCCCATCCAACCTGGCCTTGAACTCTTCCAGGGAGGGCGCAGCCACAGCTTCTCTGGGCAACCTGTTCCAGTGCCTCACCCCTCTCACAGGGAAGAATTTCTTTCTAATGCCCAATCTAAATGCCCCCTCTTTTAGTTTAAAACCATTCCCCCTTGTCCTGTCACTACACTCCCTGATAAACAGCCCCTCTCCAGCTTTCCTGTAGGTCCCTTTAGGTACATGAAGGCCGCAATTAGGGCTCCCTGGAGCTTTCTCTTCTCCAGGCTGAACAACCCAAACTCCCTCAGCCCGTCTTCATATAAGATCCCCAACTTTTAAACTCTTGCCTAGTATCCGTCCAGTTGTCTTATCCTTTGCTTTGACTAAAATTAGAGTCTTTTTCATTGAGCATTTCTTTTCAACTTTTTGGCTCAGTTCAGTCAAAGCTTTGTGACTTTGGGTCAAATCTGGCAACATTTAAGAATTTTTGAAGAGTCTAATGACATTTATATTTTTTTTCCAGAGAAAGTTTCAACGTTTTTAGCTTACATAGCATTTGAACACCAAGTTTTGATGATGTAAATCATGAAAGGAACAAAACATTTGTTTGCCCAGCGCTAGCTACATGGTGCCAAGACATGCCCACAGGTACGCTTGTGCTGTAATCGCTGCAGCTGTTACTCTGAACTCAAGACTTTTTTGCTTGTTTCTCTTTCTCTCCTCACACTACAGCTTTCTAAAGCTCAAGCTGCTAGTGTAGTGCTGTGCACGGTGGTTTTGGTGCAGGGTGTTTTTGGTTCATTGTCTTGGCGGGGCTGTCCATCTCAGCTACCTTCCCTCCCTGTGAGGACCAAGTCTAGCGTATGATTGTCACTCCCTCTTGTTACACTCAAATAATTTTCGTGGATGAAAAGCAAACACACCTTGTAGATAAAGACGAGTTTATTATTACTGTAATTAAAGTCTGAGCAGTCTAATGCTAGAATTATTATTAGTGCTGATCTGGTTGCAGAAAAAGAAGGAATACTTCTAGACAGAGAAAGTCTCTGTAATAACAGTAATAGAGTTAAAGTTGTTATTTACATACCTTCTTAGTTTCTCCAACTTTTTCTTTGACTGTCTTCCAGGCCCAAGGTTGGAAGCTCCAGTCTGGTTGGTGTGGAGGGGGTGTCAGGGCCACTCATTGGCATCTGGAGTCCTTCGCTGAAGGAACATGATGCCGATGGTTTCTTCTTCCTCACTCATCTTTCCTTCCCTCTTTCTCTCTCCTGCCCCACATTTGATTTGTCATTTTGATTTTAACATCATTTAGACCTTGCTTTTTTTGCATTGTCTACAGCTTCATTTTATATCAAAATTTACTATTTATGCTGCCTTTCATGTATGTTAGATACCATGTCTTTGTTCTCTTCCTTAACCCTAGAACCATTGTTGTCCAGCTCCAGGCCTGCCCTTCTTTAACTGACGCTTGGTGAGTTGTTTATAACCGTGGGGCCTCCAGTGCCAGCCGGTGCCCCTGGCGTTATTACCCCATGTCCTCCACACCACCTCCTGCATCTCCAGGTCTCACGGCCTCTGTCCTTTCTAGTGCATCATTATGTTATGTGTTGTAAATATCCCATTTTTTTAGAACAACTGTTTGTTCCTGTGATCTATATACAATTAGTCTTGTATCACGCAAAGATACACGAAAGTAAAGCAAACAAGCCGTAGCCACCTGGTCATCAGAAAAATTGCCATTACAGCTAAACCAAGCTTTGATGAAGTTTCTGAACAGCTCTGGTCTGGTGGTACCTGACCTTTCCTGATGCGGCTTTTCATCCTCAGGTAAATGGCTATTACGTGTGTGACCTTCACAGGGGTCTGCCCACGGCTTGGTGGAAGCTGAGTAGAACAAGGAAGAGGGAGAGGAGAATCGGTCAACCCCAGCAGCAGGACGTGGATCAGTGCCTCTGCTTCTCAAAGTAATCAGGAGCTTCTATGAAAAATCTTGTCAGTTTGTCAGAAACCCTCTAGCAGGTTTTGATCTTCCACTTGTCCTGGCAATGTAAGAGTATAGCAGATGACAGCTGAACTGGGAGTGCTTAGAATTTATCTCTTCTCTATCCTGATTATTTGAGGAAGCCTTCACTGGAAAGGGTGCGTTACTTCCCAGACATTTTCTTATAAGCTGAAGAAATCCCAGTCTAATTTCTCAGCTCTAGTTTGGGGTCACTCCTGGGCGTGCCAGTGGTCTTCCTTCAGGAACAGAAATCACCCCACACAAATCAGGGTGACACAAAAAGGTCTGAGTGAACAAGGATGGCATGTGACTGACTAATTTAGGGAAGAGAAAAGCAAGAGCCTTACCTGCCTCTGCACCTCTGGAGCATCCCCAGATGCAGGCAGCATGACACCGCAGACAGTCGTGATGTGTGCAGGTATCAACTCTGCTGAAATCAGGGCAAACTTTTTTGCAGTGGCAGGACCTGGAGTCTTGCTCAGAGCAACTGAGCCAGCCCTGATCTCACCGCAGCTGACCGAGCTCAGCGGCACCCTGGGGACCAGAGGGTGGAAGAGTCATCTTGGCCCTTAGCTTTCTTGTCTCCGCCTTTCCCTCTCCATGCTAAAACCAGCTTTCCATAATTTCTTTCTAAAGTGAGAGTCTTAGCAACAACCTTTTGTGTGTTAGAAAGCAATAATCAAATCAGTCTGCCTTCTCGCTGAAGCAGAACTAATCCATGGCTGTGTTCCCAGTTGTAAACAAAGGTAAACAGGTGTGGGACTGTGGTCATCTCCTTCCCAGCAGGAGGGATTATTAGAAAAACTCCATAAAAAATGAAGTGGAAATGGGGCATAAAATTCCTTTTTAGATGAAACTGAAAGCCCTTTGCATACTACTTTTCCAGTTTAGGTGGAGGACAATCCCTGTCTTGCCTCATAAAATTAAGAATGATTTTCGTCTCAGCAAATATTTTAAAACTTTAACTCTGCAGAAATCCCCTTTCATGTTGGTTTGTTTTCCACTTGCTGTTTTAGCCGGCTACCTAAAATTATGAGGTTTTCCCTTAGTCATTCCCATTTTCCATACTTAACCCTTTTCTCCTTCCCCCCCCAGCTTTAGACCTCTTCTTCCTCTGCAAGATCTCTCAGCTGCACACTATCCCCTTTCCCAGTTCCTGTCTCAAACTTTTGGGCATCAATTCATGTGTTTGGTTATGTGTTGTCACAAGCTGTCTCAAAGTAGCAGGCAAGAGGGAAGTTGAAAATAATATAAATTCAAGGCAAATGCAGCTGCATTCTCAGTTCACGTCTCGTCACTGGACACAGAACATAGTATGTATTACTATTCCCTACATACATTGTCATTATCATTGCCATTCGTAGATCATTTTAGAGACCGAGTATATTCTTAGGAAAAAAAGCAAAGGAGAACAACCCATCCTCCTGCTATACCTCCAGTCCTGGCACAAAGGCAATTATGAGAGATTATTAAAATAACATCTGCCTTGAAATCAAGGAGTGGCTGGGCAGGAGTGGCACTGGGTGCAGCTGGCTGAGAAGAGACGGAGGCTCCGGAGCCTCTCTGTAAATTGTGGATCCCCTTTGAGATTAGATGGCTCGGGAGCTGGGTTTCCCTCACCTGCACAAACACTGCTTCTTGCTTATTTGGAGTGGGGAGGCTGCCTGCGCATCTATTCCTGTGCCTTAGCTGAAAATCATGTCACATTTGGGATGCTCCTGCCACAGAGAGAGTACATGTCAATGTAGTAGTGGATTGACACTACC
>VWZZ01004307.1:10595-22448 GCA_013399095.1 Psophia crepitans | reverse complement strand
TGACGGTTGGACTTGATGATCTCAGAGGTCCTTTCCAACCTTAGTGATTCTATGATTCTATTCTATGATTCTATAACTGCACAGCAAGGCTTGCAGGTAGAAGAGGCTGGAGATGAGGCTGCTGTTGCATTCGTTGAAACTGTTGGATTTTGGCATTTATTGGGGGATGATGGAACCAGAAGATTGCCCCATCATACGGCTCCTTTTTAAAATACACCTTACAGTGAGGCTCCCTCTTTCACATGAATGTTGTGGCCTTCCACTGGCACAGGAGGGCCAGCGGTGGTAGAAGCTGCTTGCAAGTGTCATTCGATTTGGGCGTAGGAAGCTGCCGGAGCGTGCGGCTGCACTTCACAGAGGAATTCATGGAGACAATTTCCAACCACCCAGAGGCACATCATTCTTGTCAGAGGGTGTGGAACTGCACTTGCACAGAGCTCTGCCTTGTCCGCAAGCATCGCTCCTGGCCAGCAGTCTGCACCAAGAACGTTCTCTGTCACTCTGGTGGTTAGAGCACGTCATAATCCACGAGATGAAAAGCGTTAGTGCCGCATTTCTGTTAGAGCATTATGGATTATAGCAATCCTATCTCTGGGGAAATAGTTCAAAATTTCTTCTTTTTCAAATTGGAGAGAAAAGTAGAAAGTTGTGACTATTTCTGTGGAATGCAAATTAAAATAAAAAAAAGTTTGGAAATACTCATGAGTTCTGATCATGTCAGGTTTTTTCTTTTTTTTTCTTCTTTTTTTTTGCGTCATGTCAAAACATTAAATAGCATAATGTTTTATAAAATGGGTATGTGCAATTTTAAAATATGACAGCAGGCAGAAAGTAGCCCAATAATCTGATCTATTTAAATACTATCTAAACAAAATGAGGTAGTTGAAATTTCCCCCCACTGCCCCATCCAAGTTTCCTCTCTCCCAAACTTATTTGAAGCTAAAACGTTCCTGTGAAAATGTCTTCATTTTCACAAAAAAACCCAACCAACCCCAAAACAAAACAAACCAATCACACACCCACCCCCCAACACTTCAAAAGATCCATTTTGTTTTACTGTTGTTGAACTGAAACCCGTTGCTTATAGATTGGAAGAAAAGGATCACTCTTACTCAAATCATTTGATTGTATTTCTCTTCTGAGCATCCCTTGGTAAGGCAAATGCAGCAAATGCTGGGTTTGGGCACAGCTCACAGGTTGTTGTGGATTGTGGTTGCCTCTTAATCCATATAACTGAACATGACGTCACCTCTTCTGGTGCTTGGACCACTTGGAGAACCCATTTTAACCTCGTCTTTCATGGGGAAGGCATTAGCACCCTCATGTCCCTGGAGACTCCCCTAGCAAGCACCATGAATCAGGCAGTATTCTGGGATGGAGAAATGCCATCTCTCCTGTTAATGGTTTCCAGTATCTATAAAGCGGTTTAATGTTTATTGGAACAAAGTCTGGAACATAAGGGTTTCTCCTCCGAGCCGAGTGCCCTCACCAGATGACAACTGATCTGGCTCATTGAATGTTTTAGTCTTTGTGGAAATTTTATCAATTCCAGGAGGAGAAAATGAGGAAAATTTACCCTTTAGTGTCCCAGAACCGTGCTGGTAATGTCACTCTCCTGAAAAGCTGTGATTCCTCTAGTCTGGCAGACCTGAAGCAAGGCTTGGTGTCATCCAGGCGTCTTCAATTTCACTTTATAAGAGCTCCTGGGGACTAGTATGGGAGCGGAGCAAAGGGGATCCCAGTGGTCTTAAGGGAGAAGCGGGAGATTTTAAATGCAGTTGTAATACTACCAAATGTTTGATCTACATGTAGCCCAGAGTGGTTTCTCCTGCCCTTTGCAGACAGAGACACAGTGCAACTCTCACTTTGGTCTATTGGTCCTAGCCAATTTCCCTCTATACTTTTGCATTGGCTTGTGCCTGGACAAGCCAATCTCTGCAGTCACTTTAAGTGACGTGATGAAGAGGGTGATAGAAGAAGATTTGGCGTCAGAGAGAAAAACAGGGAGATGCTGATTTAAAGTCCCAGCCCCTCTCGTTTCAGGTCACAGGAGAGAACACAGAGAGGAGAGCTGCTCTGCAGGGATGCAGAGCCACGGTGCTGGTGCCAGAGGAGAGCTGCTCACTGGAACGAGACTGATTGCTAATGACTGATGTAAAGGGCTCAACTTAGCAGTGCTCGGTACACACCAATAAAATTTCAGAGAGGGGACTTGCCTCGTTCTGTGCCATTTCTTTAAGTTCATGTCTCGTGGCATCTGGGAGCAGAGGGATAAATGATTTGTTTGTATTAATAAAAGCTTATTATAGCACTGCGGATTTACATGCTGCTTTGCAAACTTAGCTGTGTTCCTTACCCCAAAGAGTTTATACGTCTAAGTCTTTCATAGAAAATCCATTGAATAAACTCAATTAATTATTTGGAGGGGAAGAGTGGTGAGATGGGACTCATCTAACCCTGACCTTCGAAGTGAATTTACGCCTGCGTGAGGTGAATTTGAAGCACTCTGCTGACTTGAGTGCCTGGCTAAAAAGCTGACTTTTTTTGTTTGCTTTCTTACTTTTGTCATCATTTTTGTTTTGTTCCAGAAGCATGCAAAATGCTGCTGCTCCCTAGAGCTGATCCCTGCTGTGTCTGACCAGTAAGTCAGGTTATTAATTTCTTTTCAGCTTGTAGAAATGCCTTTTTTGTCTGCTTCCTCGTTATTAGTACCTCGTCTAAGAGAAACACCTGCTGCTCACTCAGTTTCCCTCTTAGACACATACCACCTCCTTGTTCTGATCCAGACCAAGAACGTGAGGAAGAGGAACATGTCCAACATCTCTGTGTGCCCAGCCCTTGGATGTTGTCTGCCTGTGGCTTCTGGTGGTGGAGGGAAAGACAGGAAGGTGAGGTGGGTCTTGGCTTTCCCCCACTGTAGTCCTGGCTGTGCATCCCTCAGGATGCAGAGGCTGCTGGATGGAAAGTGTGATGAGCAGGAGCTCATCCAGCCTCCAGCCCTTGTTCCTTGCCCTCCCACCTGCTGCTCTGCTCTATGTCCTCTCCTATCAGCTGCAAGGAAGGGCTGATCATTCTCCTTCATCCCAGCTAGCCAGCAGTGCTGGACGTAGGTAATTTTTAGCTAAGCACCGTGACAAACCATTGGTGGGACCAAGCAGGGAGGAGGGAACCTAGCAGGATTGAATTTTTCCATCCTCAAGGACCCAGGAAAGCAAATAGCTGGCACTGACTGAGCTTAAGGCAGTCATTTTTCAGCTTCATCAGGCTGCTGCCCCAGGCTACCTCCTGCTTGCATTATGCAAAGGCAAGGGTCCTTTTTTTAATTTACTCTTTATTGAATATAAGGTCCTCAGCAACATTAAGCTAGAAAGATGCCTGGATCTGACTACAGAGCGGTCGTGCTGTAATGAACCTGGACTTGGCTTCCCTGCTTGTAAAGGCCTTTCCTCTCCCTTAAAGAGAGAGGAAGGGATGTGTGCCCAGTTAGGTGAAAGACATTTTAATTTGGGACCATCTTTGTAACAAGCTGCTACCGAATTTGAGTCACGTTCTGATCCAGAGGCTAACTTTGTAGCTGAGGCCCACCTGTAGCATTAATGGAAGTGTTTCATTTAAAGCAGCATGGAACTGGCTGGCAATGCTCGTAAGAAACATCTCGTGCTGTTAGCAGGCACTGGTCCTGCTGGGAAAGGGGTAGGTGAATTCTGCTGGCTCTGGGAGGCAGAGAGCTTATTACTTTCCTGGAGTAGGGAAGTAATAGGGGAAGCGAGGTGGTAGCTAGACAGAGAGGGGAAAAAGGTCTTGTAATGTGGACTCCTAGCTGCTCTTGACTTGTGGATGGGATGGTCAGGGTAGGTGCTGAACTGGGGCTGGCACACACAGGCAAGCAGAGCCCCCACCACCCACGGCTGGCGTTTGGGTTATGTCTACAGAGCTGACGCTGGAATTATGGCTTGAGTCTGGCATGTTCTCAGTCAGGACAAATAGTTGCCCAGGTGTGTGGGAGCTCTGTGAGACCCCCAGGATGGGCTTGTACCTGCTCACCTGATGCACCGTGTTACCAGGCTTGCCCGGTCCTGATGCTGATGTGAGCTGCGACATGACGCCATGAGCAGCAGCAGCAAAAGCTCAGTTCTTCTTGTTTCCTCCTGGTGTGGCCCTTGACTTGAGTTTGAAGCAAAAGTGCTGCACAGATCTGGACTTTTTTTTTTTAGTTCTGTCATTCTAAAAGATTTTATATCACTGTGATTTATATAAATTGGGAGCTACAGCTTCCTGGTGTTCTTTCTGTTCTGTCTTAATGGCTTTTAGAGCTGCATTACAATCAAGAAGAAAGAAAAGAAGAGACAGGTGTTAATTTAGGAGAATAGGAGGTCACCAGAAAACCTGACTGTACATCTACCAGGCGCCTTTTCTGTGTCCAGGGAGTTTCTGCATCCAACAGAGTGGCTAAAGCAAGTCTGCCCATAGCTGCTGCTTGTTTGCTTATGAAAAGCAGCGGCCAACTCCAGAGTTGTGTGGTGAGAGCTCCAAAATGCTGAGCATTTCTCTGGGGTGGGCTGCCTTGCTGGATACGTGCTACTTGGCAAATTTTCCCTCTTGAGCTCAGCAAGTGTCAGCTCCAAACCCTGCAGGGGTCCGTCCGAATACTGCCCTGTGTGCAAGGGGTGGTGATGGACCAAATAACCCCTGAGCGATGGTGGCAAAATTTGCTCAGACAGTTGGGTCCATCACACACCTTGCTCATAACCTCTTTGAGTTTGATTCCTTGAACGCATGAGAGCAAAGAGGGACTGTCCTTCCAAAACTACTTGAGAGGTTCCCTGTAGTCTAATGCTGGACTTTGTCTCTCTCGTTAGCAAAGAGGTTACCCTTGCTATGCAGTCAAGAATTCATCCGGAGGGAAGCATTTACCCCTCTTTGGCTGCTCAGTATCTGGTCCCTAGACTATATGATTGATATACAGCGTGCTGTATATTTTATTAGGTGAAAAAGTACCCACTGAGGCATAGTATCATTTCCAAGGGTGACCTTGTGACAGCGGGCGGCAGCAGTGCACATAAAAATGATAAAAGTCTGGCTAAAATCCCTGGCTGCATAGGTTGAAGAGATGGCTCAGAAACTGTTGATAGATGGGTTAGATTAACAGATACACGTAGGCTCAGAGGTTGACTTTTTTTTAAAAAAAAGGCAAATCAGGGAAAGAACTGAATTCAGATGAGCGCACAGAAAATCAAGAGAAAGGCAAATGCAACAGAAGAGAGGAGGAAGAGAGAAGAATGGTTTGCTTGTTTAAAAGCAAGCACTCTTTGGGAGGAAATATGGCCAGACGGAGTTGCTGGCCTGTTGGTTTGAGCTGCAAAGGGAAAGGGGAATGTAGGCTATACTAAATAAACTGCAGATGGGTTTCTCTACCGCGGTTAAGCTTGCTTGCTCTTTGTCTTCACTTCACTTGGTTATTTGTGGTGTGTGTTTGTAGGGAGTGTTCTGGCAGTGTAGATAAATTATCTCATTGATTTTTCGTTCTCACTTTTTGGGGGAGGCAATGGGGAAGGTTTCTGTATATTATATATAAAGCAGAGTGGCTGTTAACAACCTGCTGCGTTTGTTCTTCCGCTGTACAGAAGAGATGTCCGAACCAGAACTTGGAAACTAAACCCCTTCGACTGCAGAAGAGCTAGGGGTCTGCATCTGAGTTTGCCATTCAGGACCATTTATAGTACCCAGTAGAGGAATAAAAAGTTGAATACTGGCTCCCCAGGACTGCATATATCGCAGCTCAAGACAGGGAATAACATAAATTGATAAAATGAGTGATTGATGTGATCGTGGTCAGTGTAACAGAGCTGACTGGTTTTTGAACTGTCATTGCAGCAGGAGTACAGAAGTAATGCTTTCAGTTCAGCACTGTTTGGGTTTTCATGCCCTGCTCTGGCAAGACAGAGATATTAAAGGTGAACAGCTGAGGAAAGGGCTTGAAGCAGTCAAGGGAAGAGAGAAGAGATTAATATTTCTGCCCAGAAGCTGGAGATGAAAAGGGAGAGTTGTGCCCATGACAAACATTACCTTGAGTCACTCATCACTGACAAATGGGTTTGCTGACCAGAGTGCGTCATTTCTCACCAGGGAAGCGTGGCTCAGGCAGGAAACTGGTGACCAGGAGTTTGCTACCTGAATTTCCCTGAGTTGCTTTTCAAGGCAGTGGGATCTGCTGGCAGGCTGGGAAACACACAGACTTAACCTTCAGTTCCCCACCCTATAAAATGTCCCTTCGAGGGTGCAGAAAGCAGTAGAAGAGAAGTGATCCTCAGTGGAGGTGGTTATTTATTATTAACATTGCCAACCTTCCACATCTCTCTGAGTTTGTTGCTGGCAATAATGGGACGCCTACGCAATCTCACTTGCCTTTTCATGCCTTAGTGCGCCCTGAGGAGCAAAAGCTCTGCTGTAGCCAAAGTGTTAATCCAAAAAGTAGTATCAGTGCGTTGTCGGTTATGCTGTGCTGCTCGTCAGATCTCCCTGTGGCTGTGCCATGTTGGTGCGTCGTGGTTTCGGCAGCTTCACCTTCCATTGTGCTCCTGCATCTCCTTGTGTTTTCATTCGCTGCTCGGGGGTGTTGGATACCCATACGTATCATTTTATAACTTGGGGTTGTACATGCCAATGTTTAAGGTCAATCTTAATAGTGTCCTCTGCCACCATGCAGCACATGAGCTGAGGCCCCTCTGGGGATTAGCCTGCCTTGCCTGCTTTTGTGGGCAGTAAAACGGTGATGCAAAGAAGGTTAAAAGCGTGACAGGTAAAAGGATGGCGGCAGCAAGCAGAGGGATTGCTGCTGGGGCAGTTCGTGCCTCCAGCACAACCGGCCAGGAGGTTGTTCCAGCCGCCCTGCACAAAGCGGCACGTGTGGGACCTAGAGCTGAGGCCAGCTCTGTTCCTGACAGCTCAGGAGAGCTGCTGGCTCCAAGGCAGGCATGTCCAGGGAATAAAGTTGGGATTTCAGGGGGCAGGGAAGGGAAAAGTCTGGGAATGGCGTGACAGTCAAGCTCAGCTGTGAGTATAGCGAGAGTAATGATAGGATCCTATGAATATTTACTTCCAGCTATTTATAGGGCCATGTGTTAGATGTTCTTTATGGTTATTTTAGTAGAATTAATGCTTAGAGGATATTCTCAATGAAAAATATTTCCCTTGAGTGAGTCAAATCAAATAAATAAATTTGCTGCTCACCATAAAATAGCTAAGGTATACTTAATTTTCCTGCGAGGGTGACATCATTTCTGTAGAGATGTTAACAAAATATCTCGAGTGCATACAGTGCTTTGAAATGAAAATAACTAGAATATAAGGTATTTTGAGTACAATGCAAAAAAAATGACTGCAAAGGCTGAAAAAAACCGCATATGTTTTGACTTTGATTTTTAGTTCAGTTATAGAATTGTCTGGATTATATATAGCCACCTCAATCAAAATTGGTACAGAGTAATTAACATTTCCATGTGCATATGCCAAGGAGGTTGAGGACAATAAGAATTCAGATACTGAAATGAAAACCATCCCTTAAGAAAACACAGGTTCATTACTTGTAAAATTGGTAATACTGCAGTAAAAGGAACTGTTAAATGAATATTCATTATGGATAAGGAAAGGTGCTTTCTCCTACATTTGGAAGTCACAATGATACCGAAATTCTGTTTTGAAAGCAGGTAATGAAAGTGCTAGAGAGTCGCTGCTATCACCGAACATCTTAAAATTTACATGACCAAATAACTTACACCCAGGAGTTCAGAAAAATATTAACCAAGAAGAGCACACATTGGTTGTGAGCAAACTGTGAAGGACACATCAGAGGAGAGCGTGGGTGTGCACATACACGCACTTGAGAGGCACTGGGATTGCGTGAGGAGTACTGTCAGAGGTAACTAAAGGCTGATTTGCCTAGCATTAAATTTGGTCCAAAAGAAGAGAGGTGTAATTGGAAGAGAAGAGAAACAAGACAACAACTGATGCCTTTTAATATTGTTTTGCGGAAAACAGGTATTGTGGAATTTAGACAGCTTTTCGATGGGATTACAAATTTTGTTCATGATGGTAAATGTTCATGTGAGGTACTTCTCTAAGGTGTTGGACTTGGTGCCACAGAAGATCCTAGTTAAAGGTTAGCAGTGGGTAAACTAAACATAGTGCACATTAAATGGATTAAAACCAGCTCAACAATAAATCTCAAATAGTAATTGCAAATGGGGAATCATCTTGCAAGAGAGGCGTATCCCACAAGGGTCCCCCTGGGATCTCTTCTTGGCTCGATTCCTTTCATCTTCCCCAGTCTTTCAAAAGAATGTATAAAATCATTGCTAATAAAGTTTGTGGATGACATAAAGGTGAAAAATAATAAGGACAGTTTAGCTCTACAGACTGAACTGAATTACTTGATAAGGCTGGAGTTTTCTGAGCAAAATCCTTTTTGATGCAGCCAGATTCAAGGTCATGCGTCCAGAAGTGGAGAATTTAGGTCACGCTTATAGGATTAGGTGCTGCTTCCTGATAGATAGCAACTGTGAAGAAGACACATGGTAGATAAACCACCAGCCCCTGTTGGGATATTCTCACTGAAAACTGCCTTTGAACATGTACTGAGAAAATTAAGAGCTCTATTCCCTATTCCTAGCGCCACGTGCAGGACCAGCCAGGCAGTTTGTGGAAGTCTGTGGACAGCAACGTTTCCAGGAAAATTCGGAGAAAGCAGGAGACATTTACAAAGTAAAGGATTGGCTTAAAACTTGAATTATACCCATTTACTGATATTCTTTTGTTAGTTCATATTTTTGCTCCATGGATTTAATATAACTCTTGGGCAGAGGAGGAGGATGGAAATTAATCTCAGGTCTAACACTGCTAGCTGCTTTATTGCTCAGCAGTGGATAAATACAATCCCTATCTCTAATTCTAAGTAAGCCTGCATGACTGTACACTCAATTATTCTTTTTATCTCCACACTCTGTCTGTAATACCTACTTTCCTCCTCTTTTCTAAGACTGGGCCCAGATGTTGCTAGCTACTACAGACTAGCTGAAAGTCCAAACCCTCCTGACTAACTGGCAGGAGTTTCAACGCCTGTCACAACCTGCTGAGAAGGTTTGCTTCACAAAGTCTCTACTAGATCATAAGAACTAGAGACAGGACAGAAAGAGAAAGGATGCAACAACCAGCTGAGTAGCAGAGACCTCCATGGGTGTAGCTATCTTCTGAACATTGTGACTGTGTGGTGGAAACTACAAAATTATTGTCACTTCGGTGCTTTTGTTATATATGTCCTGAACCCAGAGTAGTTTAGGAATAAGCCAGGAAGAATCCAAGCTACAGCTAGACCTGAGTGTCCTCATAACCCACAGATGACTTCTGATGCTGTCTCAACAGGAAGAGGTCTGGTATAGCAGCAATATACCCCGTATAGCACCAGTATTACTGGTGATATTAAGCCCCAGTTAAGTTTGCTCTGTATGTTACGCTAAAGTGGAGAGCAAGAGAAGGTGATTACGGTGAGACCTAAGGGCATGGAGGGAGTGGCATGAATGGGACAGGGTCGTTTGTCCCTTAGGAGGAAGTTGAACAGAAGAGTATTTATTGAAAGTATAAGGAAACAAAGAATGGCCCAGATGTAAGACAGGGTAGCACTTCTGTTTTCCCTATTTTATGAAGTGAGAATGATAAGACTAAGGAGGTGGAATTCAGTACTGAAAAAATAAAATACTTTCTTCCTCTGCCTGCTTATAATTAAACTACAGAGTAGATTGCCACAGGTTGATACTGAAATACTTTATTAAGCCTATGTGTTTGAATTATGTTATGCTAATTACTGCAGCTCACGCTGCATTCTCTTGATGTCCTTATGTCTGCCTATCAAGAATACCCAGAGTGGTCATAACAACCGTTGTTAAAAACGTTGGAGGGTGGACATATCTCTCAAGCCTACTGCTTCAGAGCTTAAAATAATCTTCAGCTACCAGAGACCAGCTGGGGACAGAATATGGCTCAGAGGCAAGCTGCGGTGGGGTAAGGTGCAGGCACCAAGGCACAGGACCATTTCACATTGGTTCTGGTTTCGTCTCCTCGGTTTACAGTTCTGGACCTGCCTTGCTGGTTTTTGCTTCTTCGCGTGGTAAGACTAAGGAGGTGGCTGTTGGTTTCAGCAGCATGCTGCTGATCTGCACCATGCTTTGCCTTGTCATAAATGCACCATACGGTGGTTATCCCTGCTCCATCAGTCAAATGTATTAGTCCTTTTCCCAGTACCCTGGGAGAGTTTGCACTTGGGGGAATCTCTCATTTTTTCCTTCTTAAAAAAACCCTCTTCCACCTGAGATCCAGGAAAAACGTGTTTGCTTCTGGTTTTGGGGGTTTTTTTTTTGGTGGTTGAGGATTTTTTTGGGTGGGTTGTTGGTTTGGTTTTTTTTTTATTTGGTGGTGGTCTTTTGGCTTTAGGTTTTGTTTGGTTTTGTTTTTTGTTTGGTTGGTTGGTTGTGGTTTTTTTTCTTTTTTTCAGCTGAGATTGAATACGCATCCTGTGAGCAACCACGCAGAGAATTTTGGTCCTGCTGAGCAAGTCTCACTCTTCAGGTGCTCAGTTGCAATTTGCAAGCACTTCTGAATATCTTCTGGCATGTGAGCTCTCCCTTTTCTGAAAGATGTTTGTTTGATTCCTTGTATTGTGCAAATATTCTCGCGGGTGGCAGGCATGCTGCAGATAAACCTTTTGATCCTTTGGAATCACCAACCTCTTGTAATCTTGTTTTCCAGCTTTGTAAATGTTACCCTCACACGCACAGCTTCTTGTTGTTCTCAGATCTTCCCTGTTACTTCTTCATTTCAAACAGCATCATCTTCCCTGTCAAAGTGCTGCATCACATTTCCCCAAGAAAAAGAGAGACTTCTCAAAATGATCACTAGATGGCTACACTACCGCACAGGATTTCACAACTCTGTTTTTCCAGACCTTCAAACCATTTCTCACGGCCCTCTAGTTTGTAATATCTTTGGTCTGAATTGCATTTCAGCCTCAAAATGCAATTTCCATATCTTCAATTTTCTTCTCAGCATGTTGCAATATAATTCCACACCATTCAAATTTATTGCACAAAGAAGTCGCTGGGGCTTAAATGGCATCTAACCTCTGAAGCATCTCATGTCCACTGTTGGAAACAGGATCCCGGACTGCATGCCCCGTTGGTTTGATCCAATAGAGCAACTCCTGTCTTTCTGGAGTCTCTGCAGAAAACCTTTGGACTCAATTGGGCAAGACCTGGTGTGTTTATTGACCTGGCTCTGGCTGAGCAGCTCTGAAAACCCCAAAACTGGGGACAGGTGTGCTGTTTTACAGGGATGGAAGGGGATTTCTAAAGGAGGGAAGAAAATTTGCCTGTTGTAAGCTAGAGCAGACTTTAGGAACAAGAAACAGCAAATACCAGAGAAGCGTTTGCCTCCCTCACTGCCTTTTTTCTGTCTCTCATTCAAATCGAAGACTAATGCAAATGTTAAACTTTCCAACAGAATAATTTCTTGCAATAGTTGGCAGGAGGGACCTAAAAAAGGCACGGCAGGATTAATTATTGCCACGTATGTTGTGTTCAGATCCATGCAGAATAGAGATGTGTTCCTCCTCCGCCAAAAGTCCCCGTTTGTGCCCTTACACAAATCCTCCCACGTTCTCGTGAGTAGTTACAATAATGACATTTATGTAATATCACTAGGTGTTTATAGCTGCATAGTCTGAATGTGAATCTGGATATAAATAATATGATCATCGTCTTCTGCACGCTAGAGAAATGTTATCTATGTTTTACAGATGAAGGAATT
>VWZZ01004306.1:428276-468565 GCA_013399095.1 Psophia crepitans | reverse complement strand
ATGCCACCCACTAGCCCAGGCTGGACAGGGCTCCATCCNATCTAAATCTCCCCTCTTCTAATTTAAACTCATTCCCCTTGTCCTATCATTACCTACCTGAGTAAAGAGTCCCTCTTCACCCTTCTTATAAGATCCCCTTAAGTATTGAAAGGCCGCAATGAGGTCACCCCGGAGCCTTCTCTTCTCCAGGCTGAACATCCCCAGCTCTCTCAGCCTTTCTTCATAGCAAAGGTGCTCCAGCCCTCGGATCATCTTCGTGGCCTCCTCTGGACTGGCTCCAACAGGTCCACATCTTCCTTATGCTGGGGGCCCCAGAGCTGGATGCAGTACTCCAGGTGGGGTCTCATGAGGGCAGAGTAGAGGGGGACAATCCCCTCCCTAGCCCTGCTGGTCACGCCTCTTTTGATGCAGCCCAGGACACTGTTGGCCTTTTGGGCTGCCAGTGCACACTGCCGGCTCATGTCGAGCCTTTCGTCCACCAGAGCCCCCAAGTCTCTCTTCACCGGGCTGCTCTCAGTGCGTCCTTCTCCCAGGCTGTGCTCATGGCTGGGACTGCCCTGACCCAGGCGCAGCACCCTGCAGCTGGGCTTGTTGAACCTCATTCGGTTCACATGGGCCCACTTCTCCAGCCTGTCCAGGTCCCTCTGAATGGCACCCCCAGTCTTTGAACTGAGAAGACAAGTTCCCAAATGTAACTTGTGTCCATGTTATGGTGTCAGAATTCAAAAGGCAATGAAGATAATCCAGTGTCATTGTAATGACATGAACTTGAAAGCAGACTCAGACAGTAATTAGATTCGATCTGATGCACAGAGGATCTGGAGCCCGGGGCCAGAAGCGGCACACAATACCCCGGTGAGGGGAGGTAAGCAGGCAGACTGACTGGTGGGTCAGGACACCGTCGGTGCGCCTGCACCTGCTCCTGGGAGAGCTGTAACACAAAATAAGCACCCCTGACGCTAAAGGAAGCGTCGCCTGCTCTGGAGCCTACACCGCAGTCATTCTGACTGGCTGGATAAGAAACCTTTGCTCTTTGCACACTCTACAACACGCGAATCCAGGACAATCACTCCATATATTCCAGGAGCCGCAGTAAGTCAATCCATCGTTATTCATCAAACAGTATGAAGACTGAATGGGGTACGTATGCTCTGAGAGCTTGGGACACTCATTTCCAGCCCATGCAGACAGCTTTTATGAAAGCTGCATCCATATTACGAGAAGCTTTCAGTCCATCGAACAGCAAACTGGGAGGAGCACGAGATGTTTACGAGTGCAGCTCTGCGTGAAACCAGCATTCGCAGTAATCGGATACACGAACGGATATTAAGAATTGTTCGGAAATAAGAAAGAGAACATGTTCTAGAGACCAAACGCTGTCACAGATGGCAGCTTCGATGGGAGCATGGGAGATGAAAAGGGCATTTGCTACTGACGTGCGTCTACTGTAACAGAGTTTCCATAACTACTGAAATAAGGAAGCAGAGATCATGAGTTATTTTTTCCCTATTGTTATTCACTTGGCATCTTCTCAAGTGACTTTGGTGTGTTGTAACAGCAAGGCATAGAAACAGAACGACTCTGAGTGCACTGCGCAACCATTCAAGAGGTGTAAAGTTTTAAAGCGTATTTGAGATCAGCTAACGAAGCGCTCAGCAGAACCAGAACCCGTAGCGAAGCGAAGCCGAGCATTTCGCTTTCGGACCAAGCAGCCGGGATCCCTGCTGAATGCACTGCAGACCCCAGCGCAACCCTCCGCAATGACCGCAACATCGGCTTAGGTTCATCCTCCGCAGCGCAACCCAGCGGGTCTACAGAAGGTTTCAGGCAACTGGAGATGTAAAGTATTATTTATATCCATTTTTGATTCATTTATTTCTCGTTTGGAGCATCTGGTAATAAAGAGAAATTAAGTCCTAAAGCATTCAGACTCCTCTCCGTACTCAAGCCGATAGGTGAACTCCAGCGGTACAGGCAAAGCCACACTACCGAATGATCAAATTTCATATTAACTACTGAAATTCCAAAGGTTTTTTTTTTAACTATTCTTGACCGTAACATTGCAACTACTCATCGCTGCTACGTTTGAGTTGTTAGTTCAGGTTTATGAGCGTGGGCTTCAGCTAACGCTAAAAAAAGATCGCAATTACGTCAGACGTTTGCCAGACGTTTTACCCAAAGAAATTTCAGGCACTCAAGAAGTAACGGTCTCAGAGGTGCAGGCTCCTTCCGCGTTTTATTTCAATCGAAATTAAAAGCCAGGAAGTTGATAGTTGATTCTGAAGATTATCCCTGTCTTAATTATGCAAAATTCTCATCAACTGTCATTTTTTCCAACCATAAATTTACTACCCGTTTTCCTGCCTCTTTTCCAACTACTATAAATATTAAGATTACCCAGCTGTAAACACCTCTGAGATGATAAAAATATTTAGAAAGTGGAGGGCAGATGGAAATTATTATAAAACCACTCCAAGGGATTTGTTACATTAACAAATACACATTAGAGTGCGTCTGCTACTTAAGCTTTTAAACGACATTTGGTATTTACTATTGCATAACGAGCAGCCAGGACAACCTCTTTCCTCTGCACAGAGAATCCGGGCTGAAGCCACCACCGTTGTGCCGAGGGACGCTTGGCAGTGCTGCGCCGCCACAGGAACGCGGCTTTCAGCGATCCGCAGCTCCTCGGCTCGACGGATGTCAGTAGGAATCCGTAAGAAGCCAGAAGCATTGCAGCCTGTATCACAGAAACTGAGCGTGGAGGCTCCACCAAGGTTGCATCTTCACTGCGACGTAACTTCTCCATAGGGAAAGTCGCATCCTTAACTCGGCGCTCGGTCGCCTGCTGAGGAAGAAGGATAGAAGCGCCCGTGCCACCTGGCCCTCCTCGAGGAGACCGCGCTGAACACTGCCTATCGCAGATCCGTAAAATACCAATTGAATGTGATTCCTAATTATCTGCAGCTACTGCCCAGACACCACACACTTCATGGAGTGGGGGAAGACACCGAACTTCTTTTGCAAATGAACATTTTTCTCAATTTGTCATTTTCCACCCACTTTCCTGCTAGCTGCTTATGCCAACGTGAAACGTGGACGCATCAGCACACCGGTCACGCGTGAAACGGGAATGCACCCGACCGATCAGCCACACTGGGAAGAACGCGGTGTCAGCCAAGCAAGGATCTACACGTAAAGAAGTGTTCTGCCTCCAAGGCAACAGGAGCAGAAGAGCTACAAAATTTTTGCAACAGGGAAGCCCTGTAGGAAGACAAGGAAGAGTTTTATTTCCACCAGAAGGCTCAGCATCAGTCAGAGAAACGGAACACCACAGGATACCCACTGGAGAAGTCCAAGAGAGTGAGACAGTGGCCTTAATGAAGGGCAGCATACACAAAAGCAGCAATTCCTCCAAACCAAAGGGCCGCTTCCCCTCCAAAAGGTACCGCCTGTTCCGCACACGGGAGGTAGGGAGCAGAGCGACCTCGCTGTGCGGTGCCCTGTGAGACACCCAGCCACCTCACAACCTCTGCTGCTGATCAACACTCACGACTGTCGCTAGAGAAACCCTCTCCGGCCTTCAGGTACGTGCTGTGGCCAGCCTCAGGGTTCGATGTCACCACACTGAGAACTCGTTGCTCCTGGTTTTACTAATGCATACGCAGCCACGCAGGCTTTCTGCAAACTAACCTGCAACAGCCGCATCTAGCTCATCTTCCTCCACGGACTCCTGAGTGAGAAGGTCTGCCAGAGGAGACAGTGGGTAGCAGCTGTTGAGGTTCAATCCCAGCATGAAGTTGTGCACTTTCCCGGCACGCCCTTCCCTGGTGTTGAAAAGGGCACTATCACCCACCAACGCCATCAGCATTCGCTGCACCCAGCTTTCCTGGCTGCTGTTCTGATATTCCTGATTTGCCTCAGCATTTTCAGTGCCTGCAGAGGAAAATTAGAAGAACTTATGAAGAATAAAACCCAAGATTTCTGGGTCTACTAAAATAAAGGACCTATTAAAACAAAAGAACTGGCTCATAGCCTTAATGCAAGGAGCTGTGGACTGAATGGTCAGAGGAATGGAGAGAAACCACCATGCTCCCTTCACAGGGCAGTGAAACTTCCCATTGCAGTGTAGTAGTGTGGCTGTGTCCATTGGGAAAACAGACTGGGAATGTGTTAGATCATCTGAGCCAGACTTTACTGGTCCGGATGGCAAGGACAATGGGGATATGGCTTTATCTGAGCTAGCACCTGAAGTGCAAACTCTCCTGGACTCAGGGGACGAACTTGAGCCACCAAGATCCACACTCTGTGCAGACCTAAATTCATCTGATGTGTCCTGACGCCATTCTCCATCCTCAGCTGACCGCCAGAAACCCAGCTTTCCTTAAGAAGGCAAAGCCAGTCTGCATAGCAGAGAATGCTACAGCACGGGAATTCTAAAATATGTGAAAACATCCGAAAATATCCTTTCAGCAACTGTAGACTACAATCAATATCTGGTTTTAATTAACCAAAGAGTACAACAAAACCTCCAGACTTAGAAGTCTACAGCTACACATCACAGTAAAAATGACTTGGATTGGTGTCACCTTGCATTTGTACTGTCAAAACTCCACTTTTTGAGGTGTTCTGTGTAAGGAGGTAACACAGGTTTGGGCCTGATACTTCAAATCCAGCCCTGAAATGTGCCTCTCTAATCCAGGCTTTAATGGAACTGATTTTTACGTAAGCAGAGAGAAAACAAGCATCGAACACCACAAGCTTTAGAGGTCCAACATCTGTACAACAACGTTCTATGGAAGTGAGAGGGACTACCAAGTGTTTACCATCACAGGTTTGTACGTTGTCCACTGTGGGTACAAACTATGAGAGAATTGCAACGTTTTGTGCTTAAACAGGAAACCCACAGATGAACACAAAATGTGGTATCACCCTCTCCCCCCTACTTTACACCTACAGGGAACTGAAGGGTAAGCATTTAACCGAGCTAATGACATAATTCACTGTCCCATCGCACAAGGTTTTCTTTTCTTCTTGTAGATCCTAAAATTACGAAGAGCTGCATTCCCGTCTTTGCTTTAGTTGTTAAAAACATAATCCTTGTGTGTATCAGAAAGCATTCTTTGGATCAGATAGAGACCCCCCCTAAATTCTCCAAAATCCCCAGCTGGTTTCGTTGCCTAAAGATCATTTTCAATGGGATCTTTCCATCCCACTGCCCAGTGTTCCCCTCGTGGTTGTGCCTCTCCAGGGACACTGGATTTGGGCACTGTTTAAAACGCTGCGCCAAGCACTAGGAACTTCCTCTATCAGCAGCTTGCTGGCAACGGATTTCTGGAGATTACTGGCTCAGCAAGCCTAATTTCTGGGTGTGTGTGAAACTGCAGACCTCTGAAGCCCCACTGGGCTGATGCCGAGATCGAAGACGTGTCAGAGAATTGTTTGATCATCAGCTTGAGCAGGAGGCATGAAGTCAAGCCAAAGGTCCTCCTGAGGTCTCTTCTTCAACATTCCTCTGTCTGGCTGAGCCACTGGCTCCTATAAATCCTCGGGCTAGGCGAGTCAGTGTTACCGTTGGTACAAACGAGAGCAGAGCTCTTCGTTGGATGAGGCTACTGCTTAGACTAAGGAAAACTGGCTCTGGCTCATTACCAACATCTACAAACTTGACCATGCTATGTGACATTGATGACAAAAAGTAAGCTGTGACATAAAATGTGAGGATTTGCTTACCTTTTGGATGCTGTGATTCATCTTCACTGTCTGAACTGTCATTGCTCACAAGGTGCTTTAGCCTAATATTTTCTGTTGAAAGAAATACAGAATTACTTTAAACTGCTAGGGTTTAACTGTTGGAACAGCTAAGAATTTCAAAACCATTTGAGTCATAAAACTACCATAGTCTTCATGGTAGAAAATACAGCTGATGAGATTCAATCTGCAGACATCTCTACAGCCAGATTCTAATCAGAATATATTTGCTTTAGCCTGCAATTTTGCAAAGCTCCTGCACTAAGAAGATTAGCCATTTGTTTGAGAAAACAAAATGTAATCTTAAAGCAGAAACCACCACTCACCTCCGCACCACAGGTCAGAGAATCACAGAATGGTTTGGGTTAGAAGGGACCTCAAGGGTCATCTAGTTCCAGCCCCCTGCCATGGGGGGTCTGACAATGTCATTCACCTTGATTAAAAGTCAGATCTGTAGCTTCTGTCCTCTCAATAGTTCCTACTGAACTAGGAAGACAACCTTAATTCTATTAATTACCTGCTAATTTAAAAACCAAAAAAGAGGAACGCTTAACCTCATTCATACATACATGAACGAGGGGAAGAAGAAAATCAAAAGCCAAGATGGTTACAAAAGTTCTCCCGGAGTGTGCGTGAAAAATAAAGGCCAATGCAGTTACACGGTTAGAAAAGACAATGGTTTTCATCTCATGACATTAACTGAGAGAAACGACACCAGAAATTAGTGAACTTCTCTGGCAAAAATCTGCCTTTCGTTAGGGTTAACAGCTTGGTTTCAAAAACACCCACAAAGTCATTGTTAACTGTTCATTACTATCTCAAGGAATTATTTCTAAGTCAAAACGAGCACTGAAAAAGCAACACACCCCACTCAGATAAGGTTTGTAGTGGTGGTGAATTCATGTGAGAACGGATTATCGGCCCCTTACGGAGGGAAGCCTCTCCTGAAACACAACAGATTTGCAATGTTTTATGAGCAGCCTCATCTTGGAAGATTATATCCTACGGAGGCTGGAGACAGGGACTGAATTCCAGCGAGGCAACCGTATCCGAGAGAAGCCTTTTGAAGACGAAACCCCTTTATTCCCTAGTATAACGTATGCTGGGAAGCGCCTCTGACATTCGAAGCCAGTTAAAACAAACTGAAGGAGGGTTGTTTCCTAATGAACTCGAACGTCTGATCAACCTTTTTTTCCATTAAAAAATGAAAATAAACATCTACTTTTTTTCTCACAGAAGGATAATGTAGATGTTGGTCTCTAGTGGCATCCCCCTGCTTTGGGCGGTAATTCCCAATAAATGCTGTAATTTCTCCCAAATGCGGTATCAAAACAAGGGCAATTACACGCTGCGCTGTTTGCTGAAGTCTACATGTGACTCCTGTAAGCACGCCTGGCTGAAAGGGAAGACTGGAGAGAGCGTCACCGTAACACCCAGTGTAAAGCCCTACAGCTTTATTCCCCCTGGTAATGAACATTGGATACAGACGGCCACCGCTGTTGCCTTTTTTCTGAAGCCGATTACGCCCTCCTGGAATTATACACAACACTAAAAATCCCCGCAGCCACAGAAGAGCTTAGTCACCACGTATTTTTCCTTAATTACTTTTTCTTTTTAATACTCAGTGGGTCCTCAATCGCTACTCAAATACCGTCAATGGACAAACACACACCGAAACCAAATATGTGCAGATTCTTGAGCGATGACATAGGAGACAGGTCAAAATAAAAATTAGTGACCAAAAAAGGAAGCTAACAAACCCAACAAATCATGTCTTTAAAGCAACCCCTATGCCAAATTGATTATTTACAGCTCTGAGCGTGATTGACTCATGCTGCGTGCGGCATTGGCTCTTCTGACAGCCACTGGCATTTTGGTGTTGGCTTTGGTGGTCCCAAGGTGTCACCGGAACACCTTCAGCTCTGGTAACAGCTTGTGGTTCAAGGCACATTAGTATTTTCAGATCTAATCCCACTTCAAAGCATGCTTTTTAAATTGTACGTGAAACGAGCCACGGATGAGAGGTAACGCTCTGTCTCTCAGCACCTTACAAAGCAGTAACACAGACTTCTCCGCTAGCAAATTTATTGACGGAGATCTTCCGTCAGAAGGTGTTCACACTCATGAGGTGTATGAGAAATACTGGAGGCAGAGGTCTCATTTTCATCCACAAGCACGTTACTGAAGAGCTGAACACCATCTCTTAGGAGACAGAGACAGCTAAGGGGCATGGGGGGGTTTTGTGTGTTTTTTTTTTAACTAGTAAGCTAGTAAGCAAAGGATCAGATACCAACAGGTGACTTGTGGTTAGAATGGAAGAATCTAACAACCCAGAGATGATAAAATTTGGTTTTTCTTTACTGGTAGATAACACAATCCAGTGTCAAGAGGCTACACAAGTAACTATCAAGTATTTGTCAGCTTCTGCTCTCCAAAAACTAGCATGACAACAGAAGAAAGGGAGCTGGATTAACTTCCTGAAAAGAGCTGGATGTATGCACGCGACTCGCAGTACCGCTGGCGCTGATCAGAAACAAAAGTGAAAGAAAGAAAAGAAAATTACTAACCCTCCTTCCCTGACCTCATCGGATTCTAGCAATGTCAGCCACTAAAGTCACTTGAATTCACATTCTTAAAAGTACTCCCAGCAGCGTGCCACCCTTCCAGAGAGTGAGAGTGCACTGAACCCTGCTGGTAACTGGTTTGCACCTCAGAAGAATTATTTACTAATTATTACCTAATTCTTCTTCCATGGTGGGACCTTTGTTTTGAGAATTGGAGACGCCAAGCACTCTGTTAAATAATATAGAAAACGCACTGCCCCAGACACCTGAAAGAGAAGTAGTAAACAGTGAGTGGAGGCTGGCAGACGCAAGAAACCACCCCACCATACACTGCGCTGTTCAAGCAGTTGCTGGCTGGCTGAACACACCCCTGATTTTGGAACAAAGTCACGAGCTCAGAGGTACATACCAGAAGCAAACAGGGAATGCCAATCCACGTCAGTGATATCTTTCAAATGGATGTCTTGCAACAAACTGAGGACTCTATTTCTTGTCTCACGCTTTGCGTGACTGCGTTTAAAAGCCCTTGTCCTTGAACTACTGAAATTAGTTTTATTTTAAAGCCCCTTTCTGTCACATACTCACCCATCAAGAAATGCAAGGGATTTTCACTATACTTCTTCACCACTGTCCCCATAAAAAATTTGCTTCCAAACAAATCAGGAGACATAAAAGTGCCGTACTTTGCCATACCGATCTCATAGGGACTGAATTCCACCCAGTCTACAAAATAAGAAACAAAACTGTGCTTAGTTGGCAATCCCCACCTGAACAGAAACAGAAGATGAATAAACATAAATGAATGAAACCTCTGTCCAAGCAAAGCCGTTTTAGTTAAATGGGAAGTTAAATAACCAGCAGGAGTATCTGTTAGGTTGTGAAAAAAACCACAATTTTTATTTCAGATGAAGGCCAGTCTGATGTCTCATTCTCCCTTACCACAACAATCTTTGGTGAAAAAATAGGAGGTTGTAAAAACAGATGTATGAGTAGCGATCACGAAGGAGAAAAACACAGTGACACGTGGTTTTCATCGCACGCTCCAATACCATTCCCTGTCACGTGAAATGCAACATGCGTCTAAGTGCCAGGTTTCCCTTCTTTCACTGTGATCCTACCAAAAATGTGGGAGGCGGTGACAAAGGCGGCAGAAAAATTATTTAGTGTCACAAAGTTGTTTAATATTCTCGGAGAGGCATTTGGATTCCACCAAACCTAAAGTTTCTAGGGAAATCTAATAGGAAAAGGCAAAGCTGAGAAGGCAGCTGAGAAACTTCTTAATACCAAACAATGCCAAACGTATTTTTTAGAAGTCCATGTAATTTTATTGAACAGAGAGCTCAAAAATATGGAATGAAATGCTGAAATGCATTTCCTGATCTTAGCAGAGAAGCGATTTACATTCTCTGACGTATGCCTTTTTTGAAAATGGGTTTTAGCCGACTTTGAAATATTTCCTTTGATACCAGTGGAGCTGCTTACATCAGAGCATTCATTCCAAAAAGGAAGCAATTACCACCAAAAAATCCCCTACATTCTTAGTATTTCACCCATTCCTCTATTTTCCACATTTTAGCAGTGATTGCACAGACTGCTTCTGTCAACAAGTCAGAAATACTTGTGAAATAGAAAGGCAAAAGAAATAGCTCTGAAAAATCCCCACAAGTCATCGGATGCCACCCGCTCCTCAGGACAGCCGGCGTTCCTGTTCAACCCTTAAACCCAAGGTTAGCCCCTTGTGCTGAAAAGGAAAGTTTTAATCAGGACTGATGAGAGTTTCTTTTCATGGGGCAATGCTTATCTAGGCTAAGTCAACTACAACATCCTATTTTCCAAATAAACCACCCACAAAACTTCACATTTATTGGAGCAGAAGGAAATTCCTTTGAAGATCCAGTCCAGGAACTGAATGGTATTTCCCTTGAGATACATAAACAGGAATTGCCAGATATGTATTCAGAACCACGTTGACAGCAAAACTGAATTTACAATTAAAATAGCAGCAGTGTGCTTTCATTTTGTATTTCCACAGAAGATTATTTCCCAAAGCATCTTTCTGTCCCTGCTTAGGGACAGAAGATTTCTGCCTTACAATTAAAGGGCTTCAGCATTAGCTTCTGCCGTTCCAGAAGCTCCTTGAGACAGTGGCTCACAGCTTCACACCAGTGAAGATGCGACAGATTTTCCCTGTCCCCAGGAGCGCAGAGGGAAGGTGATGTTTTGCCAACATTAGGCATGTATCTGCAGGGACTGCGCTCACACGCCGAGACCGGGTTCACTTCACGGTCCAGCCTCGCTGCGCGCGGGCAGATCAAAACCGCGCACCCACTAATCCAGTACGCGTGATGAAGACGGCTCGCCGAGCACCGACCGAAGGATCCCTCCGGAGCCTGGGACCCCACTGCTATGAACCCATACCTCACGGCAGCCCCACTTCCCAAATGAATTCTGTAGCACTTACTGGTACGGAGCAACACACACGCTCTCCCTCTCACAGACCCAAGTTCACCATAATGGTTTTCAAGAGTCAAACCCCAAAATCCAGATTTTGACTGGTCTGGCATTGCAGCAGCAGCAAAGCCGGTGAAGGAGGAGGGGCTGGAAGCAAGCAACACATCAAATTCCACTCCCCTCTTTAACACTGGATATCAGTACCTTCAGGTAATTTCTTACCATTAAAGAAGCTATAGTAATAATAATAAAAATAATTTAAAAAAAAGCTGTCTTTAACTGAATGGCTGTAATTACACTCAGCTACAAGGATTACTGCAGTTTTGGGTACGGCCGGCGCCACCTGGGTCAGAAATGCTATTGGAAGGGAAAACATGCAGAGCCTGGGGCATGAAAGCTATTAGCAGCTGCATGAAATCTTGCACCATCGCTCCCCAAAGGAATGTTATCTGATATAATTAATGCATTTCAACTTGAAACGACACGAACGATCTCACCTACATCTATAATCTAGTAAATAAGGAAGCATAAATGATTCTGGTCAAAACTTACTATGTATTTCACATCGAGAATAGCTGGTCAGTTTTAGAAGGTGGAAAAAAAGCATACAATAGAAACAATCGAGAGCTAGCATCCTATATAATGATATAGCTGATAGCCTCAAAAAAGCAAAAATAAGCTGCAATAGCAGAGGCAATACCTTTTTTAGAGCACTTGGTAAGGCTAGAGAGATTAGACGAGCCTTCAGGTGCTTCTGGTCTTGCTGAGAAAAGGCCATTAGTAACTAAAGATAACCTTGTTTTTAAAATGGTAGATAAGAAACCCAAATAAAATGTTTTAGAAAACAGAAACTCACCAAAAAAGTACTTTTGTTTTCAAATAAAAAGGTTTCCGTTTCCTAAAGACAAAAATACACATTCTCCCACAAAAAAATTTAACCCCATTTACAACCTCATTCTCCACTACAAAGTTTTGAAAGCACCGCTTCCAAATAATCTTTTTAGGAAATGTGGATGCAACGTCTGACCTTGGGCAAGCCACTTGGAGCCCCCCTCCTCAGCCCTATGTACAACTATGCAGATACACATAGCCTTTTCTCGGCACAGCACCTAGCACAACTGGACCCACTCTCAGCTGAGGCTTAACCCACGGGATTAAAACCTATGGAATAAATAAAAGGGAAAGCCCCTTCTGTGTTACCAACAGTACTTTACACGCTGCAAGAAGTAAAAAAAAAGAAGGAGAGGGGGAAAAAAAGGAGAAATAAGAGGTCACTGACCTAAAATACAGTCTGTTTGTCTCTCCGCAGACAGGAAAAGATGCATTTTAAAAGCCAAGGAAAGGCTCGGTTCCATGGGATCCATGAGGAATATGCCCATCTGATGCCTGTTGTCCACAACCCTGCGACCTTGGTGCAAACACTGCAGCAATCGAGTAAGGACCCACCTGCCTTTGTGTGGGATCACTTACTCCTGAGGAACTTGTTACCAGACTCCTCTGTTGGGTCCCCAGAAGCTGCTGAACACAAATGTGTCTGTTCCCCCCTCGCCTTTTATAACCCATCAGAACTGCCCTTACGATGTGCCCGTTCGGTACATCCTTCACCAGCCCAATTCTCTGTTCTTCTTACAAATTAAATCTCCCTATACTTGGTTTGTAACAATGTGAATTTTGTTAATCCTCAAAGAATGTTTCATATCACGGCTAATTATTTCCTAACCCTTGCCATAAGACTAATAATTTCAACGTGTACCAAGACGCAATTGTTCTCAGGCATGTTAAAAAAAAGGGCTTTCTTTTTTCAGCAACGCACTTCTCTCTTCTTCTTTTCACAAGAGACTTCACAGTCTCTCTTTTCACAGAGACTGCAAACGTACCTGCAAACATCAGCTCGGAGACATCTGGTTTGACGTGGAGACACGTAAAGAGCGGGAGAGCGCACTGTGCGTTATTGACTTTCTCCTTCATGTTGCTCAAAGTGGTGTCCATTCTCTGCAGGAAAGGAAAGACATTATGTCCCAGCGGATCCTAGAAAGGCCTGCTGGGATTTGGGAGACAACCCGTTTCTCTGAAATCCTCAAAGAGAAGGAAAATGAACAAACTCTGTTACTTCCAAGGAAAAGAACAGAAGAACTTGTGAAAGGAAGTCATCTCCTTGAATGCCTTTTAGATGTACAGTTCAGGAAGGAAGGACTGGGAGAAGACACGACAGGAAGATGAAATAGGCATGTATTACAGAATCCAAAATGACATGGCCAAAAAGCAAACAGCATTGCCAGACGAAGCAAGTTCTTTCCCTCTGCTACTGTAAAAGATGCAAACAAGGAAAAAACCTCTTGGGCAGAACTGCCATTAACGATCATGTAATGTTTATAAACCTGTGCTGTTTCTGAAAAGTCAGCAAAGATAACTAAGAGAAGCAAATGGCTTACATTTTCTAACCAAGGATCTGCACTTCTTCCAGAAAAAAACTCTGGAGTCTGCAGTCGAGCCAGACTGACATTCATTATGCCATAACAGCACTAAGATGTGTTGTCTGTGAATAACCAAGAATCTTATTTCCATTTTTCCCTGATTGTGTCAGGTTCAGATTTAACCTAAAACATCTGGGCGTTTGTTTAACTCCTCAGCAAACAGGGACTCCTGATCAACCTCCCGGACCACTAACACCCCTTCATTGTCAGAAACTCACCCTACATATCACGGCTAGTAAAAGCCATGCTGCCGCTTTCTCAGTGTTTTAGTGTTTAAAACCTAATGGCAATGTGTACTTGTGAAGGGTACAAGTGTGCAAAACGATTCTGGGAATCTATTAACACATTTCAATCTCACGGGACCTGCTTGCTGCGGGTACCCAGCCGCTGAATTCATCTCTGTCGCCCACGAACGCATGCTGCCTTCCTAGCGTCTAGAGAAACGAGTGCCCTTCAGAAACACGTCCCCCAGCCAGCAAAGCGTTGTATAAGTTTCTTCCCCACTATCTGTTCAGCTGTAACTTGAAATAGCCCTATTGCCAAACACGCGTTCTTAAATGTTACCAAGGTCACTTCAAAAAACAACGAGGAACAGCGGCTGTTACGCAATAGTTTCACAACTCTAATAATCATTAAAAAAAATGAACTCACATTGTGGATAAGTGTTTCACCTATTAGCATTCCAAAAATATCTGTGAAGGTGACAGGCTGCCCCGAGCTTTTCTTATTCCACAGCGCTTCAATGTAGCGTTTGACTTTCTGAGGAGTGAGCAGCAGAAGTGGGTTGTGACTCACGGAGTTCATCAACTCCTGATTAATCTCCTTCGGTCCTTTTTCTGGAAAATCCGGGTGCGAATACAAAGTTGACATGTACCTGCAATGGAAAATAGGCTCCGTAAGTATCAAAGCCTGGTTCGATGTCAGCTGCCTGAAGCGTACAATAAGCTCATAAATAATTCGATACACTTACTGATTAAATCAGATTAGTTTACTCACTGTTTGTGAAGCAAATTGTCATTTCTTTTTTTCTCAAGGCAGAGACAGCTAAACAATTTGTTCTAAATGTAAGCATACAATCAAACACTCAACATACATCTCCATAATGCGGATGATGTAAAAGTGTTCCTCATTTACCTAAGGACAACGGACAGATCATCATCAGCTGAAGAAACAGCTTCTCAAGGGTCAAAGCGTACCTAAATTTGGCAGACTGGGAGTCCTGTGAGTGTACACATGTGCATGTACCTCTCTCTGCCACCCTCCAGTTCACTACCACTACTCAAAAGTTCCTAGGGTACATTCGTACATGGCACGCTTTCCAGGTTCTAGAGGTTTCCATAAGATGAAGCACAGTAACTACAACCTGTGCAGCGATGTAATTGCGCCTGAGGACTCAGGAGAGGCCGAGCAGGCGAGTCTTGGTTTTGTCACTGAGTAACTCTGGCAACTGAAGTTTTGTTTACTCAAAACAAAGTTTAGAGACACATGCGGACAACTGCGGTTTGCGCCCGGCTGCCTTAAGTAATGCTGTGGGTGAAGACCCAAGGCAGGCCGTCCTCATCTCCTAAACGCTCATTTCCCTGTTACTTATTCAATCAGCTGCCGCAGGTATACGTACCACACCACAGGCACCATGCTGCCTAGCAGCGAGGTACACACTGTGTCAGCTTGGCCCTGAGGTCGCTGCCCTGACAGCGTGATGAACCCCGTCACACGCATGATGTAAGAACTTGATTCATTAGTCCTCACGCAGTCTCTAAAGCTTAGCGTGCGCGTCAGCTGGTGAGCGGGGCAGAGGCGGCAGCAAGCTTCCATGTGAGCAGAGGACAGAGAAGGCAGGAGGAAGAATTCAGTGCAAGGTTGAAGCAAGATGACAGAAACGATCGGGGAGGTGAATGCACCGCTCCGAGGTCAGGCGTGCGTCTGAGGGAACAAGCGAAAACCTGCCTCTCCCTGCAGGAAAGGAATTCTCCACCCTTCAGAAAAGAAACAAGAAAGAAAAGAAAAAAAGAGAATTATTATTCCCAAGCAATAGACTGCACGGAAAAAAAGAAAGGGAGTGCCAAAGTGTCAATTTATTTATTCATCAAGCAAGGAAAGTCTGAATAGGTGACATCACCAAGAGAGCAAAAGCAAATTTGTTTAAATACAACTGTTCCCAACACATGTTCCTGACTGAATCAGTTCAGATAATCTTGCTATTTTAATACAGGTTTTATAGGTTTACATTAGATCAACTATGTATTCACACCTGGGTTTTCCCAAAAAAGGACCTCACGGCCAGCTGACTGACGTCTTTCCAGAACACGGCCCACACACCATTCCCTAGGAACACGGTGAAAAGCTTTCACGCTGCGCCACACTATCCCATTGCTCCAAATGACATCTTCGTGCTTTGGAATGTGACAAGAGCACATCCATGTCTGTCAACAGCCAGCGCTAAACCTGCCGCCCCAAATAACTCGGGACAGAAGGCACAGGTTCCCGGGATGCCGGTCTCTTGTAGTTCAGTCTGAATGAGAAACTTACTCCAGTTCATAAACACTTCTGGCATTTCAAAACCTTCTGGCATTTCTGCAAGCTTTCTATCTAGCCCGGGACGGGGGGAGCAAGCGTCACACAAGTGAAAGATGATAGTTGGAAAAAACCACACAAGGAATAGAACAGCTCGTTATCTATTTCAAAAGAGTTAGTTAGCAGCTTTGGGGTTAGAGCGTTTCCTTACGATGTGCGGAACCGAAACTCACTGCCTCCTCAGAGTTAAACCAGGGGAAAAATGCACCCCAGGCAGATTCCCTGCTCGTTTAGGTTCAGCTGTTCCAACAAAAGCCTTTTCCCCTTGCTCTCCCTGAAATTAGATATTCATATATTCTTGCAATTTAGACTCGAAGGCACCTCGAAGTCTCTGTTCCCACCCCCTGCTCAGTGCAGAGCCAACTTAAAAGTCAGATCAGGTTGCTCAGAGCTTTGTTCAGTCAAGTTCCACTTTCACATGAAGAATTCACTGAGTCAGACAGAGAGAGGATGACACCTTACCCAGCCCGGTCCAGCAAGGACGCGGCAATACATTCCTGTGCTTGACCACTCTCACTGCAAAATAATTTCCCTAATAGCTAATCAACTTTATCTTGCCAGAACATACAGCCATTCTCTCTGCCCTCTCTCTGTGCATCTGTTTTCTTTACAGCTACCCCTCCGGCAGCTGAGGGTAACAGCAACGTCTCCCCCCACCACTACCTGCACCTACTCCTCAAGGCCAAACAGATCCAGCTGCCTCACCTTCCCACGTGCTCCGTGCCCTGACGGCCGAGGCGGCACTCGGGTGGAATTCATCCACTTTGCCCTAAACTGGATTCAGCAGCACCTCCAGTATTTAAACTGGTACGTTAAAGAAAAACTGGTTAGGCTAAAATTGTATTTTGCGACATCTGGGATGCTCCCTTGAAAAGCTCAAAGTTTTCTTGAGATGTGACATCCTCGCCTGCAACCCGATCCATTGACATTACAACTAATTTTAAAGTTATGCAAAAAAAAAAATTTTCCCTCAATGAAAAACAAGTAGTGCTGAGGTGTCCAAACAGTTAAGAAATTTGGATTGAATTTGGTAGATGTCTTCTGCTGATGAAAATCACACAGCTGCTAAAGATGCCACATCATTTCACTTAAGAAACTTCAAAACAAATAGTTTCAGCGTTTCTAGTAAGTGTCATTTGGGACAATCTTTATAAACACCAAGAAGACAAAAGGCTGCAGGTCCACAGCGCTGGGCAGGGAGAAGAGATACCCTCTTGTTGAGAGGAGTGGCTGAGGCAGACGCAATTCCGGGGTTCAAAGCATTCTGGTGCCTCCAAAGTCCTGAGCTCCTGAGGCCCGGAGCACCTTTCACACAGTGACCTCACTCTGATCTTCTCCTGGTGATGCTGTTCTGTTAGTGGGCTGAAGAATCCATGGGGTCAGACAGGAGGACATCGTAACCACCTGATTACGGCATTCTAATGAAGACATCCTGGCAGATCTTTTCTCCCATCCGACTAACAAACTCTTTTAAAAAGCAGTGTAATTTCTAAGTGAAACAGTGACAGCCGGAGCGACAGGAGGCGAGGCGCAGCAGGATGCCCTGCAGCACGGCAGCCAGTCGGTGTTCCTGCCTACAAGGCAAATACATCTGCTCACACCTCCTGACGCCAGAGGGAATCGGTGAACAATAGATCCAGTAAATCCACTAAGAAGGGGACTCCTGAGTCAAAAATGGAGCAAAAGATCCTCCAGTGACTTTGAGAATAATATAATCCATTGTGGGTTGATTGAGCCATCATCTTCAAATCGCAGGGATTTTATTTTTCCCCATTTCTTTGGGAAAATAAAGCAACACACACAAAAAATACAATTGGATTTATAACAATAGCTTGAATATCCAGATGAAGGAATCAGGTAGAGTCCTAGCACGTACAGTCGTGGCTGTGGTAGCACCCCTATTCATCCCTTCCTGCTACCAAAGCTCCTAGGAAGATCACCTGGAGACTGAGCTGTCCTCCAGGCATTCTGGAACACCTCCCCCAGCAGCCTTGCTCCACTGACCAGCCCCAGGGCAGCTGTCTCCCCACGTCTTTTCCGTACTGATAGCGTATGCGTAAAATCTGCCGTGAATTATAACCTTCGAAACAAGTCAACTCTAAGGAAAAATCATTCTTGCATTGAAGAAGAACAAAAGAACAACTGCTTACCACGTGGATCCCGAGAGACCAGCAATGTAAGTCGCACAGTCTAAAATTCCTGATTCGTAAAGTGCTTTCATGACTCCAGCAAACCCTACCATGGCACGAAATCCACCTCCTGAACCCAATATTGCTATCACTGGTACCTGCATAGGTGAGAAGAATAGCATAATCACCACACCAATTCTGACACAGACTTGGAAGCAGTAAATAAACCTTATTCATCAATCACTGGCCAAACGTACCAACCTTGTGCAACTAACAGGTCACCACCTGAGATCCCCCCAGCACAGAAGAAACCTCTGTTTTTCCAAACCTGCGCACGAAAGTTCTAACAAGCCTAAAAGAGAAGGTGTTCCACAGTCTCTTAGTGGTACGTGTGTCAGAGAACGGCAAAATACTTTAACAGACACTCTGACATAGGACTTTTAACGCTGTATGTAGAGTGGAGCAGTACCGTAATGAAGTTACCTGCCCCCCAAGAGTGATGTACAGTATCTGTATGCCATGTACTCAGTCCCTTCTGCTTCACAAAGAGCTGGAGGGCAGGAGCACTTCTGGACTGCGGCCCGGGAGGAGCCCCCATCAGCATCCCACTGCTGATGGCGAGCGAGGGAAGCCAGGAACCAGCCGGCATTGTGAGAGGTTCCGCCAGGGTGGAGAACTCCCGGAGGGGCAGAGCAGATTTCCTTCCAGCTTCCTATTTACCTTGCACCTAGGGACCATTAGCAACCAGGAGTCAGAGAACGGTGGCAGGTAACAAAGTGCCTGGCACGCAGGGATGTAAGGGGAAGGTAAAGGTGCCCAGTTCCCACGCAAGCGAGAAGGAAGATGTGACTGAGGGCAGGAGGAAAGCACGAATTCCCAGGAGAGGGGGAGCTGCAAGCTTGTTCCTTCTGGCAGTGAGAGAAGTCTCCCCTTCCACCTGCAGCTCTGGTGACAGAAGAGGAACAAATGCTGTCAGGGAGGATTTTGGACCAGGTATCAGAGGTTACTGGGTAAGAAGCAGTGCTATAAAGTGACAAGCGCCAGCAGCTGCTGAGTCCCTCTTCCATGGGACACAGGCCAAGCTGCCAGGCAGAGCCATTGCTTAGGGAGCTTTGCTGCCTGCCCAGAGTCCAGATCCATGACGGCCTTCAGGAATGGCTGAGTCTCCTCTGGCCGTCCAGATGCTATGCCTCGCTGCTCATTCATGTGGGCAGCAGTGATATGAGTAGGGGAGACCCTGAGCAGATCAGAGGTGCTTTGTCCTCTCTTGGAGCAAGAATGAGGGGCACAGGCACACGAGGCTGTAAGCCTGTGGACCTTTCTGGTCTGGAAGAGGAATGGCTCAAGCAGATGCTACCAGGCTCAGGTGGTGTCACTAGTGAGAGTCTTAGTTTCTTGACCAGGAAGCCTTCCTTGCTGATGAAGATGGTCCATGGGAAAATAAAGAATCCACCTGAGCAACAGAGTGAGGAACACCCTCATGAACAGACTTGC
The DNA here is from genome assembly GCA_013399095.1 of Psophia crepitans. Classification (NCBI taxonomy): domain Eukaryota; kingdom Metazoa; phylum Chordata; class Aves; order Gruiformes; family Psophiidae; genus Psophia; species Psophia crepitans. The sequence continues at coordinate 449,128 of VWZZ01004306.1, read as the reverse complement.
TAATTTAATGAGGAAGACTTTAACTCTAATGACAGCGACCTAAGTGAGCAAAGGGTGCAAATGTTGCAAATGCAGGAGGAATAGAACCATAGAATGGTTTGGGTTGGAAGGGACCTCACAGCCCATCTAGTTCCACCCCCTGCCATGGGCAGGGACACCCCCCACCAGCCCAGGGTGCCCAAAGCCCCATCCAGCCTGGCCTTGGGCACTGCCAGGGAGCCAGGGGCAGCCACAGCTTCTCGGGGCACCCTGTGCCAGGGCCTCACCACCCTCACAGGGAAGGACGTATATACATGTATATACATAGTGAAAGTAAAATACTACCATTATGACTCTCCTGAGCTTCCTGTCTACTGAAATAACGTATAGAACTTCACGTGCACAGATTTGTGGCACTGCTTCAGACCTGCAACCAAGGTCTACAGAGTGAATCAACCAGGCCAGGTCTGGGGACCAGCAAGCTGCTGCCCCGCGGTGCCCTGTAACTTAGCACTGCCTGCTTGCTGAAGAATCGGAATCTATCTGAAGAAGTTGCCACTTGGGCAAGACTTCTAAACAAAACTATACTCGGAATTTATTTAGAATGTCTGTCCTTCTTATCCATAATCCAAATTGGAGAAGATATTAGTTATCAAACAAACTATTTAGTTACAAAGCCACAGAAATTTTTAAAGCAATCCAAACACCAGCTTTAATCCAACTGCTACCTTTGTGACAGAGCCCAAGGCAGTAGAAGTTACTAATCAGAAACAGGAGAGACAAACAATATTTTGGCGAGGAGTTTAAAAACAAATTGTATAATAAAAACATCTGATATTGCTACACAGCGTGAAGACAGTCTCAAATCTACAGCCACCTTGCAAAAACCGCAGGAGAGGTAAGGAGAAGTTACGCCTATCTGTACAGCACCTCAGCTACCAAGAGACGGTGAAGCAAGCAGAGCCAGTCACTGGTGACACCGTATGGAAAACCTATCTACCAGTGGGTTATTTTACACTCCGTTCCTTCTCACTTCCCAGCCTTCTCAGCCCTGACTTGAAAGCTGTTCCCTTTCACTGCGTAGCCTCTCCGCGGATCTAGAACAAAGGCAGAATAAAATCCAATAGCGACAGGGGAAAAACAGCCAGCAAAACCTCGACCCTGGCTGTGAGGAGAGCAGACCCGGGGCTGCTGAAGGAGGTAGTTACATGGCACGGCGCTGCGGCTGGGTAAGGATGAGAATAACGGTGGTAACACGCTGACGTGTTAGTCGTTGCCAAGCAGTGAAGGACTGTTCAGCGTCTCACGCTGCCCTGCCAGCGAGGAGGCGGGGGGGTGCACAAGGAGCTGGGAGGGGACACGGCCGGGACAGCTGCCCAGACGGGCCACAGGGATACTCCAGACCATACGGCGTCATGCTCTGCATATAAACCTCGGGGAACGAGGAGGAAGGGGGGACATTCGGAGTGACGGTGTTTGTCTCCCCAAGTCACCGTTGCGTGTGACGAAGCCCTGCTGCCCTGGGGATGCCTGAACTCCTGCCTGCCATGGGCAGTGGGGAATGAATTCCTGGGTTTGCTCGGCTTGTGCGTGGCTTTGCTTTACCTCTTAAACTGTCTATATCTCAACCCAGCAGTTTTCTCACTTACTATTCTGATTCTCTCCCCTGCGCTGCCAGGGGCAGTGAACGAGCAGCTGCGTGGGGCTGAGCTGCCCGATGGGGTTACATCACGACAGGACTCCATTAGTTTCCAACAGCCTTGGGAGTCTGGAGAGGTCCCAGTCAACTGGAAGCCGGCCAGTGCTCTCCCAGTTTGCAAGAATGGAAAGAAGGAAGACTCTGTTACTTACAGGCCTGTCAGTGCCTGGTAAACCTGCTTAACCAACTTAACTTCCTTGTACAGCAAGGTCAGCCATCTAGTTGACCAAGGGAATCCAGCAGATGTGAGTTATTTGGATTTTAGCAAAGCTTTGGATACGGTCTCTTACAGTATCTCTCCAGACAACATGTCCAGCACACAGCCAGACAAGTCCATCCTACGCTGGGTGAGCAACAGGCTGGCAGCACAGCCTCAGAGAGTTACAGTAAAGGGGGTGACATCAGGCTGGTGGCCAGTCACCCGTGAGCTTCCCCAGACTCCATTTTAGGGTGTTCATTTATGTTTTTATAAATGATCCGGATGCAGGAATTGAATGTACATTAAGTTTGTCGGTGATACTAAACTAGGAGGAGCTGTGGACTCCCTTGAGGGTAGAGAGGCCTTAGAGAGAGACCCGGATAGATTAAATTGCTGGGCAATCACCAACCGTATGGAATTTATCAAGAGCGAGTGCTGGGTTGTCCACCTGGCATGGGGTGATCCTGGTTACACCTACAACCTGGGGGCCTACAGGCTGGAGAGCAGCCCCACAGAAAGAGATCTGAAGGTTTGGGTTGACGGCAAGTTGAACAGGAGTCAGCAGTCTGTCCTGGCAGCCAAAAGGGTCAATGCTGTCCTGGGGTGTATCGAGCACGGCATCACCAGCCGGTCAAGGGAGGTGACTGTCCCCTCTACACTGTGGTGGTGCAGCTTCACCTCAAGTGCTGCGTGCAGGGTTGGGTGCCTCAATACAAGGAGAACATCAGACTGCTGGAGTGTGTCCAGAGGAGGGTGACCAGGATGGTGAAGGGTCTCGAGGGCAAGACTTACAGGGAGCGGCTGAGGTCACTTGGCTTGTTCAGGTTGGAGGACAGCAGGCTGAAGGGTGCCCTCACCACAGTCTACACCTTCCTCAAGGGGGCAGCATGGGAGAGGTGCTGATCTCCTGTCTCTGGTGACCATCGATAGGACAGAGGAAATGGAACGAAGTTGTGTCAGGGGAAGTTCAGGTTGGACATTAGGTTCTTCACTGAGAGGGTGGTCACTGGGACAGGCTCCCCAAGGAAGTGGTCACGGCACCAAGCCTGTCAGAGTTCAAGAAGTGTCTGGATGATGTTTAGTCACATGGTTTAGTTTTAAGTGGTCCTGCAAGGAGCAATGATTGGGATTTGATGATCCTTATGGATCCTTTCCAACTTGAGACAATCTATGACTCTGTGATTCTAAAAATTAACTTGCTATCATCATCGAATGTTTCAGCAAAGATCCCACCTGATTCCCAGTTTTCGAAACCTAGAAGAATTTTCCACTGTTCAGTGGTGATAAGGTAACAATGTCTTGGTTTTTACTAGGCATAAAAAGAATTACAGAGTTGTGCAGAAAGCCCCTATCTGATCAAACTGGTAATCAGTCAAAAATTTCACTGAAATGCAATTTAAGGTGCCAATAGACGGGATTAGTTATAAGAAAAGGAACCATGTGACTACTGAGTTCAGTTTCTACCTGCAGCCTCCACACACCAACCCATGAAACTCCCCTGCGGACTGAAAACGCACAGTCACAGGGAAATGACCACGCACAATGACCAAGTATGTTGAGACATTTCTCAAGGCTTTCATTCCACAAAAACTGCTTATTCTCCATGCAGTAAGATTATTTTATTATCTTGGTAAGTGTTAAGCTTTAGTAATGGAAACCGCAGGTATTTACTGGCATCAGCATTCATCATGCACCTCCAGAGATAGCTATCTATCAAAAAATGACAAAACAAAGGTAAAGATTTAGGACATGCCTGTTTTGTTAAGGCAACACCCCAATAACGGAGCAGTTGCTTTGAACAGAAGAGCCGCATTACTAATCACAAATTTAATAATGTACGTTAGGCTTTGAAAGCTCTTTGCAAACACTACCTAATTAACCCACAGAGACAAATCCCAACAGGCTGAAGACAGTGGTTTGCAGGTGCAAGCCTGGAAAAAGTATGAGAGAACACTTCCAACGCACCACCATTCAACAAATCTATTCATCAGTGCAGTGGCATGAGCACAAGGGAAAATCTGAGTTTACTTCAGGATGCAGAGAAATCTGTAAGCAGGATCAAGAAAGAATGTCGAGAAGAGTCACTAGCATCTTGATGGCAAACGCTTCCAGTATACTTAACCCACAGGCATTCTGGGATTCACAGATTCCTATACTGGGGGAGGGTGGGTACACCATGAAGTACGCCTGTGTCGAGTCTCTCTTCATTTCCACTTGATACCAAAGTGGGGTGTGAAGAGTTGCAACCACTACTTTATTTCCAGATATGAAATTCGACTAGGAAAGCTTCCCACGGTAAATAAAGCTTTTAAATGATGAAGAAGTAACTGAAGAGAAGCATCTACTGCACGTTTACATTCATTTATTTCAGCCAACTGAATACAAGTTGACATGTAGGCATAAGTCAGGTGCTGCAGGTTAAGAGTCCTTTCCTGCTCTGCAAAGGAAGGCAGAGCACATTTCCAAGCAGGTAGGTTTGTTAAAGCAGCTTTTTTGCTGCAATTCAGTTTCCAACACATTTAAGGGCAAGAAATGGGAAATTTGAGATTACATACACCCATCTTACAAGTTGCCATCAAGGATAAACAGGGCAGAGGCAGGGGGGCAGTAGCTGCCTTTTTAAAGCTAAAACACATTAAATTTTGTTTAAGAAATGAGTGGTGTAGATGCTTTTATCCAAATGCCCTGGCAACACAGGGCACAAAATCTGGACAAGAATAACTGTGGTGGACACAAAATTGCCATGGGGCACACAGATGATTATTAAAAAATTGTTCTGCAAAGCCAGTCTTAGAGAACTCTATGCTTTCTTTAATTGATTATGATTCGAAACAATTTTAGAAAATTGTTTAAAGCAATAGAAATTATAAAAGTAAACTGAGCAATAACAGAGGTATGAGAAATCCCGTCCTCTGTGTTTTCAGAATGTGCCTCAAGATTAAGTAAGGAAATTTGGAAGTACTCACTTCCCCATCCAGGGATGTGTAATTGTTTCACAGGTATTAAAGTCCCGCAGCATCCCTGCAAGGCACACGTGTTGCTACTCACAGAAACTCAGCTGAACTTTGAGTAAGCGACTTGTTTAAGATTAAACTGTGACTCATAAACAGCCAAGAATACTCGTTATTAATGTCTCCCGACTTCTGATGCCAGGTTAAGACTACAAACATCCCATAAATCCTCCTGCTATCTCCCATCTGTAGCAATAAAAGTAAAAATGACAGGCCATAAGGACAACATTATATTTTAATTTGAACAAAAAGGGTTTTTTCATCGCTGGAAGCAGCTAAAAATCCTGCCAAGTCAGCCTAAAAATACACGCTTGGCATATGAAAAACAGGCCGATCGCATTACCTCAGTCCCTCCTGGGGCTGATAAGCCGACAATTAGAGATCACTGTCTGGTCTTGGAAGATGCAATTTAACTGATAATCGTTCAGTATTTGAGACAGGGATGGATACCAAGGGAAGATGATGATGAAAAGAGCAGAGCATTTTACCTAGCGTTTATAACAATTCATGGGCACACACCACCTGCACAGAACTGACACTCGAGGCAGCGAGCATCGCTCCACTCCTAACACCTTGGCAGAATACCTGCATCCTTTCTGAGAAAGGTATTATTCCTACCAATGTGACATCCACAAATACCTATTCTTGTGTTAAGATTAAAGGAACTGAACTGAAAATGTAAAAACCTAGAAAATGCTCCTTCACAATATGGAACATTTATAGCTCTACGAATAAAAGATGTACAAAACTTGCCAAATTCCTGCACCTTCCTCAGAAAGCTCACCCAAACACAGATTACTGTGCAAGAGTTCAAGAGTGCACAGCAACAACCCATTTCCCACCTGCTGAAAGCTCCGTAGGAATTTAAAAGGAATTCTTCAGGGTTGGTTCTGGCTTCTGCAGAAGACTCTCACATTCTGCTTATACCAAAGGCACGAAAGGAATCGCTATCAATGAATTAATCAGCACAGATCAATTCATTGACTGTGTTCGCTGCCTGATGCCCCCCCCACACACACAGCCTTCCTGTCACACTCCTGGGAGCAGAACAGGACGGGCAACAAGCAAGGAAGAAGGAGGAGGATGGAGAAGCTACTACAAAAGAAGTGGATCTGTACCAAGCATATCCTTAATTAACACAAAATGATGCAGTGTTTTAGGAAATCACCGAAAAGATCAGCAGGGCTCGGCACCCTTCCTCACGCTGGTGTGACCCAAACCACACCTAGACCTGCTGGCTTGGTACAGAGCTCCAGCCAGTCAAGGAAAGCCAAAGTTTCTCACATTCGCTTAAGAATAAACTTGATAACCCTAATCCTATAAAATGGGCAAAAGAAAAAGAAGAAAGCAAGGAAAGAAAAGAATTTCCACACGGACTCGAACATTAAAACAGCTCATTTCCTGCCTAACCCTTGAGACAGGAAGGCCGTGCAGCCGAGGCCATTCCAAGAGCACAGGCTGGATACCCAGCATGCAAGGGCAGATTCTGCGGCTGGGCGCGTGCCCAGAGCCACCGCACGCTCCTGGTGCAGCCCGGATTTCACGTGGCCCTCAGGCATTTTTCGGATGACGAGCTCAGCTCAGAACCAACACCTTAAGAAAGCACGGAGCTCGGAATGAGAGCAAAATGAAAAGCGTGGATTTATCTCCTTTACCCAGTTTTAACCTAGGCAGAGCCTGCTAAGGAATAAAACGATGGAGAACCAGAAAAACCTTACAGCAGTTTGCTTAAGGTGCCGGCGCGAATGAAAAGCTCTGATTTCTACCCTGCGATGGCATTTACTCAGGCTTGTCCTTTTGCACATAATGGTGAGATCTCATTCAAGTGAAGCTTCATTTTGGCACAGGATTTAGCTTCCTTCAACGTTAATCTATAAATGTGGAGCACAAGAAAAACTGCTCTCCATTCTACATCTCGTAGCCGCACAGAGGAAAAAGAAATTGTTCTGCTTCAGCCACCTGCCTTTACATCGCGCCCTGCTACCTCCTCCGTCGCACTCATTCCTTCGAGAGGCAACGCAGGACTCCAAAGCAGTACTGATTTTGATGTGAACTCTCCAAACTTACGTCACGGGAAGTGGTCAAGTTCTTGCTGTTTTCCTCTCCCAGAAACGATTTCATACTGTGCATGATGTTATCTTTTCTCTGCTGCCGAAATTTCTTCTCCTCATCACACAGAGCCATGCTGAACCGGAGATCAGTCGAAGAGCTGTTGTGCAAAACAGACAGGCTTTAACAGAAGGCATAACTCAAAACAGAGTTTAAAATATCACCTAGGGAAATGAATGGAAGTGAGAGCAAATTCCTCATTAATTACGTACAATGAAATAAAATAAATTAAACTTATGATTAGTCACGTGACATAATGGCATCAGCTGATTTCATGGAGCGATGGACAGAAGGACAAAGGCACGCTGCGTCTTTAAGTTGTGCATGTGATATAGGAGCCTCATTGTTCACATGCTAGTGAAAGCCAAACACAAAATACGCAGCCTCTGCTGGTGTTTTATGTGGTCTTAAAAAAAAAATTTAAATTCAAATATAGCGAGTTCACCACCCACATACAATTATAAATTTACAGTCTGGACATTTGAGTTCTCTGCTTATCGACTGACCAGAACTGCAATGAAAAAGGCTCATACACTCCTACTGCCACGGACTCTTCTGAAGTTAGAGGCTCGTGCGAAGGGAGGAGAGGGTCACTTCGACTCTGTATCCATTCAGCCTCACCACAAACAACTGTATGGATCTCAGCAAGAACTGTACTGGCTGGCCACAGGAAAAAACCCTTTTTCCTCTAGCTTTTTCCCCATATTGTGGGATCAAAAAATGCACACAGGGCTGTGTAAAGACCTCGATACTGTACTTAAATAAAAGCTACAACCTGAGCTCCCACTTCTCTGCAAATAACAGTGCAGAACTTGATCAGATCCTTTTGTTTACCGTATTTCAGAGCCCACTGCCTCAGAGCAGCAAGACACAGCCAAGCAGCTCCTGCTCGTTCAGTGTCAGAGATAAGAAACACCAGGAAGGTCTAGGGGTGGTCTCAAGGACCACCCACATATGCCTCTTTGCTAGTAGAAAATGATGAGCAGAAATTATCCCTGGGGGGTGTCTGTCAGTCTCCAGAGTCATTATGAGAGATTTCTACACTTACAGTTCCAGTGCTCAGCACTGCTATTTATAGTTACAGACCAAAAGGACTCTTTAAATGCCTTGTTCTCAGTAATTCATTTTTAGACTTAAAAGATATTATTCTGATTATGCCTCGAGGTGATTTTTGGTCTTTCACCTAGGGAAGTGGGAGACAGACAGCTACAGAGGAAAAAAAAAAAAATAGGGAAAAAAGGTCTAAGCTAGGCAATCCGCTTGGCTTTACGACAGCGAAATCCTGGCCCTGCTGAGATCTTCACCTCTGACTTCAGGGCTGCATGCTCTTATCGTCCGAACCCATTTCGGGGCAGCTTTGTAACGCGTATCCATATATGCTGAAGGGTGACGTGAGGTGCAAAGTTCCCACAGAAGGTAAAATAATGAGGGCAACAGCTGAACCTGATGCCTGAGTGTGTTAGGAAAAAAAAAGCCCTTGAAAAGGAAAGCACCGAACGTAAACCAGGATGAGAAATTCGGGTATGATGGTGTTGATCCTGCAAACACTTGGAAAGGGCACACCTGTTAGTCCAAGTCATGGCGTTTCAGTCGACGATACAATTACAATGTGAAAAGAACCCTCAATTCTAAAGCCTCCTGCCTTCACTGCACTTGGTATTTCGATGTTAAAACAAGGAAATTTTGCACTCTACCTGACACGGTTTCAAGAAAATTCTGAGAGTAAAGTAAAAAATACCTTTGCTGCTAATACTTTGTCCATCATTTTGTTTTTAAATACGAGTTACTTACCATACTTCAAGAGACAATTCCAAAGTCATTTCTGTGACCTAAACAAGAAATATTTAAATATAGTTACATCACTTCCAAAGGGAAAAAAAAAAAACCCAAACCACACCTGGAACATAAACTATTACTGTCAGAATTTTTCTTTAAATGGCTTTTTGTTTTTAAAAAAGAGGACACTTCAAAATACAGGAATGAGTTTCTTTTCTACGCAACTTTTAAAAAAAAACAAACCCACACACAAGGTGATTCCAAAACACACGACTAGCACTGCACGCAGCAGGAAACGCTGCTCGGTGCTGCTACGTCCTGGCGTTCACTCATCGGATGGCACTGTCTTGGCTTTCGTCCACTGACATTCACTTTCTGACAGTGCTAGTCATCTCTGGCCTGAAGGGATCAAACTGCCTTCACACCCTCACCATCCTTTGTTTCTACTGCCAGCCACAGCCTACCTGCTTCTTGGTTCACGGGTAAAGCTCATCCCCAACTGGTATCTGACAGACTTGTCAGGGAAGGGCTGTCCTGTGATCCCATCAGCCGGCAAGTGTCTTTCCACTGTTAAACACGCTTAAACTGTCAGTCAGGAAGAGTCACTCCTTGCAAGTTTCCCAAACAAGATGCAAACAAATGAATAAATGCCACCACATAATGATCTCGCTTGCAGACCACAGAGAACTACCTGACCCATAAGCCATGGGTTTGTCTGCTCTTCCTCTTTCACCGAGCACATAAAGGGGTTTCCCTGCAGGGAAAAGGCTAAAAAATGCCGGTTAAAGCACCACTGCATCTGTTAGGCAGAACTGCAGGGTACGAGGCTGCTGGAACCCAGAGGGGACGGACAGGCGCTTTCATCTCCCCGAGCTCTCTCGCACACAATGCCCACCTACACGCTGGTACAGCCTGTGGGCGTGTAGCAGACTCACACACACCATCCTCCTCCTCCTCGGCGGTGTGTGATCGCTAGGAAGGGAGCTGGAACAGCTCAGACTGAACGTCCGCTTGACGCTGACAGAGCAGTTAAGGACGTGGAAGGGCAAAGCTGCCTCTGGCCTCCCAGGGAGCTGCCGGCGGGCCAGGCAGAGACTGGCACTCGGCTCCTGCCCTCTGAAACAGGAATTGTAGATGAGGTGGCGGATTCACAGGGTGGTGGGAGAAAGGAAAGGTGAAGAAATAACCACGGGAGGACATGAAGTAACAGAGTGAAGAGTCATTTAAGGAAATACTTCAAAGACGGGGTAGTAATTACATTATGCCACCCGATATTACTAATTTAGAAAGCAGGTTCAGAAACCATGCAGTGATCCAATGCTTGAAAAACTGTACGCACACGGTATTAAATAAAACCTTAAAGTGAAACGTGCCGATAGGGAAACAGCCCGCTGTTTTCTCTACCTTATACAGACTGCCACAGAAATCCCAGGAATACACCCGGTGTACACAGATCGTCTACACCGGGCTCAACCTGACTGGATGCTCTCTTACCATTTCCTTATAAATTCCAGAGTGCATTTGGGTTTTTTCACTGATTTTTTTCCCCTATGGCTTTGCTGAGTGCTGATGAGAGGTTAAAGCACGTCTGTGATGTGGCAAGGCCGTGTACGATTGGCATGAGCTCTGTAAACTGGATTTTTGAAAGTTATTCATCGGCTCTTTCTCACTGCCTCACCTCAGGCCTGGCAGAATGAGGCATCTGCAGCCAGCCCGCACGCTGCAAGCCCAAGTTACTGAAGCACTTGGTGAAATAAATATGCAGAAACTTCCAAAAATTGCAGTAACTTAAAAAAAAAAAAAGGGGGAAAAAAAATGAGAGTATCAAAATCCCAACTGCCCTAAGGCTACACCTAATTGAATGCTAAATCTGGCACATGGACCTCTCAAACTTCCAATAAATCGGCCTGTTACTACACTTTTGAAGTTGTATCACATGGAAAACAGCAGAGCGGTGGCAAATCAAGGCCTCTGACGATATAATAAACCACAGCCCGACCCAGAAATGCGCACAGCATTTATACACACAGCATCTGCATGCAATGTATATACATATAAAGACAACCAGATGCGATGGATATAGCTACAAGTACTGAATTCTGTTCAGAAAGGCCTGTGATATGTCACTCTAATAAATGACGATACTCTGATATGTGCAAACCAAGCTCGATTACACAGAGATTTAACAAGAACTTCCAGGAGTTACCGTGCAGGCAGACCACCCCTGTTGAACCGACTCTATCTGTTTCGAATACGTGTTTAAAGAGAAAAATCCAACTGGGACTTGCCTTTTTTTTTCTTTTTAAAAGCCTTCACGTTAATGCGCTATTGCATGTTAACTAGGGCTGGGTTACAACAAGCCGCGGATTCAACGTGAAACATATAATAACAAAAGAATTTCTGTTAGCCTTCTGGAAGCCACAGGCAGCAGTGGTAGAGGTAACACACTGGTCAGCAAAACCTGCACAACCTCTCATGCTAACAAAGACCATCAAATTGAACCAAGTGGTGCAGACACCAGACATTCGAAGAGGATTCTCTCAGAAGGGACACCAAGGCATTCAGTGGCAGGGCTGAACTGTCCTCTCAAGCAGGACTGTAAGAAGATAAAAGAGTGCCTTTAGGCCAGCACTCTGTGTTTAACCAGGGACAGCAGTGAAGGCTTGGGAAAGAGCTTCAGAACAGGGTATGCAGAGAACAATCCTCCCCTGAGATACTCCCTTCGGTGCCCCCAAAATGTTCAGCTATTTCCTGACTGAAGGGCTGTCACCCCTTCCCCCTCCATGACATATTCTGATCCCTTCTTGAATTCCAAATGCAGCCCTATGTTAAGAAAACACACACATACACATAGTACTGAGGTAGAATCACAGCCACAGACTGGTTTGGGTTGGAAAGGACCTCACAGCCCATCTAGTCCCACCTCCTGCCATGGGCAGGGACACCCCCCACCAGCCCAGGCTGCCCAAAGCCCCATCCAACCTGGCCTTGGGCACTGCCAGGGAGCCAGGGGCAGCCACAGCTTCTCGGGGCACCCTGTGCCAGGGCTTCAGCACCCTCACAGGGAAGGATTGCTGCCTCCCAGCTCACCTCCATCCCCCCTCTGTTAGTTTAAACCCTTCCCCTCGGCCTGGCCCTCCCTGCCCTGGAACCAGCCCCTCTCCAGCTTTCCTGCAGCCCCTGCAGGCACTGGAAGGCCACAATTAGGTCTCCCCACAGCCTTCTCTTCTCCAGTCTGAACAAGCCCAACTCCCCCAGCCTGTCCTCGCAGCAGGGGTGCTCCAGCCCTCAGATCAGCTGATGGGATCAGAAATAGACCTGGATTTCCTTTCATTTAGGAACATGGACACAATGAGTATCGAGCGCAGGTCAAATGTTTCTCTTAGGCTTCACCACAGTGACTGAGGGAATACTCTGAGTAACATCAGACTCGGTGAGGGCCCTTAGGAGGTGTCACTTGGCCTTCATAAGCACGACCCTCTATTAATCTGTGACCACAATGGGGCGCAGATAAAATTCAGACACCTGAAAAAGGATTGAAACGTGGTACGTCCTGGTCTACACAACAGTTTAGGTCTCTCAGTTCAGGTGCTCTTTTAAGAACTTTCCATTGTGTTCAAAGCAGCACCAACACAGGCAAAGCTGTAAACGTTGCAACTTACATCATTGAAAGTTAACTGGACCTCCTTCTTCTCTCCCAGCTTCAAAGAAGATATAGGAAATGTGGATGTGCCAAGAGTCTCATCCATAACGTAGTTGGCATCCATCAAAGTAACCTAGAAAAGACACATGGGTATTCAATTCTGCTGCGCTAAATCCCTTTTTAATTCCATACAGCCTATGCCTAAAGTTAGAAATAAAGAAGTACCTGGAAAAGGAATAGGCCTAACCCAGCCCAGTCAATGCCCAATGCCAACAGACATGTTCTTTTAAAAGAGGCTAAGCTCACGTATCGTGTAGGTGGAGGCATTCACTTCCATGAGTACAGCGGCATCATTTACAAAGCATTTTTCATCTGAGCACCTTTGCCAGTCAGTCTCACTCACTGTCTGTTCAAAGCAGACATAATACCTTCAAATCATACGTATAAAATACACAATTACTTCGAATTTCCAGTTAGTAAAACTTCTCCACGGGGAAACAAATCCAGTTTTAAAAGCGATACACCAAGAATCCTGTCAGTGAAGACACAATCCTAGCCTGCTATCTACACACCAAGATTTTTATAGCAAAAATGTGCAGCATTGCAAATTACACAAAGCTTCTCCCCGCACCCAGCCAGATCTTCAAGTCTCTTCTCATGTTCTCCATGTCAGAGCAGATACCTTTTCAAAATGTGATACTATCCAAAGACGTGTGCGGATAGCGCAGAACACTGTTCAGTGCTGCTGCTCTAACCCCCACAGGTCTGCCTCTAGCAGTGGCAGCCTTCCAACTTCTCAAGTAAGATGTTCAGAAGGAATTTCAAATTACCGTTTACACGGTTTCTATTAAGCGACTTCTCCAAACTCAACTGGCTTATGGTATTTTTTCCACTTTGTGGAAGTAATATCATGTGTTTGCGGCTTGGACCGTATCTTCTGCATAAAACAAACGGAATCAAGATACAAGCACTTGAATAACTTGCTACAGCTGGGTGCAGCCTCTTCTCAGCTATAAAGAATCTTCTTCATTCCGTGCCCCAAGCAACCCTTTGAAATGATGAACTGTATTTCAGGACAGGACTCATCATTTTAATGGCATCTGTGTTCTTCTGCTTCCCTGCAGAACTCTATGCCCATCGCTGTAATCTCTGAGGGCTGCCTTTTAAAACCAACAGCAATTGCAAAAGCTTCTGAATGGGATTTTGGAGAGTTTCTAACACTTCCGAGTGAAAACTGCACTTGGGACAGAGTTAAAGATTTAGATTAAAATAATCTGAGGAGTCGAGAGGAGTGTGGGGTCTGTGTGAGCTTGGGAATTCACAATGAGGTTGTGGGTGGGGAGGTGGTCTCACAGCTTTGAATTCCGACACTGCACTCCTTGCAGAACCCAAAGGCACCGTGTGTGTGTCCAGTGGCAGGTGGGTTTGAACCTAAAGACTATACCTTTCATGGTGGAGAGAACGTTGTGTGAACAACACATATACCTGGATGCAAATACACCTATCAACCAGGTCCACAATGAACCGTTATTACATGGTATCACCGGCTCGTTGCAGGCAATTTTCATGGAATTTTATAGCATGTGTCTCAGAAACCAGCAGCAGCCTTCAGCCATTGCAAAGATACATTTCCAAATGCTATTTATTATCAATCTTGTTGCGTTCTGCTGCAGGACACAGAGACTTGCAGAACCTGGCAGGATGCTGCGGCCTTACTGTGCGGGACCTGTGTACTGTAACGCCTGCGTAACACCCTGACAAAATCCGAGAAACACCTTGCAAAATGTGAGCCAAATTACAAAGGATGCTTTAGTAACTGGGGGTCCTCACCCTGGTGGGGAACGGGGTCATCACATTGTTACCGTGGAAGGAAGCGAATGCCCCAGGGCTCCACACTGCCAGAAATACCTGAGGGGGTGTAACAGTAAGGAACTAACGGCATCTCAGCACCTCGACCTCCGCACATCAGAATACGTAAGGACAGAGTGCCAGAGGTGGCACTGCCCCCAAGAAGGCAGCAGTGCCAGCGGTGGCACCCCCCCCAAGAAGGCAGCGGGTAAGCCAGTGGCCGCTGCCAGTGCTGACTTTAAGAATTCGTCCTTTAAAAATCCTTTAACTGAATTTTGTACTCAGGAAATTCAGACATTACCAGGGAAGCTGCCAAGTGTCACTACAAGCAGAACCTGACCTAGTCTTCTTAACTATTTACTGTTCCTCAGTTTATCATTCCGCTCATCTTCTGAAGATCATGAGAGCTACTACAGATCACATCAATTATTTAGCCAGCTGTAGCTCCTGCAGATCTTCCAAAAAAGCACCGGATCTGCAAAGGGACAGGTGAAACTCTCTGTCCCAGGACTTCTGCTAGAACCCACCAATGCTTTATCAGGCAAAACTGAAACAATTTTTAGTTCCCATACTGCAACAAAGGCAGGTTGATGAACCCCAGTTATTCTTTTCTTCTTCCTACTTCCAGAATTGCTTTCTCACGAAGAAGCCAGAATCACTCCATTCCTCTTTCTAATTCCTGCTATTTGCCTGACATATTAGAAAGGAAGAACTAAGTCAGGGGTTTCAAACTGTCCTCAAGTTTCACGTGGCCAGTTTGCATGGCTATGACCAAAACATTCAGTAAGAATCAACTCAGGTGACTGTTGGACCTGAGCAGCTGGTGGAACTGTGAATTCCCAAGTATTGCCCTCTCTTGTGCAGGGTGCACACAGTAGTTCCTCACGCTCCACTGAGCTGAACATGGGATTCTTCCTCCCCCAGCTGCAGAACCTACTCCTCTCACCAGGAACACAGGGAGCCTTGGAGGAAGCACAATTCACTTTTCAGACCTTGAACAGTTTATCCCCAAGAGATTACGGTTACTAGCTCAAGGGAAAGCTTCACAGGCTTTAGCCTCTGTCCCAGTTGGCCGATTTAGACTGAAACTCCATAACCTTGAGTCAGAAGACTTCACAGGTTAGGGCCATCCCCTACAAAGCACCAAGCTAACAAAGGACTACAGATAACCTTAAATGCTTGCCATGCCCGCTTATGAAATAGTGACACTCAACACTCACCTTTTGTACGCAACCCGGAAAGGCTCAACATACCCAGATTTCACGGTGGCTTAGTCAACGAGCCTGCACATGGAGTAAGAGTACCCAAACCATCGCTGGGTAGGCTACCCAGCCCTTGGCTCCGGGCACAGAGGAGAAAGAACCATGCTTCTGCGTTCTGTCTCCTCAGGAAGAGGCAGGGAGTGCACAGAGACTTGAATTTACCCCCAGCTACTCACTGTCCGTAACGGTTGAATCAGTGTAGGAAGCAGGGAGAAAGTTATGGCTGATGTGAAGAAGCTACTAGTCCTCAGGAGCAGTTTGAGAGATGACTCAGAGGCATATCTCACAATGACTCTCAAGGCTGCTCCTCAAATAATACAATTTATACACCACCTCTTGTGTAGCACCATGCCTAAAGGCAGAGCACAACCTTTAACGTTTAGAAAATAGTTGAAATCTTGAGACAACAGATGCGATGCCCGTACAAACTACTGTTATTTCAATCTTCCAGACATTGTACAACTTCCATTTTCACAGATGCAGCGCAGCCACGTGATTTACCTCAAGAACATTCTCTTGGTTGGGGTCCAGAATGAACTCAAAGGTCTCGTTCCACACGGGATTCACATTGTTATTGAAATGCTTCGTTCTCTTCCTGCAGTCGGGGGCAGATGGGATGAACAGCTCCACATAGGGATCTGGAGTGTCCACTACGGAGCAAAACCGATGGTCAAGTTAGAGAAAATTCTCAAGTTTGTGTTGTAATGATCAATACAATTAGGTGAAACCACCGATCGCCTCACAGTCTATGACAGAGAAGTATACAACTGTATAAATTACATGAATACAATGACATGAATGGTACAATGATATTAACAATTTCCCCCCAAAATCAGACATTATGCTTTTAAGAGTGGAGGAGAAAAGCCTTGAACCAACAGAATGACACAGGGACTGATGCAAGTTTGCTGGAAATGTGTATGCTTCTAGCAGGCAGTGGTAATTATTTTGAAAAGCTCTTACCCCTTCCTCTCTTTCTAGCCTTTAATTACTTTGGCTTGTGTCACCAAACTAAGTATTCCACAAAAACAGTCTTTTGTGAGTAACAAAAACAAGCAGCTCAGTATAGAGCTTTGGATCCTCTTTCACCTTTGCTGGTTTGGCAGTCATAAAGGAAATCAGTCAGGCCACTTGTGTGCTGCAGAACACAGCCTGCAGAGAGCTGTTCGAATCTGAGGGCACTGCAACCACCAGAGGTCTGCGGAGCTCGCCGCGGAATCAGGATCTTACCTACAGAGTGTACTGGAGTAACAACCGCGCGAACGCCAACTGAAAATACAAGAGCTTACGCCAACTGCGGCTGGTAGGAATTATCAGTGGGAGAAAAATACACGTTGACAAAATTCACCTGATGTGCCTAATAATAGCCAGTCCTGAGAGCAAAGAATGCATCGCTGGCAGCCCTAAAAATCCTATCTCTCCAACCTGCTAAAGCATGCAACTCTCTTCTGTCCAACGAGGTTTCTTCTGTCAAATTGGGCCAAGGCTGGCGCCAGTCCTTTACAGATGTCTCTAAAACACTGCTCAGATGCTTCACAGGAGAGCACGGGCAGTTATCGCTGTGGGTTTGGTGATCATGAAAAGCCACCTGCTCTGCTGTAGTAAAACGGGCACATTTTCAAGCATCCTCTTTTCAAAGCTTGTCCTCTGCTTCAGCGGAACATTTTCAAGCAACTACAATACCCACCACAAACATGAATCCTTTTTTAAAGGTCTCCTTTTGAAAGAGGTTAAAGCCCAGTACTAGGTAAAACAGTCTGAACATTCCTCCCTGTACACACTTTCAGTCTAAAGATACTCTTTTCAACACAGCCAAGTGATTTTAGAGCCTCCTGGATTTAAATAAAACATTATCAGTGAGATTGCTGAGGCGCAGAATCACAAGGTCATTTCAGCTGGGAGGAGGAGGAGGAGAAGAGCAAAACAAAAAAGCTTGATACTTTCAGATGGGAATGGATTGTCTTTGGGGAAAAAACCCAATCAACCAACCAACCAAAAGCAGTGCCCTTGAAACCCCTCAGGAGGTTCTGTATGTGTATCAGGGCAGAACAGAACCAAACTCAAAACATTTGGTCTCCTGGCAATTCCAGGAACATCAGCCAGACCTAACACGCCTCTGATGCCATAACTAAATACAAGAGACACTGAACTTACCCACAAAGCATTCGAAGTATCTCTGGAGATGGAGAATAAGACACAAGGGTTATGCTTTCAATTAGGTATTCCTCCAGCTAGGGAAACTTCAGGGACAGTAACCATTCTCCTAGATACAGGCTCCCTCAATTAAAATTTTGTACGTAAACAGATTTTGTCATTCAAAGATTTCACTGTGTGAGAGTTTCCTTGGGCTGCTACAACACCCCCCAGAACTTCCTAGGGACTTCTGCCGTGCTCCGTATCTGCGGGGCATTCCGACTTGCTAAGGTCACCCTGCCACTGGGGTAATTAACAGGCAGCTCCTTAAAGGCCCCTTGAAACTAAACAGCAAAATAGCTGCTGACATCAGCAGTGACCTCATCTGGGAAGCCTGGACATCGAGCACGGCTTCATGCTTTATGCACTGATTAGGTGATCAGCTCAGAAAGTTACAAAACTCTATTTTTTTTGTTTTAAACACAAACAGTAAATGGATTCCTGTAGGTGCTGAAAACCCCGAAGCCTGGGGAAAGCCCGTACCACCGCGCAGCCGGCACACAGATGCCATCACTACCCTCTGTCAGAGGCTCCAACCAGTGTGGGAACAGAACCCAAACCCAAGGCAGCGCACAACCAAACTTAGAGAAACGGGTCTCCCTTAACTCGGCACTGCCAAGCCGTCCCCTCACTCCCCGCCTTTATTATCTCTTTTGACTCGAGGCAGAGAGTTAATCATCCTCCCTTTCATATTTGAGAGTTTATTTTGTGCTATTTTCAACTAAGAAAATGAAAATCTGTTCTTTTATTTCAGAAAATATTGGAAGACTCTGTGCCCTGATTAAGATACTGCTAGAAGCTATATACTACATTCACCCAAATCTTACTCCTTGTTATTGGTTGGGGACCACTACCGACCAGCAACCTGCAAGTAACACAGGAGCATTCACTTCTGTATTTCAGAACCTTAAAGTTATCAGAGACAGATAAAACAGTGTGTATCCTCTCGCACGGCTGTATTTATCCCTCTCTGCTGTTCTGCTGGGTGATTTGCCAGCTATGTTTTTCAAAAAGATCTAATCTGAAAACCTAAGTGAAAAGTGGCTCGATCACTGCTGTGACCTGTTTGGTTTTAAAAGGAAGCATCTTTATGAAATGGTTTATGGGGCAAAAGCCGATGTTTTGCGACCGTAATCAAAACAGGAGAGTTATTTATGTAGAGACAACACTGTTGTGGAATTGCTCTTTTATTTTAGCAGCCTACTTCAAATACCAACCACAGACTTTTGAAAAGCAGCAACGTGTAAGGATCTGTACTTCTTCCCCAGGATGCCTCTGAGGAGACGCGGTTTCTCTAGGGCTCAGCTAGGCTCCGGGCCACGCTTTGCGCAGGCATTCTCGCCCGACTCCTCCATCGCTCGCGGGCCAGCCACCTGCAGCGCCTCGCAACCTTTTCAGGAAGGTAAAGGTTGGAAGGTTTGCAAACAGACACGGCAGGATCGCACAGCCCTCTCTTCCCGGCGCTCCCTGACTACTCACAGCAAGTGCCTCAGCGTGTGCGTGCAGCTAGAACCTCGTATTCTCCCAGCGTGAAAAGCTACATCCATAATGGCACAGAGCAGGGGGACCAAACTCCCTGAGTATTTCCCAGAATAAAACCAATCTGAACTGACAAGTAAGTACAAGTGGATCTAAAGCCCCGCTTTTACACTAAAAAATAAAGTTAAAGAGTTTCAGCACTGATGCCCACAGAACTGACAGAGGGCCCAGCGATTAGCAGCTTATAGCCACACGAATTATAAAGGTCGTTAACAAAATGCTCATAATAATCCTTTCGTAGGGTGTATAGGACAAGAGGGAACGGCCACAAGTTGCGCCAAGGGAGGTTCAGGTTGGAGATGAGGAGAAATTTCTTCTGGGAAAGGGTGGTGGGGCATTGGAACGGGTTGCCCAGGGAGGTGGGGGAGTCCCCGGCCCTGGGGGTGTTTAAGGACAGGCTGGATGTGGTACTGAGGGACATGGGTTAGTGGGGAATAGGTGGGGGGGGACGGTTGGACTGGATGATCCTTGAGGTCTCTTCCAACCTTAATGATTCTGTGATTCTACGTACAGCACCCACCAGATCTCCAGGGGCTGGAGAGAGGTATCCAACAACAAAAGCAGAGTCAGCATCCGAACTGTCATTTTTCAGCACACCGGCTTCAGGAATGGCCGAGAGGTAGGAAATCAGGATTCAATGACTTTTCCTCGTTTCATTTATCTCCCGTTTAAGTAATTGCTATCGAATTCTATCTCTACATTACATTATGAATCATGAAGTGAAACACACAATGGACAGTAATTAGGATCAATCATTTTCACATTAAAAATGAGTAATGCTTTAAGCAATCTGTCTAGTAAAGAAACCTGTAAAGTTTTCTACACTGACTGGAAACCATTTGATCTCATGTTACTAATCCGGTGAGAGGACTGTCATCAGGCCCCCATATTCATATAATTAGTATTTCAGACATATAATTTATATTTCAGTCATTCCAATTCCAACAATTTCAGCAGCAGAAGAGACATAAAGAAGCCTGTTCAAATATAAAATACCAAGGGGTATTTTATTTATCCATCCAAAGTTGAAAGAAATGCTAAGCTATTGTCTTCCAAAATCTGGTTTGCTACCAAAGAAATTCTGCACCGTAAGAATTTGTCTTTTTTTTTCCCCACACAAGCATGGCATAAACACTCGCGATCATAATGGATATTAAATAAAACTGTATTAACTTTAGTTTCCATTAACATATGCACCACGATTAGAGAAAGTAAACATCTCTGTCGGTGACATGGGCAGTGGGACCAAGGGCACCCTCAGCAAGTGTGCCGACAACAGCAAGCTGTGTGGAGGGAAGGGATGCCATCCAGAGGGACCTGGGCAGGCTGGAGAGGTGGGACCATGCAAACCGCTGAACATCATCCAGCAGCGTGCGTTGGCAGCCCAGAAAGCCAACCTGGTCCTGGGCTGCATCAAACCCAGTGTGGGCAGCAGGGTGAGGGAGGGGATTCTGCCCCTCTGCCCCACTCTGCTGAGACCCCCCTGCAGTGCTGCATCCAGCTCGGGGGGCCCCAGGGCAGGAAAGACATGGAGCTGCTGGAGTGAGTCCAGAGGAGGCCCCGGAGATGATCCGAGGGCTGGAGCCCCTCTGCT
>VWZZ01004306.1:395870-428174 GCA_013399095.1 Psophia crepitans | reverse complement strand
CCAAGGCCAGGTTGGATGGGGCTTTGGGCAGCCTGGGCTGGTGGGGGGTGTCCCTGCCCATGGCAGGGGGTTGGGACTAGATGGGCTGTGAGGTCCCTTCCAGTCCAAACCATTCGATGGTTTTATGATTCAAAGAGGCAAATTCATAGTCTAGCAGTAACACAGATGCTAGACTAAGAGTCTGGAGACATGCCAGAAGGCCACAGGGAACCTAAATTACCCAGGAGAGCACACAGGGGTTGCCAGTAACAAGTCTCAGGGAGGAGGTGACAGGTTTTTAAGGTGCTACAGGCAGTGCCAGGGCTGTTGGCCTTCATCCTTAAGAGGGATTTTCTTAAAGGGATGATGCAGTGTGAGATTTCATGAGCGGAAGGTGACTACAAGTGAAGTAAGGCAGCTCCCAGAGCAGCAGCTGTGCTAATAGAAATCCTCTGGCTAGGTAATACGTTTATTACAGATTATTAGTGCCTTTTATTACCATGCTTTGCATCTCCGGTGTTACGTAAGCGAAGGAAAGAGCTGGACTCCCAGCACTGGCTGTGCACTACCACCCAGGTTACTGGGGAGGGACACCACGAGCGATTTCACTGATCCCGCCTTGAAAGAGAGAAAAAAACCCCAACCCAAACAAGTCAGCTGAACCCTTCAGGAGGTTCAGCCGAATTTGTAGAAGTGCCAAGACCAAAAAAATATGCAGCTCTCCAGGTTATCTGTACAGTTTCCGTTGCAGACAGCCAGCAGGGGAAAGTGGCTAAAACATCAGCCTGCAATAGCCCAGAGAAAAATCCGTTTTCCTAGTGTGTGCCAGAATCCAAGGGGGGTTTGGGTTTTGTTAAATTAACTTCAATGCCTAGTTCTTCACAGCTTTTTCAGCATTAAACTTCTGAAACATTTCATTCTGCCAACACAAGGAGGAGAGAAGGAACCACTCAGCTGTATCTGTCCACAGCAGCATCAGATCTGGGCAGCGATAGTCTGGTCTCGAGTAGGTCTAGGCACATCACCACATTCCTGGTAAATTACTCCAAATCCACCACACGGATTTTATTGCAGATTTATGTTAGCTGATGGAGTATAGATTATTGCTAGCCTGGCATAAAGTCTGCTAATACAAATTTAAACTGGCAAGGTCTTCTGAATCCGCAGAACAAGTTTACACTGGACTTGTGTTTGGTATCATGAGGCTTTAGAGGTTTTGGTCCTCCACCAGCAGCCCTGCAGCTTGATTTACTGCACTGCTGAAGCTCAGCCTCCAGGCCCCTGAGTGGGAAGAGGCTCTTCCCTCGACTTTTTTATTCAGACAGTTGTCAGGGACATTTAAAATCCCGGAGCTGTGCTAACTGGGCAGAACCATAGCCAAGCAGAGGCTCAGGTTGGCTACGTAAACATGGCATCCCAGCACAGCCATCCTCGTGGCTGCTGCAAGCCGTTACAGGAAACTCAGAAACAAAGCGACACCCGTGAGGTGGGCCTGCCCCGACCTCGCTGCCCAGCCGGGCTAGTGCAGGTG
Organism: Psophia crepitans; assembly: GCA_013399095.1. Classification (NCBI taxonomy): domain Eukaryota; kingdom Metazoa; phylum Chordata; class Aves; order Gruiformes; family Psophiidae; genus Psophia; species Psophia crepitans. The sequence continues at coordinate 426,664 of VWZZ01004306.1, read as the reverse complement.
TTCCGTTTACGGGCCTGAAAAATGCATCGCGAAGTGCTTAGAGCAGCGTATGCACCGCGACGTGAACAGTCAGCGCAGGGAAAGGGACAGCTGCGGGTGGGAGTTACGCTGTCCGAGCGAGCACGGCACAGCCCAGCGTGCAGCAGACGTTCCCCGCATCTCCCCGGTCCTCTCGCACCGTTGGCCGGACGCTTCGACGGAGCGGGGTTTCAGTGACAGGCTTTACAGCAGTGCTCCTTTCTGCGCTGATCAAATGAGGAAGGCCAATAATTACTTTTTTCCCTCCCTTTCAGAGCACGTTTGGTCAGAAATCTCTAACTGAACACATCTATTTATTTATTTGTAAGAACTTTTCTTTGATAGGGCCTGACTTATGGGACAGCCAGCATCCTGCAAAACGGTAACCAGAGGAAGTTTCGAATCGTGCTTTGAAAAAACCAATTTCAAAACAAATTAAAAGTCTCCTTCACGCAGTAGATAGCAACCTGCAGAACTTCTTTATCCAAGGAGCTGTGGATGAGAGGACTTACATGAGGAAAACCACCGCAGTTTATGCACGGGTAACTCGAGGAGGCCGCTCATCACACCAGAAGCACATGCAGCTCAGGGAGCCCCTCACTGAAGACAGCCGGGTGCTTGGCGAGGATCAGAGGGGAGTATCACATGCTTGCCCTGTTCCTCTTTTTCCTTTGCATCTGGCTATGACTGATGTTCTCCTTGATTCACCCTCAGGACCAGGCATTAGCCCAACCCTAACACAACCGCAAGGCCCTCCCTGGGAAGGGGGATGAGAGGGAAAAGATAAGAAAGCAGGAAGAAATCAAAGTATTTCCAGAGGACAAATGGAATAAAAGGAGGGAGGCCATTCCAAAATGGAAGCAAAAGGCTCCAACTGGAGAAACAGTGGTGTCCGCAGCTCCCCGAGGGAGCGCCCCACCACCAAGCTCTGCCTGGAGACATGACAGCCATGAAACACGAGCGGTTCCCAGGCACTGTCCAGCTCCCTTCTCCTGGGGCTGCAGCTGGTCACAGCGCAGCAAGGGCAGGGAGTCAAGGAGGGCCTTCAACCAGAGCATCAGGCAAGATGGATCCGTGGCCTACGCCAGCGCGACTGCTTCGGTGGTATCATCACAGTGCAACGGCAGAGCCTTCCTCCGGACAAAACCCATGTTTTCACCACCCTTTTACAGTTCAGAAACTCTCCTGCAAATACTGAGAGCCAGAATTTGGTTCTCATTGAAAAGATATTTTTGCAACTGGAAAGAGCATCGCTTCCTGGACCAGTTTCACTGTGGAACACGTGAGCCTGTTTCAAACATGACTTTCACCTCCCTGCACGGCTTCTGACTAACCCTACAACACAGCAAAAATAGTGCATGTGTCAGGGAAATGGAAACCAAGTCTATAGATGCCTCATTGCCAGGCCGAGATCTGCAGGAGACATTTCATGAGCAGTTGTTACAGGTACTGCTCGTTTTTGAAGATGCACAGCTCCAGAGCCAGCTGCCACACCTGGCAATGGAGCACGGACCGCTACAGGACATGACCAACAGCAGGGCTGGTGCGAGGGCTGTTGGGAACAGTCAAACCAAAAGGGGTTGCTGAAGCCCACAGAGCTTGGTCATCCTAGGACTCGGCTGTCCATGCAGGCCACCCCAGCAGAGACTGGAGCAGTGTGGGTCCAAATGGGAATGTTTCTGTCTCCCTCCTGCGAGACGCCTCGGGCTCTCCTGCTCTGCTTGGCACGCAGGACGTATCAGGGCTCCTGGCCCCCTGCATCTGCAGCTCGTAGGACTCTGAAGATTGGCCAACTCTGACCTACTTTTCCCAGGGTGGCAGAGGGGAGGAGTTTGGCTTGTTTTCCTCCTGGAGCTCCCTTGCAAAATCAGGTCCGGCTTCAGGGCCTTGCAGGAAGGACGTTATCTGATGACACTTCAACAGTTAAACCACATATACTGTAGCTAAGTCAGGGTGCAAGACCAGCCAGCTGTGATGCAGAGAACAGCTGGATTACTCCTGAACAAGCTACTGTAACACAAACTGCTGCATCTCTGCTCCAACAGAAGCAGGCCAATCTCCAATTCCCTCCCTTCCAGCCAGCTCAGCTTTACAACACCGCAGCGTGTGCCTGAAGCGCACTAGGCTGCTGCAGCTCCGGCTTTAAATGAGCCAGCTTCAACACCAAGAGCTCACTGTGGCTCAGAGCAAATGCAACCCCAGGGCAAAGCCCTGCAAAGAGAGAAATGGTGACTGAAACTGCAGAAGACATCACCTCCTATTCGCTGCACAAGAGGATCCTGCAGGCAGAGAAACGGGCACACTCGTCCCACACAAGGCCACGGCTCGTCATGTCCTTTGGAGAAGCAGGAGGCAACAAGAAGCACGCCAGCGATGCTGCCCCAGCGGAACATCTCCTTGGGCTGCAGAGGACATCTCTAGCTGGTTACAGCAGCCAAGAGCCGCTTACAGGAGCTGCCTTCCACCTCCATGTTAGCAAGTTTTGCAACCAGGGTTGAGCTCTGTTGACAGGAGTGCTCCCAATACTTGAACTTGTTTATCTGAGCAGCCCAACGACACTGGAAATGTATCCTTAACTCCAACTGGGTGGACAGAAACTGGGAGAGCAGCCGAGCACTAGCGCCACAAGCTATCCTAACTTGAAATGCTTTTATTTTTAAGAAAAGACTTTTTCTTTAAAATGCCTGGAATTACACTGTTTATTATCATGACATCAAAAGTAGATGAAGCAAATAAAAGCTGCAAATTGAAAACAGGATTAAACAGATTAGTGATCATTAAGAGTAGAGTCACACAACTGGTTTCCTTTGTAGATGGCGCCTATTATTTTGAAAGCCAGGATACTTAAAGAAAAATAGAACTTTAAGGATGCAAGACGAATTTTACAATGCTTCCTTTAGCCCAGTTTGCAACCAAGTCCTCTGAGAAATCCAGAAGGGGAGAGATCCTGCGGAAAGAACCACCAGTTTGCTAGTGTTTCTCTTCCAGAATGCTGCAGTTTGGGATTCCGCTCTTTTTCTACAAGTTCTTGTACTGTCATGGATTTTGAGATATATCATGTTTTACTTGGTTTATGTGGGTTTTGGGCAGCAGCAGGGCTGCAGGGGTGGCTTCTGTGAGAAGGTATCAGGAGCTGCCCTCGTGTCAGACACAGCCAGTTTTAGGTGGCTCCAAGGTGGACCAGCTACTTGCCAAAGCTGAACGCATCAGCAGCACTGGTACCTCTCTGATAACCTGTTTAAGGGTAAAAACCACCGTGCAGTAGCTGTGAGAGGAAGGAGAAAACATGAGAGAAGCAGCTCTGCAGATACCAAGTGAAGGAGGGGGAGGCAGCGCTCCAAGTGCTGGGCAGAGATCCCCCACAGTGAGGCAGGCAGTCCTCCTGCAGCCCATGGAGGACCATTTTGGAAGAGATCCACACTGAAACTGGTGGAGGATTCCACGCTGGAGCAGGCAGATGGGCCCTGAAGGATGTTACAGCCCATGTAAAGCCCATGCAGGAGCAGCTCGTGGCCCGTGGGGGACCCATGCTGGAGCAGTCTGTTCCTGAAGGACTATACCCTGTGGGAAGGGCCCATGCTGGAACACTCCTTGAAGGACTGCAGCCTGCAGGAAGGATCCACACTGGAGAAGGTCACGAAGGACTTTATGTTGTGGCAGTGACCCCACGCTGGAGTGGGCAAAGAGTGTGAGGAAGGAGTGGCAGAGACACATTATAAACTGACTACAGCACCCATTCCCCATCCCCCTGCAACAGGTGGAGGGGGGATGTAGAAGAGTCAGCAGTGAAGCTGAGCCTGGGCAGAAGGGAGGTATAGGGAGGAAGGTGGGTGTAGTTTTATTTCTAACTATCCTACTATGTTACAATTAATTGGCAGTAAGTTAATTTCCTCAAATCGAGTCTGTTTTGCCTGTGACGGTAATAGGTAGGTGATCTCCATGTCCTTATCTTGACCCACAAGAGCTTTTCATTGTATTTTGTCCCCCTTTCCTGTTGATAGATGGGAAGTGGTAGAGCAGCTTGGCCAGCCAAAGTCAACCCACAAGACATCTGCTGCAGTTGCTCATCTCTTAAACCTTCCAGCCTGTCAAAAAGGTTTAGCCAGAAGAGCTGAGCACAGCTAGTGGAGCAGCAGCCACTCAAACAGAATTTAAGTCTCTTGTAAGGATAGAGCTGCATCCGTGGATGGTGGTAGGACAGTATCTCGAATGCGAGAGTCCCCTTGAAAGGGACACCATAAAATTAAAACAAGTGAAATCAGTAAAGGAAGGACTCCTATACGAAGGACGCAGTAAATGGGCTGAAATAAGGGACTAGAGGGAGTCTGCTCTCAAAGCTTCCCTCCCTCCCAAACATCCTGGGTCATGCATTCTTACGTTAATTCTCAGTTACCATCCCCAGATGATTTACAGAATGACAAACTGGTGCAAGTAGACCGACTTCCTTCATACATGAAAAGCACCTCCATGGGAAGTTTCCATGACACAATTATTGCCATTTTTGTTTATTTTGATGTGCTTTATCAGCAAGAAACAAAAGCAGCTACTATAGCTTAGCCACTCAGATCCTGGTATGACCCAGAATCAGATTTGATTGCTTGTCTTTGCCAGATCACTCTACAAAAATTTTAAAGCTTACAGAGACAATGGGAAATCTCAGCCAGATCAAATAAAAACAGAGGGCTGGAAGCTATCCTAGCACCAGCTTTCTCTGTTGTTCCAGCCACCCAGATCAGCCAGGACACTGAAAATATGCCTTGAATCAGCAGTGCTGTGTGCGTGAATTGCTCACTCAAGGAAACACACTGTCTGTGGAAGTTACAGTGCAGTGGGCATTTATTACCTATTTTTAAAGATGACAGAACCACTTATGCTCTCCATTAATGAGAAGCTCAATAAGTCTTGAAAAACTTGCTTAAAACACTGCAGATCTCCCCAGCCTAGGTTTGAGGAGACAGAGGTGTCGGTAACCATGCCAGAGAAGTCAGGCCCTCCATGTACACAATGAGTTGGGGCCCCATGCATACTAGACCTGTCATCTAAAACCCCTTGAACAGAGGTAGACCTCAAATCCTTATGATGAGAAACATCACACAAACAGCAAAGTTATAAGCACTTCCACATATTTAATAAACTTGGATTTACTCAGATCTTTCACAGCGATTCCAGAGTGTCTTGGAAAGACTGATACGGAAAACAGAAAAGCAAAGCATTATACAAAGTCTCTCGTGTCCCTCAGGACTCCCATCACCACAATGTAAAGTTACCTCTCTTGCCCACAGAGCAGTCACTGTCTACACAAACTGGAGCAACAGAATAAATTAGGAGAAACGCACCAGAAGAGTCAGCAGCTTGGAGGCATCCATCATGGGAGGGCAACACTCAGCACCCACCCCAACCGAGCCACCTCACATGATGGATCCCAGTCACCCTCCCCAGCAGTAAATCCTATCCTCCTGATCAGAAGCCCAGTGTAAGAGTTCAGAAATTCTGCCAACAAGTTACAGTTTTGGCAAATCAAATTATATACATCTCTGTCTCTCCATACACACACGTATATATATATACACACACATATATATAAGCTGGCATGATCAACTATAAAGACCCTCCATCGCTCACAGCTTCATACATCTTTCTTACTAATTACTGATTTGATCAAATAGCTCCCAGGCTCCAACACACCAAGCTTTCTATAGACATGGGAAATAAAAACATTTTTCACTTTCCCAAAATAAAAACAGAAGCAAGGATCTGCTGTTTTCACTCCAGGGGATTTGCCAGGGCTCCAAGAACAAGCCCCAGGAACTTGAGAGCTCAGCCGGAGATGGCCCAGACTTCAGGCGCCTCGGGCTACAGAGCACTCCTGGCTGCCTCAGACAGGAAACCAGGCAGGTTTCAGTGGCCCTTAGCACAGTTTTGTCAGGTTTTATCAAACTGAAAAGTTTTTCCTCAGTAGCTTTCTGGTTTTGATGATCTGGCAAGATAGAGTTTTGTCTAAAAAAAAAAATCCAATTATATTAATGGATATTTGGAATTTATACTACAAGACCGTACTTGTCCTGAGGGTGCGGGGAAACAAAACAAACCACCACACACAAAAAAAAAACCTAAAAATTCAAGCACCCAAATATGGTCTTCTGGCTTTCTTCCCCTTTTAGTATCGTATCACAGGGTTCCCATCTCAACCCCCTTTCTCCCCTTCCCATGTTCCCACAGTCTCATGCCAGAGACCTCTGTCTCTCTCCATTTAACCTAGGTCCTTACACATTCAAACCTGTGGGCCCCGTGTTCTACTCCTTACAGCACTTCTCCCTAGGTTTTCTTACACAAAGACCCTCCCAGAGACCACCAGGATATCACCCCCTTGCACCTTCTCTGTGTGCTCCCTTCCTTCAACCCACAGCAGACGCTCCATGAAGTCCCAACTCCTTCTCCCCTCCTGCCAGGGCTCCCCTCTTGTACATTCCCCTTCCAGCTGTCCCTCCCGCTTACCCCCAAGTTTGGTATCAGCAGTGGACACTAGGTATGAAAAAACCTGTTAACCCACTGAAGCAAAGCTGTGTGTCAGAGCAGATGCTGTAGTTTGACCTGAAAGTGACTTCCAGGAACGTGCTGGGAAAGAAGTAATTGCAAATCAAACGAGCCTGATGAGAGAGCAGGAGCAAGGCACCACACTCATCTTCCCAACCCCAGCCTGTAAGTCTTGGGCTATGCAACCCTCTGCGTGAAGCACCAGGGAAAGGGGGAGATGACCTGACAGCAGAACAGCCATAAACAAAGAAGCAGGAATGTTCTTCTTACAGTCAGTCAGTGTATTATTCTCTCCCTCTTCCCCCTTAAGAGCAGACAAGGGTTTTCATGGGTCATTCTTCCTGGTGGTTTCCCGTTCAGTTACCAAGTCCAGAGGCTCGAAGCCTAACAGAAAGGGGAAGCAGTGCTGGCATCTTACAGAGCCCTCTGCCATGAGATCTGCTGATCCAGTGTGGACTTTTTTTTCTCCTTACTGCATTGACTCAGCAGAGCTCTGGGCTTCCTCCCTTTTAAGTGCTCCCACCACCAAACCACAGCCTTTTGAAGACACAGCGAATGCCAGTTTCACTATACTCAGAGCAGCACTTCCGACCGAGCCAAAAAACTAAGTGTAGGTGTTGCTTGCTTGTAGGCAAACTGTTTACTACTCACTCAGCTTTACTGGATCAATGAAAAGGAGGAGCAGCAAATCTGCTTACTGAGTTAGAGCGAGGGAGCAATGAAACGGGTGCGCTGCCCTGGCTTTAACAAGCAAGACCGGGGAAAAAAACAAACCAGCAACCCACTAGCAATTACTTAATGCGTGACAAGCTTCACGTGTCGTCTCATCTCCCCCTGCCTACAGCAACAGTCTCCTAGAAAAAGAAAGAAGCAAAAGAGAAATACTCACACATGTCACCAATGGCTCCTTTTGTGACATTCGTGGCTTTCCTTACTGTCACAGTGAATATGTGCGAATACTGGTGTTCCACCTGGAAGTCAGAGAGTTAGAGGTGATTAAGCTCCAGAACCAAAACACACCTATTAAAACAGGTTTCATTTTTGTCCAAAAACAGAGAGACAAATCACCCAGTCAAAACGTAAGTGAAACTCATACTGGATAGAGCATCTTAAAGCTGAACTGCACCCTGTAGCTTTACTGAAAGGTCAGACCTTATACCAGGTTGCTTAATTTTCCTGCTGCCACACCTACTAATCTCAATGAATAACACTCCTCCTCTCTACAGAACCTGCTTTAAGGCATTTAGTCAGTCAGGGACAACTTGGTACAGTGAGGGGAAAAAAATAAAAAGGGGGCTATTTTACAGTGACGGGTGCAATTATTTCAAAGCCTAGGTTCTGGAACGGAGATGTGCACACTGCACACACAAGGGGTACGGTTAGTAATGCATGGAATACACCTTTGTAGCATACATCAATATTCAAAGTGCAAGTGCCCTTAAGACAGAGGAGGGGAGGTGAAAAGCAAGCTACTAAAACCTTCACAAGCAAACTTCACACAGTTTCTGGAGCTTCCTGTTTCCTGCAAGGCCCCAGCACACAGCAGGAGCTGCCTTTCTAAGGGCAGGTCTGTCCTGAACAAATGAGCAAAGTAGAAAAAGGCATGAAATTAAGAAATAAAAAAGTAAAAACCTTGATGTCAAGAGGCCAGTAAGTCACATCTATTGTTACTTTATCTACATAGCCGTAAGCCTGACCAACCTACTGAATACCACTATGAGAATCACCACCGCATGCTGCGAGTCAGACATCAGCCTTTGCAGCGACGCAGCACAGAGCTCGTTGGTAAGCGTTACGTACTAGAGCCAGGACCAGGTCCCATGCAATGGCCTCTCAGCACTTACACCTACACCGCTACCTTAAAGCCAGTCCTCGGATCCTCAAGCTTGCCTGGGCACTGCGGGCACCCAGACACTGACGTACCCGCTGGTACAACCCGGAGGGCACCAGCTCACTCTCCTGCAACAGGAACTTGGGCACCGGGAGGGGACCGCCTCACATCTGAGCTCTGTCTCTACAGACAGCATCAGGTCCAAGCTGCGGCATCAAAGCGCACCTCCTACGGGACCGCAGGCAGCCGCCTGCCATACGCGGTGACACACCCCTACCTCAGGTTTCTATTTCTACACCTGAAACAGTGCTATTTTCTACCTTTTCCTAACCACCCACTACCTTTGTCAAACACATTAAAATAAACACTGCATACCAGGCGTTAGGACCAAAACAACTCACCATGTATTAAAGCTCTTACAACGTATTCCAATCAGAAGGAAAAGGGGGAAGTACCAGAATGAGGAAATTCATTGATGTTTATTTAAAATTAGAGACAATACCCTCGATACGGGACATGCATATTCAGGCAGTGCCTGGCGCCTTCTGGCTGTGTTTTTACCTGGGTATTTCCCTTTCTGTTTTTGTTTGGGTTTTTTTTTCACACCCCTTTTAAAGGAACAAACAGATAAGCCAACAAAACCCTGCAAACCATAGGTGGCTCAGTTTTTAGGAGCGGAACACGCCTCCGTTTAAGCTGCTTCAACTGTTAGACTTTACAGGGGCCTTCAGGTGGCTTTACATTACTATTTCAGAGCCGGTTGTTTCAGCCAAGCCTCATTCTTTCACATCTACAGCATGCTGATGCCCAGAGACTAGAACCACACTGGACCTCTGATACAAATATAAGAAACTATCAATTTTTTTGGAGTCTAAGTTATATATAATTTTCTCAAAAAAAGAAAAATGCTACAAACAATCTTCCAGAGACAGCCGAAGCAGCTTGTGAATGCTCAAGTTAACAGTTGAGTCAGGATGCATTAAAAAACACAACACAAATGACACCAACACAAACTCCACCACGAGCCCGCAGCCCATGTCTGCGGAGGCGGAACAGCCACAAGGAGAAGATGCCCACGGTGGCACCGCGGGTATGACTTCACTGCAGGCACCGGCTGACCCAGACACTGCATTGTGGGCGATTACAGCCTTAATAAAGTTGCAACATGTTGTGACGACTGCTGGAGGCTCGTTTCGCGACAGTCTGCCCAGCAGTACGCTTCAACGCTCATTCTTCCCCTGTAAGCTGCAGGGGCTGTCTGGTTCAAAGAAGTGAGCAGGCTGGGGGCAACTGGGGCAGCGCAGAGCGGTACCTTACCAGCAGTACACCGGAATTGTCATTGCCCAGCAGCCGCAGTAAAAATGGAATCCAGACTCTAATCGCTTTTCCCAGCCAGGACTGTTAACTCACCTCAAAAGCACCAAACCCAAGAGAAAGGGTTTTCAAAGCTGTTGAGGAGCAAGGCCTATCCGACAGCCTGCCTCGTGCTGACACGAGGGCAGGCATCCATCACCTTTAGCAGCGCAGCTTCCCAGCGCGGATGGACGAATGGGGAGGAGGACGGGACGTCTCTCTGAACAAACTTCTGCTTCTGCCGTATGGCAAAAAAACCAAACCAACCCAATTTTCCATCTCAGCAGGATAAACTGGGATCTTATCAGGTATCTGGGAACTGCTGGTACTGCTGTGAACACCGGTATGTAAAGTCACCCCAGCTCTGTCATTTACCCTGCTCCAAGGATTTTGACAAGCTGCGAACCTGCAGAGAACAACAACTCTCCCTGTCCCATGATTTCAGTTTGCTTCTTGAAAGTTCTTGAAGCAGTTTTATCAGTGTGTGCCACCTTCACACACGTCAGATCGCTGAAGTGTCGGTTTCACAATGCGGCGCCAGCCTCAGAGTTTGTTCACAGACTGATGCAGCTCCTTTGTCATATACAACCTTATAATTAAGAGAAGCAGCCCAAAGTACAACCACACCACCCTTTTCCTTATTCTGAGCTGTTAAGAAAGAGCTTGTCCTCACTAGAGACCACAAATCAGAGATCTGAACATTTAGCAACAAAGAGGAGGATGGAGTTATAATTAAGTATGGGACATGGGCGTGCTGGATTCAGGTCTCAGCTGCTATGAGGAACTCACACGCAATTCCGGTGCCCCAGAGTCCCAGCTGTAAAATGGGGACACTACAAGATGCTCGCTGACAAAGAGAACTCCTGTAAAATTACCTTCTTGCATCTCACGAAATTCACATGAATAAATGTAACACCTACCACCAAGGCAAGGCCAAACCACCACTTACTGGTGTATTCTCATTACAGCAGTACAGAGATCGTCACTACTTCGTATTACAAGTCGGTAACTGTTTTGCGACCATGAGAACTGCTTTTTATTGATTTAGGCAGCAAACCCCATCATTCCAGCTGCTGTTCTGCCAAGGAAGTTAAGCCTGGTTTAAGATCTGGCATCCTGCAAAACGAATGCAATTACACAGAGGTCTGGCAAAACAGAAAAAATATTATCTTCTTTCCTGACGTCTCACCCAAAACAACACACTGAGGCTTGCAGAGTTATTAATATTTGGCCATAATCACACGCTTGGAAGAAATTTGCAACAGAAGGGTACTAAAATAAACAATCTCCTTCTTTGTAAAAAAAAATAATAAATACAGAGATACACAGGAAGCTCAAAAGCCTACATATTTTCTCACCCCAACATAAATGTTTTTCATGCAACTTAAGTGCAGTCGGAAATTAAGGTAATTTTGCACTTAGGATCCAGTTTCTAAAGGCATTAAGAGGCCGTATTAATGGCTAGCACAACTTGCAGAAGCATTTTTGGTTAGGTTTTGAAAAGGCTGAGTTCTAAAGCAGTTAGATGCCCTCTGAAAATACCAGAAGAAATGTGTTGACTCTAAATACCTTTATAAGTCCAGCCCTTGCTAGTTTAGATGACTAAGCTGCATTTTCTAAAATGACTTATGTTCACCCTACGTCTTGATAAAAATCTGTACATTGCCAACTCCTCAATTGCTGCTGAAAAAGAGACGATGATATATAAATCACTTAAATGTTGCAACACTGAGTGGAGCAACATCTGCATACCTTTAAAAAAAAAAAATCCAAAGCCAGGTTAAAAATCTCAGCAGCTCACAATTAACTCAAAATCCTACATTCTATTATTCAAAGTGACCTAGCTTCGCATGTGGCTTGTCCAGGTTTTGGCAGGGGCAGGGTTAATTTTCTTCCTAGCAGCTGGCACAGAACTATGGTTCAATTTAGGATGAGAACAACGTTAGTAACACGCTGATGTTTTTAGTCACTGCCAAGCAGTTCAAGGACTTTTCAGCGTCTCACGCTGCCCTGCCAACGAGGAGTGAGGGGACACCAAGGAGCTGGGAGGGGACATGGCTGGAAGAGCTGACCGAAACGGGCCACAGGGATATTCCAGACCATATGGCATCATGCTGCGTATAAAACCTGAGGGTGGCCAGGAGGTGATATGGCTCAGGAACTATCTGAGTGTGAGCTTCAGCTGGTGAGCAGCTCTGCTGCGCATCACTTGTTCTGCATATTCTTCTATCAGCATCGTCCTCGCTATCTCAACCCATGGGTTTTACTTTTTTTTTTTTTCCCTTTTGATTCTCTCCCCCACCCCACCAGAGAGCAGGGGAGTGAGCGAACGGCTGTGTGGTTGTTTTAGCTGCCAGCCGGGTTAAACCATGACAGTGCTTCGTTCCATTTCCTCTTTCTCCATAAATTTAGAGAAGAAAGGGGGGACAGGGAGAATAAAAAAACAACTTTAAAAAAAAAATCAGTATGCTCTCTCTGAACATGGGTTTTCTGAATTATGGAGACTCCTGTGCACAGTACTGCCTCTCTACTAGTTCAATCCACCCCTTGTGGATACAACCACAAGTTTTTCCAAGTGTCCTGCACAGCCTTGCTTTAGTGTCTCCTGTTCACACACCACAGCCTTAACTCCTCCTCCTGCCTCCTTTGTTCCTCTCCCACCTTTGACTGTTCCCCATCCCCCTCCATTAAAGTTTCCCTAATTATCTGATCTCCCCTGTTTTACATATCACTGCATTCGTACATAAAGGACATTCCCCCTCCCGCAGTGGGAAGGTAAACAGACCACCACGCTGAGATCTCCTGTAACACAATCAGGTTTTACCTAGGAACTTTCCGCACTTACTGAGAAAGCACGGGATTTCCACACTCTGAATACAACATTTTTCAGATCCTAGAATGCTGAGTCACAAATGCAACTCAATCAGGAGATATACTTGCACACAGAATACCAGCCAGGAAGCTCTGGTATAGATTGCGTTGTATTTATTACTTTTACTTCCTTCACATTAAGGAGACTTGAGCTGACGATTAGGCTGGACAAATGAAAATGTTTGCCTGTTTTCTTAAGCAACAGATTTTCATGAAGTCCATGCTCTTCTTTCACACGGTATTAAGCCATTTGTGCATACACACACGAATTGATCTTGAAGTGATTTTCCCCACTGTTACGATATTTATCCCCCATATCAATGTAATTAAAGAACTACTATGCATTTTAATTTTTTATTCTCTGAATCTAAAGCATTTTTGGTACCATCAGATCTGTCTGTACCTGCAGTAGCTTTGTGAATGCCTTATTCTATTCCTCTGGGTCTTTCATAAAAGTAGACAGAAAACAAGAAATAAAGAGATCAGAAAACACGTAAGAGTTAACAGGAGGACTTCTGGAAACTGCAGAACTCCTTTGAGTCTTGTAATGTCAAATATCATTAAAATGTCAAGATTTCTGCACTGGAAAGAGCCTGCTGCCCCTGACTGTTCTAAGTTATAGCAAAATTTTTCACGCAATTTCAGTTTTTGAATTAAGAAACCTCAGATTTCTATTCACTTTTCAAGCAATTATAGCATCAGCTCCTGCATTAAGTATTCCCTCCTGCACTAGCAACATTCCTCCAGCAGCAGTTCAGCACTGCCAGAGGACTCCAACTATGATTCCTTCTAAGGCTGCACTTTGTTCGTTATGGTGTGTATATATCGGCATCCAAAAAGATCTCTACATGAATGATTCAGTGAACTATAGCCGAGTACCTCAGAGACCTCCTCCATAAAGATATGGATCAGATCAAGCATTCCAACCAGGAGAGGGCACCGATGCAGAAAGGAGTAAGTTAGTGTATTGTTAAATACAGACATCAACCTGAAACTTGTCTTCACAGCGGCATTCGCAGAACTATGGAATGAGTAAAACACAAGTTTGACATCTGCTGGCCGCAAACTCGTGTAAAGGATGTGACTGTGTGGGGTAGAAACCACGTAATTGATAAGAGATCATTTCAAGGAAGCACACGCTTATTTTTAGCAACATGAGAGTTCAACATTACGACAAGCGTATGGTAGCTATCTGTGAGTACGTACCACTTTTCCTGCTGCGAGATCCTGGGACTGTTACAAGAAGTGCTTGATATGAACACACCCCGCCTGTTTCAAGATTTCAGTTTGAGTTATGAATTGCAATTTCAGTGCTTACTTAGGAAAGTCACTCGGAGATACACGAGTGAACGTTACAGCCGAAAGCCAGCACTCGGCAAGCTGCTGAGCCCCTCCGCTGCCCAGCCATGGAAAGGGCGGTTCTGCTTCTATTTCCCTTCCCCTCCTTCGCTACTTATACAGGTTGTGCTCACATGGTTTTACCCTTCCCTCGAGCTGGCTGACAGCAGAGAACTCCTCTTTTGCACTGAATTGGTTTTTTCTGCCAATTCAGCAAGGTGAAAGCCAGTCACCTGGACAGCTGGTACGAGGGATGCAGCAAGAACAAGGAATAATGCGGGAAGGAGGGAGCAAGAGCTTTTGGCAGCGGTGTGCTGCTGAGTGGCACAGACCATTTCAGTGACATCTAGAGCTTGCAGACTACATTTTGAAGATTCTCTTTGAGCTAACATCACTTAGGAACACTGGGTTAAGATCAAAATATCCAAAACCACCAACTTAGCCCTCTATACATATTGATGAAAAGGGAAAAGAGTTATTTGGTAACTAGAATTGTACCAAAAAAGCCAACTGTGCTGCAAGGGAGTAAGTTAGACAGATACTACTTTGCAGACTACAGTTCAGCTTCACAATCAGTGTGTGGAAAAACAGCTTACGTGGAATCATCAACTACAGGCACTTTGAAGAAACAGTTTGAACAGGCAAGCTCTTTAGAGCGATACCCTACGACACCACACCCATGAGGCTGTTAGGAGCCCCTATTCCGTTTTGACTTACACGTGAGCAACTACACTCAAAGCCATGACATGCTTTCAAAAAGCTGATCTGAAGCTCTCCAATTGCATTCAAATAAATTTCTGAAGAAAACTGCTCTAACCACAGTTTCCTCAAGGAATTAATGATAACTCTAATGCTATGTGCTTATTTAAAGTAACTTCTAACAGGATATATTATATGAAACAGTATATATTATACAAGGCAGTACACATGGAAGACTCAAAGCTACTTACCACAATGTGTTGATAAGGATCTATGACGGACATTTTTGCCTCGATTTTTGTTCAAGAACTGTCAAATGTCTATTTGAATTCTACACAGAAACAGCTTCCCAGTTTTTCAAAGCGGAGTTCAGTATGACAGCTCCTTTAGCTATTAAGGAAAGAAAAATAAAAAATAATTAAAACTCATGTTCCTTTTAAACCATATTTTATAGCAGAGTAAATTAGTTCCTCCACTTCAGGAAGGTTCCCACATTTCACTTGTTTACCAAGAACTTGATTTCATACAAGCTATGAAGGTATAGGCATATACTTGCCTGAACTAGAGAAATTTCTTGTGCTTATTTCCTCCACTTCAGGGTGAGAACACAAACCAAGTATCTTGAATTCCAGTCATCCAAGCGTTTCTAGCAGCTCTACAGATAAACAAAACAATAAAGCAGTTCTATTTATCCATTACATACAATTAAAGTATACATACTTCCATGCATTACAATCCTAGTTTTTTTAAAAGAAGTGTTTAGTTAATGGCCTTCTTACTGTAGTGACAAATTCTCAGTTCCCATGCTTTGTTTTCTCTACAAAGATGCTCACGTGGTCAGGACAGGACAGAGATGAAGTTCCTCTTTGTATCCTCCGTGTACTCACCTTGTGCAGGGAGATGCCCTGCACTCCCACTGAGGGACACGAATTTTGGAACTGAAAAGCCAGTGGCAGAGCACAAGCACCAGGCAACCCCTTCTATCAAGGGTCTGTTTAGCCATTTTAACGCAGCTTTTCATACCACCTTCACTCTGAAAGCTTTTTCCACAAACAGCAAGTTCCTAAAGTCACACCTAACCACATCTGAGACAACACTAGATTTTAATGCATAGCAACAGCACAGGAGAGTTCATTTGGCAGCTGCTCATTTAACTATAACGAGCAGCAATAGTGCCCTCTGTAAACCTGGGAAGGGAATTCCACTGAAGATGTGTGCAACCTCCCTGGACAGTCCAGTTGTCTAGAGACTCACAAGAGGCTCTGATGGGCAAACTGCAAACCAGCTGGCAGGATTTAAACAGATTCTTCACAGGCTCCTCTTTTCTGAAAGCTTTATGAAGATTTTGGCTGAAATCAGGGGTCAACAGAGGCCTTAAACATCGGAACTGTTCCCAGCCAAAGTAAAATATATAAAGAGAGGTTATTCCTTCCTATGTCGCTAAAAAGACCAGAACAGGATCAGTTCTGAGATTCAGCTGGACCATGGTCAGATCTGAACCATGAGCAGAAGCTTCAGATTAAAAAGAAAAGAGCACCCCGTGGGGCTTGGTCTCAAGGAAACGATTCCTAATCCTCGATTTTGAAAGGGCAGAATAAGCCCTGAAGAACGATGATTTATGTCGCTCCCAAAACCCTTGCTCTTGAGCAATTACGCACAGGCATTTCCATAAAAATTTTGTTTCGCTAAGATAACTAGAACGTTATGATATCCCTTCTTTAATTTTGTCAGCCCTAACAATAGCTTGAGGCTTGAAATTACCCTGGTCCTACTTATTTGCTTTTATCTAAGGAAGTCTGAATAAGACAGACTTTAACATACAGTTAAAGTTCATAGTTTTCACTCAAGGAAGCTCAATGCCAGGGCAACAGGAACAAGCCATCTTTATCACAGAAAGCAAGTAGCTCTAACCTAAAAATCCACCACTCCTTCTCCTACGGCAATGGTAATTGCAAAGACTTTTTTTTAATTAAAATTCTATCAGCCAAATTCAGCAGTGGTGTAAACAGGCAGATGGGAGGGAAGTAACGTGTTTACAGACATACTGTACAGCAGGTTTGTTATGCTAAAGTTTATTTTACCTTGGGTCCTATTCAAGTACGACATTGGGGAACACAAGCCCTGCCGGACCCGTTTGAGGAACTGTTGCAAACCTCAAAGGCAATCAAGAAAAAGGAACAGTGAGGTCTATCCAATCTCTGTAATGAAGAGGAATATCTAAGTCATAAAACAGAAAATATGCTGTCTCCCCTACAAGTTACCACGCTCATTTGGAGAAGATAGACAAAACCAAGCTGAGGATACTGCTCTGCCTGTGGAAATAAGAAAATGGGTCAGGTCTAGGACAAGAAGCCTGGTTCGAGTTATTTCTCGAGCATCCTAGAGGCAGAGTTCCAGTTCTCTAGATCATCCCTCAACCGGTCGACTGGCTTAGACATGACATCATCCTCTCTTCTCCTATAACCCCCCGCCTCATTTCAACATCTGCAGGAAACACATTTGTGATCCTGCAAACAACAGTCTCTTTGACTACAGAGCCGTAATGAATCCCTGAGCGCCATCTGTCCTCCATATTGGATGAGGCAAGGGTCATGCAGACAGACAAATATGCGATCACGTAATGAACAACTGCATCACAAACGCACACGCACGAACTGCGAGCTGAAGATACACAGGCAGACTCTCTGAACAGGGAGAAAAGGGCCAGGGAGCCAGTAGACCCTGATGTGACACAAAACCTCATAGCCTGGTTTTCTGTACAGCTCCAACCAAGAGCAGGACAGATCCCAGCCCCCGTCACGCTGGTATGACTCCAAACTGGAACTCTGGGTTTCTGGTTCAATCACAGCCCTTCAGGATGTGCTCAACAGAGGCAGGCTCTCCAGGACAGGCATCAAGTGCCATTTCAGACGTGTGAGTGTGCCCAAGGCACCCTGGGGCTGCCAGATGGACAGGTATCCATCCATGCTCTGCCAGCAGCATGTCTCAAGTGGTAGCAGACATCTGTGTTTAAGTGACTTGAATACTTATGTCCTTTACAGTGGATTTAATTCAAACCAGAGTTACTCGACCCTAACACACCACACCCTCTACAAGCTTGCACTGCATTATCAATGGAGTTTGGGTTGAGCATACTAATACATTTCTACATCCAAAAATCTCAGCGTGGCAGTTGAGCCAAAAGACGGCATTAACAGACACTACCTATTACGCTCACCAAGAGCCGCAAAGAAAGCCTTGAACAACGTTTACCTCAAACATCTGCAGCAAATAGAGCTGTGATACCAAAATTCTCCCACTGAACACTGTCCATACCACAAAGCCGAATGGAAAAACCATCGGCTCATTAAGGAACTGCACCACCAGTGCATAAAAGAACTGCACTGGAGCTGGAGGCAGGCCAACCCCTGACACACTGCAGGAGAAGTAGGGCCTCTCAGCAGATCTTCAAGGACATTTTAATATTATTAAGATGCATTGTTTTGTTTCCCTGCTCTCTGGGGGTACTGCTGTGTCTGTGAACTGTGCCCTTCCCAGGGCTGATAGCATTCCTTCCCAAAGGACTAGGAAAGCAACTCGCTGGCAGCACCTCCACAACAACGCGAGCACAGATCCTGTCACTTCATAGAGCATCACCAGCCAGGCTGATTAACCATGTATTTCTTGATGTTTTAGTGACAAACATCCAAGTTTACAAAACACCATAGCAAACACGGCCTGTGGAACAGGCCACAGTTTAGCTGGGTCATGTAAAACAGAGACAGCTTTCTGCTAAATCTCATTATCACCCAAAACCAAACTATTTTTGTTAGCCCAAGAGCACCTAACTGAGGCAGTGTCTCAGAAATCAAAAGTAAGAAGTCAGAGGACAGGTGTTTCGCTGTTTAAATCTAGACTCTTCTTTCACTTGAGGTGGCAGAGTGAAATGGGTAAGAGACTATCGTCTCTAAAGTGCAACAATAACAGAGCAATTCCACAAAAAGAAGTTACATGCACAGAAATGATTATTACTGGAATGTTTTCATTCCCCGTGTTGATCCAGTACACTCCTACAGATAGTTCCGTTTCACAGGATATGTCGAGGACAAAGGACATGAAGAATAACAAGATTCTTCCCAATTCATGCTGAGCACGAGCTTACTCCACAGTCAGTCTCGCCGAGCGGAAAGGCTCTGAAAATGAGTAAAGCACGTAAGTGTGTAAGTGTAAGTATCACGACCAGAACACGCCCTCAAGATCACAAGGAAAATCGTAAGAGGGAGATTGATTATAAACAAAGCTGTCCGATTTCTCTTGAATTTCAAAAAAAATGGACGATTAAAAAAGTGAATAAGTGCGACTCACCAGTACAGTCATTAGTGTTCAACCTAATATGATAAGGGGTATAGAATAAGCTAAGCGTTGACTCAGGCTTTTGGTATGAATGTCACCATCCGTTTCTTATCAAATCACATTAGCGTTTTACTTGGTTACAGATTGATCCTGTGATTGTATAACAGAAACAACAAATAATCTGTTTCTACATGATTTTGCCTCGCATCCTGGAAAAATCACTGTAATGTTATTTCTTCATTTAAGTCTTCCCACACAAGAAAGGAGGTTTACTTCTTCCTCGGTGCAGAGCACCCATCAGTCCATTTTCACCACAAATTAAAAAGTCCATGCTTTGCTGATGTGCAGCGACCCCTCTTCCCATGCCTTGCTAAGAGAACACAGGGGGGGCAGGGAAGGAAGGATTCCGAGCAGGAAAGCAGAAAGCTTGCCCTTTGTGCCACGTTTTTGGGGGATGCTTGGGGGTGAAATTTGGCAAGGGAAGTTGACACAGCATAAATAGCTGCACAGGAGATTGTAAGATTGGGAAACCACATCTGACTTCCTGCTAAAGAGGACGTAACAGATGAAGAGACGGTGAATCTCCTTTTGAACGATGACCCATCAGCCTGCGAGCAGTTACTGAAACTACAGGTGGCACAGCAACTAAGCTTTCCTTTCAACGGAAGGAAAGCGCTATAGAATACTCTTGCAGGGCTGAATACATTGCAGAAATCCTGAGGAAGGTAAATTTGCACCTTACCTAGCGCTGGAGGTTACTTTAGAGGCCAAAGGCGAGGAAGACGGAAGCAGTACAATAATCAGGCCAGTTCTGTGTATACAGCTGCCCAGCAGCTTCTGAAGAACTCCACATTACAGCAACCTCCCACAACAGGAGGCAAGGTTTGGTGAA
The DNA here is from genome assembly GCA_013399095.1 of Psophia crepitans. Taxonomy (NCBI): domain Eukaryota; kingdom Metazoa; phylum Chordata; class Aves; order Gruiformes; family Psophiidae; genus Psophia; species Psophia crepitans. The sequence goes on along the minus strand of VWZZ01004306.1, from coordinate 406,796 downwards.
TCAGGGGAAATCAGACATGCTCCCATAATAAACTTAATTAAGATGGATTTAGTTCAAGGTGGCGGGGGCGGGGGGAAATCCCTATCTTACATTCTGCAAGGAATGACCTTACCAACAGGAATATTCAAGAGCCCAGAAGCACTTCTGCCTGAATACCTGCACTTATTTCATGTCGGTCATGGAATTTCCCAGTACATTTCCAGTCCAGTCAAGTATTTTCACCCTGAACACTAACTACTGGCCTGAAGGAAGAGGCAACTGATTCAGGGCATGATGGTTTATCTTGTAATTATACTGCTTACGCAAAGGCAAGTTAACAAGAAACACTCACTGCAACAGTTTGAGAAAAAGCCGTGTCATCGTGTATCCTTTTACTGTATGGTGAACTCTCAAAGAAATATTAGAAAGTGGAACTGAGTATCCTCAGAGTAAGGACTTAATTTATTCTCAGACTAAGAGAGTTCCTTGAGTTCATGCCTTTTACGTAACTTTTCTCCAATGTCCTATATTTTACTTCAAATTGCACAAGAAATCAAAAACAGCCTTGAATGTTCAAAGAGCTCAGCTGAGGGACTCCCAAGAATATTCTTTGAAAATGACAAAGATCACGGTCTTTTTCTACAGAAACCCAAGCCACAGGACAGAGTTTAGATGGCAGAGTCTCAAAATTTGTCAAAAAGCCTCAAGTAGCTGATTACTAATCCCCACTGTAGAGGTCATACTCCCTGCAGCTGATGTGGGGACCAGCTAGCTTGTTTTTCCAGCAAGAAGGCCGAAAACCAGAAGAAGCATGTGAAGAATCTGATGGAAGTTCTGTGAAAAAGAATTATTAGGATATATTCTCCATAAAAACAATTAGAGTACATTCGTCAAGTCCACTTATTTAAATCATTTCAAAACAAAGAGCCTGCATAGACCGTTGTGATATGCACACTGTTATTAAGAAAAAAAAAAAACACACAATTAAAAAATGCCCAGCACCAGCACTTCTGTACATTAGGATTTCAGAATTTAGTTATTCCACAATATTTTTTTATTTTTTTTTTAACATATGACAGCTGTTTAAGGATATTCTTACTTTTGGAAGCCCAACTTAAGGCACCAGAGAACAAAAACACTTCAAGATAACATGTGCCCTAAGTACCCAGCAGGTTTGAGATGTCAAGCCAAGCTCTCCAAAATGGACACACTCAGTACCAGCAGCTTTAAGAAGTGTTGCCAAAAATGCAAACACTTAAATAATGACTTTAAAATTAAGTAATACACATCTCAAGTGCAACACCTGACTGGACAGAGCTGCTTGTTGAATTTATTCCTTTAAAACTTAGGTGAAAGGAAGGAAAGAAAAAACCTCCCCTGCGTTTCACTTTTATCTGGATCTTTGACAAAACTTTCCACTTCTTCCACTGTGCTGGTCAAGAGCTGCTGCCTGCCAAAATTTCCAGGAACCCCCTTTAAGAAGTCTCACTGGGACTGTGGAAAGAAGCATCACTGAACATTTCAGGGCACTAGATTTAGACTCCAAAGATCTCAGTCCAAATCCCTCACTCTCCCTGGTGACAACAGGGATCTCATTCAACTTCTAAATATTTCTGGGGCAACGCCTTTTGAAGATTTTATTGAAATGAGAGTTTGGTTCTTAGATATATTTAACTCAGCATTCCTTCTTTTGCTTCCCTGCCATAAAACTTTAGGGAAAAATATTAGAATACATTTTTATTGAAGTATTTATGTTTGACTTTTTGGGGAAGAGCCAAGTATGCAAGGCTGCCCGATGCTCTCACAGATGGCAATCCTTCTGCGTTACAGTTACGCAGTGGTTACACACAAAAGAACCACCACAATAATAGCTAAAAATGCAAGGAGCTGGTGAAATTAACAACTGGCTTCTGTCCAGGTAACGCACGTCAACAATAAAACAAATTTAGCTGAAAGTAAGGCAAACATTTCCTTTAAATATCTTTTTCAATCTTCTTTCAATTTGTATCCAGAGCAAGTTATTCAGAACAGCTCCTTCCCCCCACCCCCCCAAATTTCCTGGCATTTCAGTGCAGACAGTAATGCCAGCCAGCACACACAGGCAACTCTCACGCTGGCACTGCAGGGACGAAGAAAGAACTGCACAAAAAAAGGTGTGTTTCATCATCTTACACTCATAGTGTCTGTACAATGTGACTCAACATTACAACTTTCATGTTCTGGTTTTGGACTATTTATTCAAAATATGAGCTCTGGTCACTGTCTGCAATAAAGGGGACAACTGTGCTGCACTTCCTTTGGTCTGTAAGGTCATAAAATTAAAAGCATGACAAAGTAGTTAGAGTGACTCAAGAAAATTTGTCAGGACTTTCTAGTACAAGTAGTCATGAACAAACTTCTGACACTGGGACTTTTCAGTCTCTTAAACCATGTCAGTAAAATTGATACAGAAATATTTTAGGGCTATTGCTAAGCCAGAGTTTGAGTAAGTCATACAAATGTATGTTTTACACAAACACAGACACCGAAATGCAAACACAGACATCCCTACTGCATCCATTATATCCTTGAGAGACTGAGTGGTGAACTTACGTTGTGAAATATTTCTTTGCATTTTTCATATACAAATAATTTCATAATCAACTGATTTAATAAATAAATGCTAGACCTGGAAAGAAAGCCCAACTGCCCTGTCCATTTTCTTGGTAAGTCTGCAGTTGGACACTTTTGCAGTAAGGTGCATCGATACCAGCATTTATCCTGTACCTGACACTCGGCTTCCACACAGCGCCACACAGCCCGGGGCAGAGCCTGCCTGACCCCACGGCTGAGCCCCTGGCCAGAGCGGCTGTCAGTCCAGGATTTCAGCAGTTACAATAAAGCTCCCGAGCTACCGGCTTGCGTTTGAAACCAAACTCCTACCGGCAATGCAAAGAAAGCATTCACTCAAGGGTTTTGATTTTCTCTACAAATTCAAGTAGCACTTAGCTGTGGCTTCTCCGCAGCCCTCCTGCCCCGGCTGGGGGGGGTAAGCAAGCAGCAAGCCACCCTCCTGCCCGGGGACTCCACAAGGGAGTGGCACATAATTCTGACCATTCTTGAGCTTCCTCTTTCTGCACCATGCCTCTCAGCACTGCTCCAAAGCTCTCTCTGTCCCCCAGCCACCTCTGCCACCCACGCTCCAGCCAACAAGCGCCTGCGCTGCGCCTGCTCCCTTTCCTGGGACTACGGTGGCAGCATCAAAATAGCTTGAATTTTCTGCTCCATCATTCCGGACGAGTTCTGTGTAACAGCAGCAGACACCAAGCTGCTGCAAGAGCTCTAGTGCAATCTCTCTGCTGATTCAGGAAAACAGCTTTGAACCGGGTGATGCTTGCTTCATTTCTAGACAACTCTCTCAAGCGCCACCGTTCTCAACACAACCAAACCCTGAGAGGCCGAGGGGAAGATCGAAGCTGCTATGAATGGATGCCCATCAGCAACTAAGGCTTCGGAGATGGGTTAAAACTGAAAATAATGTTTTCATTTAATCCAATTACTGCACAATTTTCTATTTATCATAACAAGATGTATCAAACTAATCTGTAATCTGATTCAGCCAGTACCAACTACAATGGTTAGACAAAACAACTAAAACACACAAAACTAACAAAAAAGCAGTAACTACTGACTACCCAGACTTTAAATGTGGCCTTCAGGAATGCGATACAAAATCTAATTCACTAAGGAGCCAGAAACGATGACTCAAAAAGTAAACGGGCAGGAATCAAAGCCTGGAAGAACCCCCAAATTTACATATTCCCCTGTTAAAACAGCTTTGCAAAATGAGGGACACAAGGGGGACTTTCATGCTCTTCTCTGAGGTATACAGGATTGGTCAGCCAGAGAAAGTCCAACAAAACTTAGATGAATTCTCTGATTCTGTGAATTATGACTACACTCTTACCAAATGGCCTAAGCTTCTAATTTAACTATTTCTTAAGACACCGAGAGCTTATTACCTCCCTTGCCAACTCAGACTTTCTCCCAGCATGTTAAACCACCGGTTGATGTGCCTGCTCTGTGCTGGAAGGGAAATGACTGCCACATATAACAGGCCAGAGGAATACACAGTGGAGACGTGCAAGCACTCCTCAACAAGAGCTGCTGTTCAGAAAATGTCAACTGGCCAATGCAAAAAAGCTGTCATTAGGGATCTACATCAGTTTTCACAGAACTCTTCCTGGTGGAGTTTTGGTCTCCATCATCGCTTGATCTTTCCCGGGCCCTTCATTTATGCATAGCGGGTGCTGCCAAGGAGCAGGACTGCCCCACAACCAACTGTGTATTCTGCTCTAGTACACAGAAAATTCAGAGTCTAATTCTTCACCCGAACAATGCAGGAGACAGGTGGGGCACCGCTCTCCCCCTGCACACACCAGCGTGTTAGCCAGCACTGCCCTGCGCAGCAGTCATTTCTGAGCTTCTTTCAGAAACATCCATACAGCCTTGTAGCTCAGCACAGACAGACCTGCATGAAACCGATTTCAAAGAAGAACGAACTGGAGGGAGAAGCCAGGCTCGGTTCATATGATCCTCCTTGCTTCACATTCACTGGCTGTTTTTTCACAACACTGGGTTTGGCAGGAGAAATCGTCTAAGGTGAGAGAGAGAGAGATCTCTGCGATGGTTTCAGGTTTTTATACACAATTTTGATTCAATTTGACTTAATGACTAGGAAGAAGCTATTTAATTTCTCTGTACCAAAACCACCCTTATAAAAAATAAAGCTACATTCACTAGCCCACAGAAGAGTTGAAGAGCTCATTAAATTAGTAAATTTGGTATCCCTGGACAAAAAGGAATGTACGTATAGAGAGAAAAATAATAGAGAAGTAGGATGTAGTTAAGTGTACTCAGTCATTTACCAGGAAGGTCTGTGTGCTATTCAAAGCAGAAAGTACCAGAGAAATGCAAGATGTTGGCAGATTTTGCAATTAGTCAAGAACTGGTTTTTATTACTGTCAGCACAGACATCACACCAACTTCCTACAGGAACCTTAAACTGTGCGGTAATAAAAATGAGTCTGCAAGTATCATCACTACACACAAACCCAGGGGAAAAAAAAGGATGCAAGAAAAGCTAGGACTTTCTTCCTAGCAGCTTCCTCTCGGATGTTGTACAAGCTCCTAGTCTCGTTTGTCTTGAGGTTTTTCACTAGTGCTGTCCTTGATGCTGAGCTGCAGGGTTTTGGTTATGTGAGGAAAACACCACGGCTGTAAAAGCTTAGCCTTTATCAAAAGATAAAGGGGAATTGCACGTAGTGCCATGGTTAGAAACTCATTATCAATTCTCTTTGGATTGGGAGGAAAAAAGGATTCAAACAAAACAGCAGCATAAGAATGGTTACCTCTGTATTTTATAGGAACTGCCTAGGTTGAGATATCATCATTATTCCAGATGTTCATTTTTAGTTCTGTATTTATGAAGCTTTTAATAACAGAAGTGCCTGAAAGGGTATTACCTTTTACGATTCCCCATTACAGGTTATTTTTAAAAGATGGTACACAGGAGAAGCAACCAGAAAAATTCTAACTAGTTCCATTCCAAGGGTCTACACATTCACCTTCTCCCCAAAATCATTTGTAATTCTGTAGGGTTTGTTTTTTCCTAACAAGACTGCAATGTGAGGCGGCAGGTGCTGGTTTTGCATAGAGCTACACCTTTGCATGCTGAGTACAAAGGCAGAGTTTCCCTGACAGAGCATGCAAAGTAATGGTTCAGGCCACAGTGAGAGCTTCTCCGTACCTGGTACAACATCTGCCCACGAGCGTTGTTTGCTTTCCCACTGACGCTAACGGCATTTGGAACAGGCCAAAATGAATACTCTACTTGGGGGCATTTATTTTTAGCATCTAATTGACAACGCTGTAAGTTAAATGCACAAGAAATACAGTTCAAGTAGTTAAACCCCATTTCCAATCTATATCCTGGAGACACAGACATGGTGACAGGGAGGACAAAACCCACAATAAATAAGAACAACTGAACAACCAAACCCCCTGCACTTAACCTACAAGGCTTTCCAGAAGCCAGCTCTTTCTATCTAACACTGTGGCCAGTGCAGTGACCAGGCAGGGTGACAGCCCATACACTCACTGCGCTTCTTATGCCACCATCTCCATCTACCCAAACATTCCACTTACCAGTCATCCTCATCATTCAGGTCTTTTAAAATACAATCCCTTCGGCGGTGTGACTGCCACTTATTACAATAAATACACATTTGCACAGATCTTATTATAGTCTGTGTGTGCAAATAGATTTCTAACTTTATAGTTGCTGTAAATATAAAAGGATAATTTATTCTAAGAGTGTAGATTCCTACAGATCTTGGCTAAGGATATAAGCCCTGTTATAACTGACAATACTAGTAAGAAAAGAAATAAAAGTTTAACTGATTAATGCCGAGATAATTTTTAAGGAAAAATATTAGATAAATATCTAAGATGAGTCAGTTCAATGGCTTTACTATCAGATAACCACAAAAAACGCAAGTGTGACTGAGTCAGATCATGTATAGTTCTGAACTTATGTATGTGGAAGCTTCTGACCCTGCATTTTCCAGCTCCTTCCTACATCTGCATATTTAAGGATGGAAGCCTGAGTGATGGAGAGACCAAGATTCTTGTTTGCAAACTGCCTACGTTATATTTAAAAAAAAATTCACCACCTTTGCATGTTGGAAGCATACTAAATTAAATGTTGCTTATTGTTAATCAAACCTATAAATGTCTGCCAAAGTAATTTCGTTAGCAGCAGCCAAAAAAGAAGCACTATATTCTTTGCACTCAGCATTAGGATGCACGGGTGCTACCGCTCATTTGAAAGGAGATGGCATCGCAAAACTTGCAGACAGAGCTGTGCGGTCTGCACAGGAGATGACCGTGCCCAGAGACACGGACGCCAGGGGTAGGATTCACCTCACTTAACTTCAAATGCCGACTGCAAAAATCTTCAACTGTGCTCAGCTAGTGGAAAAGAGGTACTCCCAGCACATAAATGATGTGGCCTGTTGGATATCTGCTTTATGATCACATTTCTGTTATCCTGGAAGCTCCTGTTTTTCCTCCAGGGACTTCTTGAGGAGTCTGGGCAACTCACACATGAGCTTCTACAATGCGTCAGTTCAGATCCCAAAAGCTTCCTCACTACACATGCCGACAGTTTGGGAAGCCCCAGCACAGAGCAAAAGCATCAGCTGAGATGAAAAATGTCATCTCAGCTACTGTCTTTGTGGGAAGGAAAACGTGTTGGGAGAAAGACTGCAGTGTCCACAACCCTGCCAATTGACACAGGACCAACACAGGCTTCAGAGTTACCACTGGAGACAGCCTATGGATTTCATTACAAACGTTAGAGAAAATGAATAAAACCTGTACAGTGATGGCCCCATCATCTATCAACATATGTCAGATGTTTTTTCCCCTCACCAACACTGTGGTCTTTTCTGCAGAAAAGGAAAAGAAAAAACAAACAACAAAAAAGTCATCTCCATCTATACAATACTGCCAAGCTGAAGAACTAATTGATCCTTCTAAGGAGAGTCCACCAATTCGCTTTTGCAGTATTGCCAGAATATTTTTCCATTTTAAAAAATTAGACTAAAGTTTAATGTTCATTAGGTCCTTTACCACAACCTTTTTTTTTTTTAAATAATCTTCGAAGTTCTTGGTGCTTTGTGGACCACTCTTACATGTCCAAGCGACCACCTCCCGTGCCCGTCCCATGAGCTGAGTAATGCTAGTCCAGACGTTGACACACAGGCTACTGGAAATTGGTACAGTCAGGAAATTCATATCATTTCTCTGAGGCAAGTAGTAAATGAAAGCCCTTGGGAAAGTCTGAATACCAGGGTGTTTGGTGTGTTGTTTTCTTTTTAAAAAAAAAAAAAAGTAAAAGAAAAAAAAGAGAGTTCTTTTGAAAGTATTCTTTTACTACATCACATTATTATAACCTAGGGCAGTGATGAGATCATTTCCATTACTAAGACAGGTTCTGGGATTTGTTTTTCACAGTAGAGAGAAAGAAATAGTTATATCACCGAGGCATGTCAAACACACACAAGAAAGTTCATCACCTCTCAGGAAGATGATATCCAACTCTGCTGCCACTACCCATAAAGTCAAAGATAAATCTTTCCACAGATTACACAGAACTTCTGTTTAGAAAGAAGCAAATGAAGCAAAACCAGAACAGCTGTAAAATCAATTTTAAAATGTGTCTTGTGACTGGTCCCCCAGGCTTTAGCTGGGAGCTGAAACATCTCCTACACCAGAACGGTAGGAGAGTAGTTTAATGGGTTCTACTACTTCCAGGCTACAAGTCCCAGGTATTTTTGACGTGTACCTGTCTTTAGAGCACCCACTGAAACACAGGCTCCCCCATCAATCTCAATAGAGCACTGTCCTGAAGGATAAGGAGACTTTGATCCACATCAGTATTTTGTGTCAGGTAAAGGATAAATTTGAACTTAATCTCCCATCTCTCAACTCCACACACTAACGACGGACCATGCCATACTCGGAGCCTCTATCTATCACGCTAGAAAGTTTCCAAGAGACACTAAGTATTTTCTCATATTTTGGAGTCAGTTTTCATACGCCTGAACTTCTGGGCACAAACAAGAAGCACCTCCTCCTCTGGCTGCTGCACAAGTCTAGTCTTAATATCTTCCAGCTGAAGCCGGTCTACTAACTTAATTCAAGTTCCTAAATTTCTGGAATGGCTTCAGTTCTACTGCCAACGCTGTCCTCTTCCAACCCATACGCAAGTCACAGACGTTGCCACGTACCTGAATGAATACTGCATGTCAATTAAAACAGACTCAAACAGAGCTATTTTCTATTCCTCCTGAAGTGATGTGCAACTGCACAGCCACTGCTACCCTGTGCTGGATTCAGCCACTTGGCAGTGTCACGAAAACACGCCAAGGAAGGGAATACAGGTTACCCAGAACGTCAGTGGAGCCTGCTCGATAGCTCTGCAGGAATACCTCTGAAGGAAATTGCCAGTGCTCGCTCCATAGTCATGGGAAAAAAAGATGAGTAAGAGCGAAGCACTGAAGTACACTAAAGCAAAAGGATTGACTGAAACATTTCCTCTTCTGGCTACTTTAGGTCAGCTGACAAAATCCATTCATACTATCATGAAAATTCAAGAAGGGTCTCGTATGATAACTATGTTCAACTAAATACATGTAAAATGAAATCAAGTATGTAATCTCAGTGAATCAACAGCGTTGGATTTTTTTTTTGGGGTGGTGTGGGGGGGTGGTGTGGTTTTCTGTTTTCCTTAGAAGAATTAGAGAAGTCATAAACAGCACTTGGTGCCAAGAGTTGAACTGGTATTTTTCCAGTGCAGATTAGCTGGCCATACAGGAAGAGATTAAATTATGTTTAATTATATCCATCAATATTAAATTATGCTAAATTATATTCAAGCATAAATAAGTATTTCCATTTCCCTTTTGTTATGCATCCCTGCCACAGCAGAACAAGAGAGTGCAAAAAGGCTGTCCAAAAGGGACAACAAAGAGATTCTGAGACAACAGTGGCAGAGAAGCACTTCACTCTACACTGTATATTCAAAACCTTCCCCCTAACACCAAGACGACAAGTGGATCAGTTTTAGGCTCGTATTTTCTCATCTGAAAGTTTACTGAACAACTCTTGATAACCACGAAGAAGCTGATCCTACAAACCAACTGCTTCATACAGTAAGTATCTGAGCCTGTTGAGATGCAGAAGACCACCTTCCTGCCAGCAATACCCACCACAGTTCAAAGTCCTACCTACACCACTGCTCCTCACTTGGGATTACATCTTTATCTACTTCCAGGCTCTGCATGCCTTCATCTGCAAGGAGCCACCAAACTGAAAGCGTCACACTCCACAGTGCGGATGGCCAAAAGGGTTTTCCCCAAAGACAAGCTCCAACCAGCCAACAGATGCTGGAGCCCCAGCAGCTCCCGTTCAGGGCCCAGCACAGTAGTTCAAACCCACCATAGCAGCTGCTGGAGGGAAGGTGACTGCCTGGCTCTGTACCAGCACGCACCACAGAGCGACTGGCGGGGAAGCCCAGCCACCAGCACAGGAACTGGTCACACCAAGGCAGCAGCTTCTCCAAACCACGCAGCAGGACTGACCAGAGGTCAGCCAGGGCGACAAATTAACCCCTACCAGTAAGCGTCTGAGTTTGTTCCCGAACAGGAACTGGTACCCCATGAAAACAGGGAGCACGGCCTGTGAGCCAACGTACGCTGCGACACACCTGCTGTAAGGCACGGACAGGAATCCCTACACGCATTTTTTCATGCCAGACCCAAAAGAAAAGCTGCCACTGCAGGCATTTTGTGAAATATTTCCTTAACAGGCGTGTTGTTTTACTTCCCTATACATTTCAACATGGATTGCCTCACTGCACACACCATGCAGGGATAAGTAAGTGAGCCGGCAGAGCCCGCAGCCAGCGCTGCCAACATGGGTCCCAGCGACGCGGGGCCAAGGCGGGCACGAACCCACGGGACCGAGCGGCTGAGCCGTGTCAGTCGTGCGGCCCGTGTAACCTCTGCGCTGCCTCCTTCCCCTCGCTGCACCATCCCCACGGACATGCCCTCCTGCCCGGGCGCGCAGGGCGAGCGCTGCAGGCGCCTTCCCCCCCGCCCCTCCCCTGAGGTAAAAGCCGCCTCGCTTTTACCTCAGGAACGCTCCGGTTTACGCGCGCGTGTGCTCAGGGAGGGAGGGAGGAGGCCGCAGAGCGGTGCGGTTTCTGGCGCAGGCGAGCGGACAGCGGCGCCTTCCCCGGCAGCTCCGGCCGCAGGGGGCGCGGGCAGAGCCGGGCGGGCAGCAGGTGCCTGAGGCGGCGTCCGCGGGAAACCCCCGCTCCGCGCCGCCCACCGCTCCCCC
>VWZZ01004306.1:376989-394946 GCA_013399095.1 Psophia crepitans | reverse complement strand
CTGTCCTGGAGGGAGGGGAGGGGGGGGGTCAAGGGAAGCGGCTGGCTGCTTTGGGTTGGTTTTAATGGCAACGCACTCATTTCTATTAATTCTATCATTTTTGCCCTTTGTGAAGATTACAATGACCTCAAAGTTCCCTTCCACATTTTTTTCTGTCTTGCTTTAAAGGATTTAAAATTGAAGGATTTTGAAATATCACAGAATCCCAGACTGGTTTGGGTGGGAACGGACCTCCCAGCGCACCCAGTGCCACCCCTGCCATGGGCAGGGACACCCCCCACCAGCCCAGGCTGCCCAAAGCCCCATCCAACCTGGCCTTGGGCACTGCCAGGGAGCCAGGGGCAGCCACAGCTTCTCGGGGCACCCTGTGCCAGGGCCTCACAATATACTGCAGCGTATTTATAAAGTGAACACTTTTACAATTTTCTCCACCCTTAACACCCAAAAAAAATCCTTCCCACCCAGGTTTGTGGACTTCACAGTGAGTCAGCATGAGAACACGACACGCTTGAGCCTCAGCTGCTGCTCGCCCATAACTGGCCCTCCCCAGGTAACAGATCTCAAAGCAGCCAGTTCTTCTCCAGGCACGCCAAAAGACGGGACTGACTTTCACTTTGATGTTGACGTCAAGCTCTTTCCAAATACCCAGTCTTAAGCTTTACAATGGAATTTGCTGGGGCTTTGCACGTACTTAGCGTCTAAATAGAAAGTCACTTCTTTGAAAAATGTGGCCATAAAAAAGCAAAGATAAAGGGGGAAAAATGGCTTAAATGACTCAACTGGGACCTCCTCAAAGCACAGCAAACCAAAGGGTGCACTTCCAGAAGTGAGAGGTAAATAAGTGGCGTTCACATGCTGCTAACAAGGTTCCTGAATGTGTAGTAAACTGGTAGCCACAATTAGAGGACAGCAAGCCACTCCTCATCACAAAGCAATGCGAGCCAGAAACCTCATTTTTTCCATCATCGTACTGGCCTCCTGCTATGATGCACTGCAAGAGCTGAGCAACGCTGGCCATTACTTTTAACCTGGCTTTCTGTCTCATAGGGAAAAAAGGCATGGTAGGAAAGTGCTGTCCTGTAAGTGCTGTCACAAGGAAGGGCAAGTTTTTGTTTAGAAAGCAAACCTAGGGCTGCCAGCTCAGAAAGCATTTATTTGATGTGGACAACCTCTTCACCCAATTCCTCATCGTGCCTATTTGAGGGAATGTTAACCAGAAAAACGCAGCAAAACCATGATGGTGTCATTATTCAGGTCCTCTTGACTTCCACGTCAACTACTGTCTGAAGATCGCCATCAACTCGTCTTTTGGTAGGAAAGGACTCTTCAAACTGTGTCAGAAGAGCTTAGTAGTGGTCCTGAGACATGTAGAGCAAGAAAAGGTGTGAATGTGGTTGCTCTTAGCAAGTTACTTTCTTCCCTTTGACTGGTGATTGATCGGCAAGGCTGCGGGTACACCCACCCTTCCTGTGCTCTGAATCCCCCAGACTTTCTCACTTTGAAGCGTCCAAGACACACACCACCTACTGCGGAGCGAGGCGAGGCGAGTTCCCAGAAGCTGTGCACGTCTCACAGGTTCCCCTGAGCCCCCACCACTCCGGCGCAGGAACGAGCTGGGTTCCTACGGGTCTCCCAGGCATCTCCCCCCACGCCGTCCTGCTCCAGCCCCACACAGACTTCATCGGAGCTGCGTGTAGCTCACAGGCTTGGGTAGCTGTCCCACAGCTGTGCCGAGGAAGGGTTATCTGCAAACCGAGGCTTAATCGCCAACTCTTCCCTGGCATTTTGCATTTATGCAAAACGTAATTCCCAGGGCATGGCTCTGGTCATGCGGGTTGTGGTTCTGCAGATAGCAAATGCAAAAAGAAACACAAACCCTAACAAATAGGGGAACTCCAGTATTTCCATCAAAACTCCCCGACTTAGTTCTGAGTAGCAGCAGCCCAATTTCTCCCTGTCCAAGGAAGGAAACAACGCAGACTCGGTAAGGAGCTAACTGACTAGCGAGCAAAAATTCCTCTTCCCTGCTTTTGACGCAAGAAGAAATGAAAAGCTTTCTTTTACATTATGACTGTTCCTGTTATTTCATATAATACTATGAAAGTTATTTTTGGTCTTAATCCTATTTTTTCAAGAAAATTACGGGTAGGGTTTCATAGTATTTTTTTCCTGTGACGAAACAAGTTTAGCAGATGCCTTCCCCCCTCCCTCCTCCTTCCCCACGCACTGCAGGTCCTTATTCGCCTCACCCATGTAAGGTTTTGTGGGGTGCCTCATCAACTAATCTCTGAATGATTTGGGTTAAGAAACCTCCATCCATTCTCTTTTATGTGAAGTTGTGGTTTGTTGTTCGTTGGTTTCTTTTTTTTATTTTAGATGATTTCAGCCCACTAGCAACTACTTGCTGCTGCTGTTTGTTCTGCAGTACCCGTGGTGTGAGAGGTCACTTCTACCCTCCACCTATCAGCACATGCTGTATATATGTACATACATATATCTATTTCTATATGTTTTGATCTGCCAGAGCCCCTAGACCACGAACTGCCTCCTTAGCTTTCCCCCCGACAGCGGCTGGTCTGCAGTGGAAAACAAGCCCGGACCTGCGGTGAGGCAATTAGAGGGTGTGGGAAAACGGCATTGTGAAGTACGAAGCAGACAAAGGTCTTTTCTGAAGCAGACATGTAAGGGAAGCGATGACAAATTACAGAGGCCGTTTCAGTGCGCTGCTCCAGAGCGTCAAAGCGCAGACAGAACTTCAGGCAAACCACGGAAAAGCGAGACTGGGCATATCAGGGCAAACAAGCAACTAAGTAAACAAAAAGGGCGATTTCGTCAGATGCGTAGCACAAACCCAGTATTCCAGTCGTCTTGAAGCACAGACACTTCAGGATGTATCAGAAAAAACCCCAACTCTTTGATCAGGCCTGCAATCCCCAGCCATTCCACAGAGGACCACCCACTGCTCCACACGCCTGAGGCCTCCACAACGCGTGAGACATTTGCTCCTGTCCAGATAAAATACCTCCCTTTCTGCTATGAAAGTAACTTAATCCACTGTATATAACACCCGGGGGGGGGGGGGGCAGTTGTAAATTCTGCTTTCAAGAGTGCTTTGAATGAAAAATAGCCATTTGCTTATCAATTGCATAACCTGAAATGGTCTGTCGGGTCCGTGCCTGAAGCAGGATGCTCAGCCAGCAGCAGCCAGCCAAGTGCCTCTGCCGTCGCCCTTTGGCAGAATAAATGCGCTCTGAATTTCCAGTTTGCTCATCTCAGACAATTTATCAGACATATCGGACAGCAGCAAACTGAAACGTCCTCTAAGCCAGTTTGCCTTTGCCCTTCCTCCCTCACATCCACACGCAAACGTTTCCCTTATCACTTAAAAAATAACTAATCATTCTGGAGGACTTTCCACTGTGAATGAGGAAGATTTGTGCTCAAAGGGAATTCTGCTGAGGTGTCCGATCCCTTGACAGACCCCTTCTTTCTGTCCCTCCTTCCACCTACATGGTGGTTTTCTGAGGTTGTGGCCAAGTCACCCATGGCAGTTATGGAAACAAACATGAAGGACTAAAATAACAGCAGGTTTCAGACACAATCTTGCGATCCTGAAATATCTTCTGAGAGCTTGAAGTACAGCACGTCGGGTGAAACCTTCATATTAAGGAAGATGTTGGTCTCTGTAATTGTCTGCTATTATATCTATTATGTCTGACCTCAAAAAATGATCAGATCATAGGATAACCCAAGCTGGAAGGGACCTCAAGAGGTTTCTGGTCCAACCTCCTGCTCAGAGCAGAGGCAGCTCTGGGGTCAGACCCAGCTGCCTAGGGCTTGATCCAGTGGAAACCTGAAGACTTTGGAGGACAGAGATGGCACAACCTCGCTGGGCATCCCGTGCCACGGCTGGGCTGTCATCGTGGAGGAAGAGTTTCTCTTTAGATTCATTCTGTACCCCTCTTGTTTCAACTCGCGCCCATCGTCTACGGTCTCCCCGTCACGCCCCGCTGTGAAGGGCCCGGCTCCCTCTTCTCCATCCCCTCCCTGCGGGCAGAGCTCTTCTACTTGACGTTGGATCCTGAGCTGGTGAACAGCCAGACAGTCGCTGTCAGAGCGTGACACATCGCTTGGACGCTCTGCACAGCCCCTGTGTGAACTGCTGGGTCACTTGGAGCAATCTCACAGCAGTTGACGTTTCAAGGTAGTTTTACGTTATTTAAAACTCATACATGGTATTGCCAGCTTCTTTGCCGCATGCTTGACAGGAAAATCATGTGAATTTTCAACAAATTAGAATAATTGTACACAAAGGCTGATCTTAGTTATACTAGGACCAGCTAAAAGCATTAATTTTAAAGAAGATGAGTACAGGGCCCAGTATTTTATTAAATTATATCCTGGAGCACCATTTACATTATAGAAGTAAATAAAGTTGCCTCAGTCTAAACAAAACTTCATCACAAAAAGAAGCAAAAGACAAAAAAAAATCATTTTAACCACATGAATGGTACACAGTTCATTATTCTGAAGATCTGCTGACCTCACTGTAATTTCCCAACTTCCTTCTTGCCCAGTATCTCGTCTTCACCTGTGACCAGCAGTGGGAAAAAACCGTAGGAACCAGAAACGGTGTAAAGCCGCTCCTCTCCCCCGCACAGCGATGTGCAGACGAGGGATTTCTGCCCCTGTCTGCGGACATATCTCTTATCGTATCTGTCTGACCTTTTTGACGGAATACCTTCAGTCTCTGTACCTTCCCATGCCTAGGAATTCCACAATTTCAGTCAATAGAAAACTTACTCTCTTTTGTTTGTTTGTCTGCAGGCTGGAGCTGAGTTTTCATGTTGTAAGGAACAGTGAGAAATTCCCTGTATACCTTTTCCAAATCACCGATCGCTTACAGACTTCTGTCACCTCTTTCCCAAGCTGAAGAACCCATGTTTATTCAGGTTTTTTGTTAGGTACGTAAGTCGCTGGTCTTTCATTTACATTTTCTGTCTTGTATATTCTTCGTAAGGCGGCTGAGTAGAACGACATGTGTCATTCAAAACGTGGGCTAACTGTGAGTTCATACAGTAACAATGGGTTTGTTCGTTTTCTGTTTCCTTCCTAACTATTTTTAACTTCCTCCCTGACTTCTGCCGACTGCTGTGGTAGACGCAGTGATGACCAGCTTTCCTTCTTAAACAGTAATAACTGCATTAGGATCTACACCTCTGTATATGTGCTGCAGTTCTGGTTCCACAGAGTAATTCTGCTAGCTGCCAAGCCAGTTCCTTTGCTATTCAACCTTCTTTTTTTCTCCTGAATGAATATATTAAATAGTACAGGCTGCAGCAAGAGATACCACTGGTTATCACTCTCAGTGATGACAACGGAACACTCCTTCCTATCCTTTTTCCCCTCTTTTAACCAGTTACTAATCCATGGGAGGACTGTGGATATTTTACCTTCTTTTTTAAAAATCCCAGTTCATCAGATTGGGTCACCTTCGTTTATAGGGTGGCTGACAACTGCAAAACAGGTTTGTGAGACATCACTTCCCCTTGAAAAAATTATTTTGTTATCACATATTATTTATAGTTATAATTTATTATTGCCTGGGAAGAAGCAAGAACTCACTGGTCTAGAAGCCTCAGCTCTGCCCTACAACCATCATCACAAACATCAGTAGTACACCAGGTACTGGTCTCGCAGTGAAACGGAGTCAGCTGCACGCATCGAAATCAGCGGTTCAAAATTTTGCTACCTGAGCTACGCTTATATTTGTGTTATCAATCTGTCCCCGAATTCTTCTAACCCCGTCCCGTGAAGAATGGCTCCACTGTGGGAACCTCACTTATTTACATTTCCTACGTTTGCTGCCATCCTTGAGTGCTCCCGTTACACCTTGCGCGCATCTAAAGGAATAGAAAAAAACAGTGCAAAATATACGAAATACATTTCAGTTTCAAATTCAAACTAAAAATCAGTAACTAACAGAGACTTTGTGATCTCACAAAACTGCATCAACCCAGGGACCAAAAGGAGTCAAGTCGACCCCACAGTAGAGTGGTTCAAAGTATTCAAAGCGAAATATCCAGGAGTGTGGAAGGCCACGTCGGTGCAAAGCAGAGCAGTACACATTGGGACTGTGCCCTTCGTCACAGCAATGACAAGAATATGAATATGGGGCATTCAGGGACTTGGTCGTATCTCATCCTCTGCAGTCATGTTCCTCCTGACAAACCTACATCAAAAGCCAGTATGAGAAACTACACTAGGCAGAGAGGTGGCTTTATTTTGTATTATGTTCTAATATTCAGTAGAGTTCCTGGATACCATTCAAGAGTCTTCGACTATCAGGAAGTATAATAACCCTTTATTCCTTAACGCCCTAAATCTCCCATAATATTAGGACAAAAGCAAAGCACGTAAAAATATTCCCTAACCACAAAGAAACACACTGTAAACCAAGTTAAACTCAAATAGGAAATTGTTCTACCAGGAAGAGTTATGGACCCACAGACCTTTCCTGTTACAAGGAAACGAAGACATTTTGGTGTACTGAGTCTGAATTTGAATTTTCAGAATACTTTGAGAGCAGCTGAACCTCAATATACAAATGCTATCTGGTACCAAGCACCTAATAATCAAAAATAAGTCTTGTATGGAATGATCTCTCAACCTGCAATTTTTAAAGCTTGGGAAGATTTGAGTCCGAATTTGCAGAATAGACACAAAAGTGAACAGGTTTTACATTTCCAGAGTGAGAAAAATTGTATCTCTTTTTGGCTTTGTTTTTGTTTTGCACTATGAGGAATAGATCATCTGGAAGTTAAACATGTCCCAAATGTTTGCCTTAATATACAAATAAAAATAAGAAAATCAGGAACCAGCTGTTTCTCAGTGATTATACAGACTTACACATCTCTCACTGAGAAATCATGAAATCCTTTCTTTATCTTATGAATGGTCAAAGGCACTCCAGAATAAAAGCAAACCTGAAGAGTTCTCGCTGTCTGAAAGCTGAATTTTTGAGTTGCTGTTACTTATCAAATTGATCCTGGCAGTTAATTATATGTACTGTTATGAATACTTCCGTTATTTATTTCTGAATGATTAAAGACATCTGCTCCCAGCAATTGCTGGCAAACATTAAGACCAAACAAACATCCCCAACACCGCCCCACCCAGCAGCAATCTGTCACTCCTCTCAGAATAACAAGCTGACAGTCAATTTTGCAAGTAGAAGTTAAGAAATAGAAGAAAAATCTGGAAATATCCAAAGCAACCAACACAGAGATCAACAGGGAAGAGCTGATAAATGTGCGATGCATTCAGAAATAATTTTTTTACAGTTCTACAGACAAGCCTGGGCAACCCAATATAGCAAAGAAAAAAAAAATCTGCATTTCTTGTCTCAGAATGTGGGGATTAGGAAAATCTTGGTTTGCCCTTTTTCACAGCTTTGAGTTACAAATATTCTCCAGGTAATTTTCCTATAGCTTCCCTCATCCTCTCAAACTTGCAGTTACTGTTTTAATTCTAGAGGCAATCTCTAAGCAGGAACCTCGCCCCAGCCTCACACCCCCAGTGCTGCTGCTCAAGTCTGAATGAGACAAGAAAAGGCTTTTGGCTCGATGAACCCACAGCTCTATAAAGACACGTGGGACACAGTGATCTGGGAGCACCTGTTGTAGCTAAATGATTCCTAAATGGAAATAATTCCTTATGAACTTTAACAAGGGCAAGTGTAGGGTCCTGCACCCACGGAAGAACAACTCCAGCACCAGGACAGGTAAGGGGGTGACCTGTTGGGAAGCAGCGCTGCAGAGAAGGACCTGGGAGCCCTGGTTGACACCAAGCTCTCCATGCCCAGCAGCATGCCATTGGGGCCAAGAAGGCCAATGGTGTCCTGGGGTGCATTGAGAAGAGCATGGCCAGCAGGTCGAGGGAGGTTCTTCTCATCCTCCCCTCTACTCTGCCCTGGTGAGGCCACATCTGGAGTACTGTGTCCAGTTCTGGGCTCCCCAGTTTAAGACAGACAGGGAACTACTGGAGAGAGTCCAGTGCAGGGCTACCAGGATGATCCCAACCTCCTGAACATCTTCCATATGAGCAAAGGCTGAGAGAGCTGGGGCTGTCCAGCCTGGAGAAGAGAAGCCTGAGAGGGGATCTGAGCAACACTTATACCTGAAGGGTGGGTGTCCAGAGGAAGGGGCCAGACTCTTCTCAGTGGTGCCCAGGGACAGGACAAGGGACAACGGGCACAAACTGGAACACGGGAAGTTCCACCTGAACATCAGGAAAAACTTCTTCCCTCTGCGGGTGCCGGAGCCCTGGGCCAGGCTGCCCAGAGGGGTGTGGGGTCTCCTTCTCTGAGAGATTCAAGACCCGCCTGGATGCCGTCCTGTGCACCCTGCTCGGGGTGACCCTGCTCTGGCAGGGGGTTGGGCTGGGTGATCTCCAGAAGGCCCTTCCAACCCCTACACATCTGTGAAGCTGTGAAGCTGCGAATCTGTAAATAAACACCGGTTGTGCCTTCGGCTTCTCACTCGTTATGTCTCACAGTCATGAACTGTGCCCTCCTAGAACCAGGTGGGTTTTGTCACATAAGAAAACTGTGGAGATCTCTGCTAGGAGATACTGTAGAGGTCCAAACACCATGTGAACTCAGAGATTAGAGAAATGCATGAAATGTCCACGTGCAGCCGTTAAATGCAATGTTACGGGCATTACCTCAGCCTCAGTAAGTTCTTAAATCATTGCTTGCTGAATGCTGGAAAGGATATTTGACCTGTCACGACTTTCTTTTCTCCGGCCTACACTACAGGCCAACGCCAGTGGGGCGGCAGTGACCAACGGTGCAACCATCCTGTCGAATACGGCGGCTTCCTCCCCACCAGGCAGGGGGCCTCCCTCCATAATCCTTCCTTCAAACGGGAAGCCTGACTTCCCCCTTGCCTCAGGGGATAACCAAAAGTCAGAACGCAGACCAGAAAGATGGCTTTCTTCCCTGGAAAAGCACAGGCTGCGACCCCCCCGTTTCAGTAAATACGGCCTACCAGAGGTTAGTGTCGCAATTTTTGAAACACCCTTTAGCTTGAAGCTTCATCAGTTTGCCCCTCATGAGCATCCCTATCTACTGGGAAAGAACTTACACTGATTTGCCAAGTAAAACAAACCTTACACACGAATTAGCAGAGGATGTTATTATTACTTGATAGAGCATAATCCCTTTTATTAATGACTAAGTGGGTGCAACAGCTCTGTCCGCAGTGATTATGCCTCTTTACGTTCCCGGCTATGCCCAAATTAAACTCTCTTAAGGGACATAACTCTGCATTTACCATCAGTGCAACAGGGCTCGCTCCTGCCAAGCGGCCAAGCTAAACAGCTGAAGAAACAATAATTACAGATTGAAGCTGAAACTCTATTTTTGTTACTGTGTGATAGGGGAAGGTTTTGCTAAGAGAAACCTTCCCGTTACCGGCAGAAGGACACAGCCTTGTGTCAGGACACTTGGAGGAGCAGTCAGGTCAATGAAATATATAAGAAAACCAGTAGATAATGGTACTTCCAGAAAGACCCCAGTGAAAAATTATTATGGCAACAAGGAACTCAAGCATGCAAATTATTAGAAAGAGTAAAGCAGCAGAAAATAAAAGAGACCAAAGCAGTTATGCCTGAGCCACTTCCAGAATTTATCTTTTCTTCGTTCTTTCTTTTATTTGGTGGAGTTCTGCATAGCAGCACGTGTGAAAACAGCGCTGAACAGGGACCAGGTACCTCCACTGCAGCTGCGCCCTTCACTTCTGGGCTTACAGACCCCGACCTTTCTTCTTTTGTCCTGCTTCCTTTTCTTTGTTACACTACAGAAGTAACATAAATCATCACCAGCCTTCAGCAAGCACCGTGAATACTCAAATCTCAGCAAGCAGAACTCTCTTTGCTAAACAGCAAACCGGATCTGACAGCAAGTTCAGCGCAGTTTACATCAGTATTCCCTCTAATTTGATGCCAAGAACACAGAGCTTATTCCAGTTCATCACGCTTATCAGAATAAAAATTGTTTCCTTGCTGGCTACCTCTTCTCTCCCCTCTCATGTGGCAGGACAACATTCAATGTTGTAAAAACATACGATGAATGTAAAAATCGATATTCAAAGAATGTAAAAATTGTCCCTGCTGCCTCTCCCCTAATGAAACACCTTTCTCCAAATGAAGCTTCCTGTGTAGAAAATTGTGCAGAAGCTATATAGAGAATTTGCAATAAATAATCCAGCTAGCTCTGGTTCTGAACATGACTTGTCGCTGCATTTTTGTTCCTCTGCGCACATATTCACCAGTGGAACTTTAGCACCACACAAAAGGGCACACAGGCTTTAAGGAGTTCTGCTTTAGTCCAGTTTTAAATCAGCAGAAGCATGAGGTGATGGAAGGTTCTCTAATCAGGACATCACTTAAGCCCTGTTGAAGTCCCATGAATGTCAAAGAAATTTAAGCATATGCTTTATTTGAATTGCATGCTTAAAGGCTGGTCTGAAACAGGTCATAGATGGCCACCTTCTCCCATCGTTCAAAACCCTACGGGATCTCGCGTTTCCCTCGGGGGAATTAATTCTCGTGTTCACACATTCATTTTTTGAAGACAAAACCCTTCCTCCATTCTGCATGTGTAAACCACCCTAAGCCTAACTAGGAGAAATTTCCAGAGCTTGAGTAATAATTCTCAGACATGACATTAACACACTGCTTTTCTTACAATAAACTGTTGAAAACAAATCATTATTGTGGTTAATGATTAATTTGCTATGTCTTTGGTCTTAAGCTGTGCCTAAGGCTGAAAAACTGCTCTTTCAGGCTATTATTTGTTTTGAACAACCAATTTCCTAGGTGTATTTCCTTAGAATTTATTATAACACTCCCAGTGGGTAAAGGTCACCAAACAAATCGTTCTGCCTTTTCCACTCAGTCTGCATCTTTCCAGTTCTGTTCTCAAGCCTTCTGATTTCTTTTCTGTTAGCCCGCTAGGAACACAGCACTAAAGAACAGACCCGGAATATTATCGTTTCCGAAATGACTACCTGATTAGTGGCGTCACTTCAGGCAAGGGACATTTCTGCTCTGACTACTCTGGATGAGCATGCGTCCCCGCTGGTCCCAGGCCAACCTTGAACTCAGGCGCTCTTAATATCAGAGCTCCTGGCTACCAATCACTTGGAAAAAAGGCAATTAATGTGTGGGATGGTAACCAAAAATCTGCTGTCAGTCACATGGAATGTATTTTCTAAGCAGGGCTGAACGAATTCTCAGTTGCTGAGATAAAATGTTCAAATAAGCTGCGCCAGGAAGGGCTCTAGTAGTTGAAACCACCACTGCTCAGCAGAACGGGTGTCCTCCAGAAGTCAGCTCCAGCGCAGAAAGGGGAGGACCAGCCAAGCATAGCTGGGAAGAGGAGAGAGCAGGACATTTCTTTTCCTCCTCCTCTCCTGTCTCTTGTTTGTGCCTGCTTTGCTTCTCGCTACCAGGACACCTCCTCCCCGCTCCTCGTGCTGCTCAGCACCCTCCTAAATTTCCAGCACTTCCCAGAAAGAATGTGATGGCCTGCGAGACATCATTGTTAAAGGATTCCCGCCCCTTCATCCAGATGAATGTTTCCTCCATTACTTTGCCTGCTATTTTTAAAGACATCTAAAACTCTTCCTTCATCCTCCTGTATATTCCCTTCCAATGTCCATAGATAGTTAGCTGTCCAGTGAGTTGTCACTTAGCCAAGGTATGCGGTATATTTACCTACTTCAATACGCTCTCATAACCCAAACCTGCCAGCCGATTACCTTTTTTATTCCTGGGTTTGCTCTGAACTTCTTCCAGCTGTCTTCTGCTCAGAAGGGAATGCCATGATCTAGGTGTAAGAGCACTAAAAATCATTGCGTCCTACTCTGGCATGTGATGGGACCAACCTCGGAATCATACTGGGTTCTCTGGGGATTTGTGACAGACTTGCTGTGAACTAATATACCAAAATTCCAGTGGCATAATTCTTTCCCTATTTCTGCCTTTCACTCTCTATACTTTTTAAAATCGTGTTATTGGTTGCAAATCTTTGCGGTTCCAATCCTCAATTTCATTTTCTGTGTTTTTGTCCTGATTTCTTCAGCTATTCGTTACTCCGTGTTTTCTTCTGCACTTTCCTGTCCTCACAACCTCCTGCCACTCAGTGCCATTCCAGGCTTCCCCATATACAGCCCTCTGTAGCCCTTCATCCATCTGAAGCTTAAAACCAACAGTAGAAGAAAACCGAAATGTGTTATTACTGCATATTTCATGTTTATGCCCTTCTTTTGAATTACTATAAACTCAAAAGAATATCGTCTTATGATGCCACCACTAGCAATCACTTTCGCAGTTTAAAAATAATCATAATCCTCAGCAATGCAGTTTAATCATTACAACTTTTTTTTCCAAATGTCCAGAATTTCATTAGTATTCACTTAGACATAATCAACTAACTTATTAATAACAACTGACTGGACATTTACTTCTGTAAGGAAACCATTATCGTTGATTATCTTTGATTTCCTGTTCACGAACCCATTATCAGTTTACTGGAAATTTCAAGAAGTTTCGCACTCGAGATGGCAGGATTTAATTTTTTATTTCTTTTGACGATATTTTACTTAAATTTGATTTTATAATATGCTGTCACCTCTTCGGCCACTAGTTCTGTAAAGGTCACTTAAGAAGGAACGTTAGAATTTTGGAGGGGCTGATTACTGTGCCTGGGTCTAAAGCGGCATTTTTGACTCAAGCTTGAACCAACGACACCTGAAGTCTTGAAAATTTGATTCACTTTTTAAGTCCTAAAATTATATCTTGGCTCCAGACCCTTTTGCCCTACACATTTTTCTTTTGTAATTTTTACTCTTCGGTGTAAAAACATGAAGGTGTTTAACTGTTTCTAAGAAGCGAGCAAGAATCGGAAGTCGCAATCGCGACAGTTAAAACTCGGCGCGGTTTATAAATCCGGGCTGATAGCCCTTGCTTTTCCTTGTCAGAAAACAACGGCTGCCAAAGCGAGCCTATTCCTCCTGACCTGCCCACTGAGGCTTAGGAGAATCTTGAGTAAAAATAACTATTTCCTACTCCCCCCGCAGCACCCTTATTTCATGGCAGGAAGGCCCGTTATCAGGAGATTTTTACGGTTTTTTACATACACAGTACGTTTTATTCATCTGCCAGGCAAGTGTTATGACTCAGAGAGGAAATACCGAGTAGTCCTGCAGACACGGAGCGATATTCGCAAGGAGAAATTAGGTAGAAAAACCTAACTGCTCCTTTCCCAGTAATTAAATGGAAATGATATTTCCAGTTTAAATCTAGCACGGAGCTAAAAGCTCTACAGAATTAAAAAACTCTCAAGGCCGACATCTATGTGTTTGCCCCGTGTCTTAGCAGGGAACTGTTTGTTCTTGCTGAGCACAGAGTTTCTCTTCGATGCCAGCTTTGACAATGCCAGAACTGCCCTGGGTGTTTTATTGCCGTTACGCAACGCCTCAGACTGTGCTGCCCACTGCACACACAGGCAGTCCTGAACTTCTGTGCCATTTTCCCATCCGCGGACTGAAGCGATGGGATGGAAATGCAGGCGGAAGGGATGAGAAGGAAGGCCAGGGAACAGATCTGCCGTCACCAGTTTGACCTTCTCTGAGTGCAGTGAGCCCCCCGGTGCAAATGGGACCCACAGCGCACGGTGGCACTCTGAAACCATCGGCACCGCACAAAGCCTCTGCATCCATGTGACTCACTTGGCTTGTTAGCTTGAAATCATCTACATCTAAACTGAGATGACCACTAGTTCTAAAAATGGTTAATTTAAAGATTTTATCTACACTTTAAATTTCATCTACAACCAGACCTTTCAGAAATTAAATACAATAGATTTCTCAGCTAGATTGGAATTAGGTTTAGAGTTTCAGACACACCGAGTCATTTTTTCACACTGGACTCTCAGAAAATGCCGTTACATACATGTTTATGTGTACACACACACACTCTGTATGTGTACAACTACATCTGCCCAGTGTCGTACGAGCCAGTAACACGCACAAAAGGCAAGGCAAACAATCTGCACCGCAGCGTGTATTATCAATCACAACTAAGGGAGATAAAAGAAACCAGAAGAGAAATACTTACCAGCTGAGGTTTGCTCTCTACAACTGGACCCGCTCGGGTTTAAAACAACGTTGTTAATGAAGCTGGAAGATGAAGAACGAGGCTTTCCATCGGGGCGCTCATCACTCTCTGGCAGCCAGACGCTCTTCTGTACAACAAAGATGTCCCCGCGTCAGCTGACTCATTCTCTGAGTCCTCGTTGGTTCTGGATTTAATTTTCCCCCTGCTAATGTTCAGCAAAGACTGCAATTCTTGGGTGTTTCCTCGGGACACAGTCCCGTCCAGGTCTTCACCACGTGGAAAGATGGCTTGGCTACGTTATTGGCTGTAATCCTTCGCTCTTCTCTCAGATGATTTATCTGCCGACTTGTCTTGACGCCTGATAGCTTCCTAGCTGCGACTCTGCTCAGCCACTCCTTTGCCTCCGTTTGCCTGAAGGATTGGAAAATCCGATCTTTCGGATAGTGACAAGCACGTACATGAGACATAAATGCCACTGCGCTGAGTTTTTCACTGCAAGAGCTACAAGATACACCTAAAACCTTTGCTGGAAGTGAGACATAGATAAGTAGATAGGTACCGGTATCGGGACCATGAAGCGCCCGATGGAAATGTGCTGGCTCCGAGCCAGAACTGCAGAAGCAGAGGTCACAGTCATCAGCACGTCAAGCAGCAGAGAGCACCCGGGCAAGCCAACAGCCATCCTGGAAAGAGGGACGTCATGCGGATTCGAGTCTGAAAAGCCATCAAGCTGGGGCTGAGCACAGATGTACCTCACCACAGGCCAGCACGTTACTCTCATGCGTCGGGAACTTACATTACTTTGAAAAACATTCTCAAATTCTTCCCGTGGCTTCAAATACTCAGAGTATGGGAGCTCCGCGGGGTCTTCCTCAGGGGGAGCTGCTTCACCACTGAGTACGTGCAGTTTAAGACAGTTTCTCCCTAGACACACTCCTTGGAATTTCACACACCAGGTTTGCCCAAGGCTTTCGGTAATCAGACATCCATTTGCAACTTTACATTCAGCTTTAGATTCAAACGACCTGAGTAACCAAGACAACTGCAAACTTTGGCTCTTTCCCTCCTCAGGTCCATCCTGCTGTTCCTGAGCACCGAAGGACGTGGAGCTCTCTACATTTGGCTGGTGGTGGTTGGATGCACGCTGATCCCCGTTTCACGTGGAGGGAGGGCGAGGGTGGGGGTTTTAGGGAGTTTCTTTGCGAGTTTCTCAGCACCGACCATTCTAAACCAAAGATAAACACACCTGCGCAAAGCCGGAGAGGCCAAAAAGGCGGCTTTACAGCTAAACCAGCTACTTGACAGAAATGCAGTGGTCCCCCACTGATGCTCTTCCCCACCAGGATCTCACCAGGATTGCACAGACCTGGCTGCAGCAGCAATGCACAGATGTGCAGATCCCTCTCCTCTTAGCAAGAACCCCCCAAGCACCCCCAGAGACCACCAGGTAGGTTATGAGAAGTAACGGTGGGTGAACTGCCACGCTGAGGCTGCTTTTTGTCGGTTTACGTGTAACTTTTTACTCTCAGGTGATTTAGTAGAATTAACCGTGCTCGTAGGGAGGCAGCACAATACCTCCACGTGGCTATTGCACATAAATGCCGGTGTCGTCCGGAACAGCTTCTCTTGGATTTCACAATAATAAGCAGAAATAGATGGCAAGAGGCCTTGGCGTGTGAGCCACATTTCAAGCGGTGATCCCCGGGAGCCCCGCTCCGGAGGTGAGGTGCTCCGACCTGACCTGGTGTGCCACCTAGTGCTGCTGTTAGCAAACAAATACCCCGCGTCGGGCAGAAAGCCGAGCCATTAAATCACCTCACACCTCCCAGAGGCAGAGATACAGCGGCTCTATATCAGGGACTGCATTCATCTACATTTTAAATTCTGACTGTTTGAGCACTTCCCCCCAAATCTCTCCAAATACAAGTATTGTTGCAGATCCCTTCTCAGCATACACAAAAATTTATCTTTATTGAAAATGTATAAAAAGGGCCAATCTATGAGCGTATGTCACACCTAACGTCTGGCGTTGACAACCATAAACCTTCAATCCCTCTCATCAGGGAGATTATTTGGAATTCGTGACACCAGGGACTCCCACTGATGCTGCAATCCAGGTGTGTTAACTAGAAACACACAAAATACCTATGCACTTCCTAATATAACACTTTCTTTTAAATACAACCCTATTTTTTTTCATGTTTTGTTAGAATAGTGAGACGCCTGGTCACAAATGACAGGAACTTTGAGTCCTTAAATAATTATCTCTAATCCTAAACACAGACCATCAATATCTACCCCTGGTATATGGAAATACATAGATGGAACTCCACCCTCCTCTAAACTAACGGGTCACAGGTTGGAACAGCAGCAGAAGCATCACACAAAAATCTGCAACGTAATACGTACACCTGCATTCCCTTTGCTACGCGGTTTCCTATCGGTAGCTTGGAAAACCACCAACAACACCCCCCTCACTCCAATTTTCTCCAAGTTTAGCTATTTATAAAGCTTTTCCAGCAGGATCCCACTTGTATGGACTACTATTTTTGTATCCTTGGCTCTTTGGAGTATGCCAGTCCAAGTCAGCATTAACTAATCAGATTCAGCAAGGAGGCATTAAATTCATGGACAGGACCTGACCTACTGTACACACCGTCACAATGGCAAATCCATGACTGACCACTCTTCCTCATCGGAGTTCTTTGTACTGAAGCCTGGGGTCATGACAATCTCCCCATGTAGATATTCACAGGATGTGTTTAAGCCGGAGTCCTTCACAAGATCAATCTTATTTTGGCCCCACTTTTCCCATTTTGAAGTTGTAATGAGAATCAGTGCTTCACAGAAGCTTTTTGAAAGGTGTTTAAAGGGTTGGATAAGTAAAATGAATAATAAATTTGTCACTGAAAAATTAGTACATGAAACATTCTATTTTCCGACAAAGCCTAACAAAGCCCAAGTCACCCCAATCATATGTAGGAGAAACTGCCGCTGCCTTTGAAAAACAAAGTGTGGAGGAAATAACA
This sequence comes from Psophia crepitans, assembly GCA_013399095.1. Lineage (NCBI taxonomy): Eukaryota > Metazoa > Chordata > Aves > Gruiformes > Psophiidae > Psophia > Psophia crepitans. The sequence continues at coordinate 377,733 of VWZZ01004306.1, read as the reverse complement.
TTACAGCAACAATGGATCAAAGCTCAGTGTAAGAGTTTATAGAAGCGGAGGGTGACTTTGTTTTCAAGCAAAGCTGATTTCATTTACCCACGTTCACATTCTCACGCCCAGAGGACTGCAAGCACTAGGATGTGTGTGGCCAAGCAGTCTGATCAGCATTCACGCACCAAGAATATGTTCAAGGTTGCGTGGTCAGGTTTCCTTCAGTGACACAAAGGACAAGAGAGGACAGCTATCACGTCCTAATCGCAGCTCCTCTCTTCAGCTGATGTTGACAAGGCTGCGCTGGTTTTTGGCTCTGTCTTCTTCTCTACCTTTGGGAGCTGATGGTAATGAGCTTCACAACTACAGACTGGGTGGAGAATGGATGGAGAGCAGCCCTGAGGAGGAGGACTTGGGGGGGCTGGGGGATGAAAAGCTCAACCTGACCTGGCAGTGTGCGCTGGCAGCCCAGAAAGCCACCCGTGTCCTGGGCTGCATCAAACCCAGTGTGGGCAGCAGGGCCAGGGAGGGGATTCTGCCCCTCTGCTCCGCTCTGCTGAGACCCCCCTGTAGTGCTGCGTCCAGCTCGGGGGTCCCCAGGGCAGGAGAGACATGGAGCTGCTGGAGGGAGTCCAGAGGAGGCCCCGGAGATGATGCGAGGGCTGGAGCCCCTCTGCTATGAGGACAGGCTGAGGGAGCTGGGCTTGTCCAGCCTGGAGAAGAGAAGGCTCCAGGGAGACCTTGGAGCCCCTTCCAGTCCCT
>VWZZ01004306.1:364718-376906 GCA_013399095.1 Psophia crepitans | reverse complement strand
TGGATGGGGCTTTGGGCAGGCTGGGCTGGTGGGGGGTGTCCCGGTCCATGGCAGGGGGTTGGAACTAGATGAGCTGGGAGGTCCCTTCCCATCCAAACCAGTCTGTGATTCTATCCTGTCAAATACCTGTGAGACTTTATGATTTGCTGAGACATTTTCCTCTCATCTGGTTGCCCTGAAAAGCCGTACAGAGATTTGGCTCTTTATGGCTTGTTACACCTTGGCGTCCACGTTTTTAAACTCAAGCACCTATTTCTAGAAGAGCATGCAGACATACGCCTAGCTAGACCAATCCGAGCGTGTCTACAAACCGTACCTGTGCAGTGGATCCCCAGCTATCCACACTTGATCCTTCATCAAATGTCATCGTTGAATAAAAGAACAAGTATGCTGAAGAAAAGCCTTCATATTTTTACTTACATCTAAATTGAGTATGCAAAACACAAAAGGCTATCTCAGTTTAAATTACGCTGCGCTACTTCACGCAGCGATACTTGAGTGGGCTGCGACGACCTGTGTGCGGTTTGACCCTGCTCAAGTTAGCCCTCTGTAAGTATACTCCCTAGCAAGGAGGTCAGTAATCTCTTTGGGAGCTGTCAGCTGTGGGGATAAACTTTGTGTCCTCTCCCAAAAATGTGAATTTGTTTGATATTATTTCTTTTTGTTACTTTTTTTTTTACAATCACTTTTAATTTCCTATGTTTAGATATACTTTATTATGTCTATTTATCTAGTTGAGTTCATAAAGCATAAAAAAAAATGGAACCATGGCAAGGAAAATGTTGGGGTCAGGCCCAGAGAGGCAGAAGAGGACACGTACGTACATTGCAGTTCACAACTTGCACACTTGCATGAACCGCAACAAAAAGGGACCTGAATCATGCACGCGTACACACCCAACTGAGAGCAACTTGCTGCGCTTTTTCAGTCGGCAAATATTTTGAAAACCAACATTTTTCCCTTTTTGAAAAGGAAGTGCGAAGACAATAGGAGGAGAACCTACAGACAGATGTCCCTTTCAGTCTTGCTAAGTTTTCACCTTTCTTCTCTAGGCTGTCAAACAGAACAGCAAGCCAAAGACGATCAACTCGCCATGGCCATTATTTGGTAAGTCCAGTCTCCGAACCGAAGGCGTTATCCCAGCTACACAGGAATAACCCGGCGTTGCAGAGCTTGCAGCTCACCATAATCCCCGAGCTTTTCAAGAGGTGGGGTTTTTGACAGCCTCTGTGAGCTGAACAGTTCTCGTAACTAGAGAAGGCAAACAATCCTCTCTCACACAACTCCCCTACCACGGCACGTCATCCGGACAAAAGGAGGGGGGTGTGAATTCAAAGAACAAAGGTGGCTATCACTACCGCAAAATTTGTATGGATTATTTCAGGATGAATTCCCTGCATGATTTGCACGTCAATTCAAATTTGTAATCTAATTTGCCTAATGGGACTTTAGTCAGTAACTAAACATCACCTTTATTTATGTTAGTGTTATTTACCTTCATGTCAGCAAAACAGAGTTTGTTTCCCCCTTAGGTGCGATAGCCAGCAGGTATACCAACTCTCAAAATAGGCTCCTTCAGGTTTTTTCTGACTGGAAAAAGATAAGGGTACAAGCTGGGAGGGGGGAGAAAAGGAGATTTCAGTTATCTACTCCTTTTTGCATCGAGGTCAACAAAATGATAACTCATGTTCGCAAATTAGCAGGAACAGAGAGTTACTTGGGCAGTGATGTTTAATTCAGCAAATAAATCAGCTCTTGGCCATTGAAATCCATCAAATGAATCAGGCACAATTAACGTTAAATATACCTGCAGCTTTCTTGTTCCATAACCCTTGTGAGCACAAGAGGAATCCCTTGAATCCTCCGTCCAGTGCAAAACAAAATGAAACGCTTTACGTGGGTCCTTACACAAATAAATCCATGAAAGTCAGTTTGGAAGCTCCTCGGCCGCAGCTCATCTCGTATCTGAAAAACCACGCAGCAGCACCATACCCCGACGGCTCTCCTGCTCTAGGTGTGCTCTTGGACACAAAATAACAGCAGGTTTCCTTCCAAACCTGTCTGTTTCTCATGCCTTCCTAACTGCCTGTTGTCTTCCAGCATCGATTCAAGCGACTGAAAAAACATACGCCGTGCTCAGAAAACACCTCGCAGGGAGCCACGCTGCTAACCTACGACAGAAGCGTGGAATGAGCCAAGGGCCGAGTCTGTATGCCAGGCTGGACTAAAATACTTCCAGCCCTTGTCAAAGCAAGGCCTTTTTGTGTACTTCTGTGTATTTTTCTTTTTATTCGGGGAAAAAAAAGCATTGTTCTGTGTTTTAAACAAAAATTATGCAACTGTGGAATGAGCTTTCAGACCTGGGTAAGAGTATGGCTACGGCAGGGTTCTCTGCTGTTACAGGCACGTTCTGCAGCTTCCCTAGCAGGGCTCCTGCTCCTGAATGCCTGCCCTGGGGCACAACGGGGATTAGAGCTCAGGGCTGAGCACTCCATCCCATAATCGGGACTGATGCTGGTACTGACCCCAGACACCGGTAGTTGAAAATGGCTCTATGAAATGTGAAGTTCAAAGTGAGAGAAAAGATTGACCTGAAGACAAGGACGTAGCTGTGCCAGGTGGAAAAGCCTGGGTTTCCGTCACAGCAGGTTAACAATTTGTTATTGTTTTAGTTCAGAATCTGAGCAAAAAGGAACACTTTAGCAAGAGGAAAATTAAAATTACTTTCCTAATTAAGTTGGAATCAGAACAGCCTGGGAAGCGGAGGTTTTGAGATTTTTACCCAGATGAAATCCAAACAGGCTTAGGGTATAAACCAGAACACATTACCCCAATCCACGCTATTTTTGATGACTGCGAGCCTAAAGTCATAGTTTTTGCATGGTAACTGGTTCCCAAGGTCCGGTTAGGTAAGCGCTACCCAGCTGACAGGCTGGCACCAGCGCAAGGGACCTTTTGGATTCGATCTAAAGCCAGAGTTCTGCATACCGGCTTGTTTCACTCCCGCTTGCCTCAACATTTTAACTGTCCAAATTCTGATGTTGTTGCGCAAGTTAATTCTTTCACAGGAATCTTACACAAGTCCTTGTGCTGAGGAGGACTTCCAGGTAACTGGCAAGCACTAAAATGACAGAGCCCTGGGACAGGCTGCCCAGAGAGGTTGTGGAGTCTCCTTCTCTGGAGACATTCAAAACTCGACTGGACACGTTCCTGAGTGATGTGCTCTAGGTGGCCCTGCCTTGGCAGGGGGGTTGGACTAGATGATCTTTCGAGGTCCCTTCCAACCTCTACGATTCTGTGATTCTGTGAAAATATTCCATCCCCAGCATAAGCCTCGTGGAGTATCCAAAGCACTGCGATGTAAATCTCCGTGGAGCTACAGAGACTCGTTTGGGAGCGGGTAACAAATCAGCTGATACCGTAGGACTGTATGCCCGGTGAAGCACAGCAAACAGAAGGATAGTACCCGGATTACCCAGTAATCCCTACTGTGCGAAGTGCTTTGCATTTGTTAGGGTTTTTTCTTCCCCATTCAGTATTGCTCATGGCGTGACAGTAATATATGACTTCTCACAGTACTGCCTTTATGTCATTTGCATTCATTAGTGTTAAAGAGCAGGGGATAAGGAGCCTTAGGCAAGGGGGCTAATCGCTCTTACCAGCCAAGTGAAACGACAAAATGTTCGACACATAAATATTCCTCCTCTTTCCTACCCTCTGGAAAGTCTATAAACATTTCAAAATCCCCAAGAGCCAGGTTACACCACCTAAGAACTACTTTGCATGAAACACTCCGTATTTAATTGATATGGGCAGGAGCGCCGGCTATTCCAAATGAGTTCACCGAGAGGAAGTTCACAAGGTCCTGCTGGCCACATCCACGCTTCCGTTAACAGCTGCCCCGAGATGCCCACGGGCCTGACCCAGCATCAGCCCAGCTCACCGAGCCCACGAGAGAGGGCGGAGGAGCCTTTCGGGAGCCGTGTTTGCGGTCAGAGCGGAGCTGTTTGCGTAGGAGCTACGGCCCTTCCCTACAAAAACGAAGTCAAGAGGAAAGGCACGCACTGCAGAGGGTCGGGCATGGTTTCTTCCCAGCAAGAGCTGAAACTCTTCTGGAGCTGCGGCAAAGAAGCAAAGCTGACCGGGAGCCAGCAGGGAACGGTAGCACCCATCGGCCCTGCCACCCTGTGCTGACCTAGACACCACTGCAGCCCATCAGGAGATGGCGACAGGCTTTGCGACGGTGCCGAACCAGTCACCGCGAAGGCGCTGGTGGTGGCTCAGAGAAGCGCCGGCTCCTCGGGGGCACCAGCCCAACGCGAGCTGCCCAGACAGCCCACTGTACGAGCGACATATGCCCTGCCGCTGCCACCCAGGCCTGGCCTCAAGCCCACGCGGAGGGCTGGCTGGCCCGAGGTCTCCGGCAACTCTCTCCAAAACAATCGCAGGAAAACTGCCACGTGAAATGAAAACCCAAGACAGCATGCGTTGCCAGAACATGTTGCAAAGGCCTCATTTACTTACTGAGCTACATATAAGGAGCACGTAAGGCACAGGGTGGCATCAGCACAGAATTTCCACAGCTGGTGGAAACAACAGTGCAAGCCGAAATGTTTTCAGTTGGGTTTGTACGATGTCTTTTCTCTTCGCTGAGGGTTAGGATGAGAAATAAATCCAAAAATATTTGAGAGACCACCTCTGGGTAAACAGAAAAATAGTGGAAGAGAGACACATCAATATTAAACCAAATTTATACTTGCTCCACAAAGAAACACCATCAAAATTCATTATATATATCACGAATCATGTGGAGTACAATAATAAAACCTGCTCACAGGATCATACACGTGACTCTTAGGAGGAGTCATGAGATGTTCAGCTGGGTGCAAGTTAGTTCTTTAACCCATATGGTGACAGTTCAGTACCTGGAACAAACACATACCCTTTTCTGAGCAACATCCCTTCAGGAGGTATTCCCCTGCTTTCTCTTTGTACAGGGGTGTTCCTACAGGCAAAAGGTGCTCTGCAGCGGTGCAGCTGCCTGCGTTCTGGTCCACTAACACACAAGCAGAAACGATAAGCCGACGGCAGCATTCCTTTTGCAGCACCTCGACTGAAACCTGTCACGCAGCTCAGGCACCCAAAGGAAATGTCAGATGTTTTCCCTGGTGGATACTGAACGAGATGGGCTGATCTCTTACAGCGACTGCAGTGTTTGCGTCTCCTTAATTATTTCCTATTTTTATAGTTTTGATCACTATACATTTTCCCTAATGGAAAATTCTAGGGAAAAGAAATTAAAACCAGCAAGACTGCATCTGCTTTATGTCTGCGCTGGCAGCCCAGAAAGCCACCCATGTCCTGGGCTGCATCAAACCCAGTGTGGCCAGCACGGCGAGGGAGGGGATTCTGCCACTCTGCCCCGCTCTGCTGAGACCCCCCTGCAGTGCTGCCTCCAGCTCAGGGGTCCCCAGGACAGGAAAGACATGGAGCTGCTGGAGCGAGTCCAGAGGAGGCCCCGGAGATGCTGTGAGGGCTGGAGCCCCTCTGCTCTGGAGACAGGCTGAGGGAGCTGGGCTTGTCCAGCCTGGAGCAGAGAAGGCTGTGGGGAGCCCTTGGAGCCCCTCCCAGTGCCTGCAGGGGCTGCAGGAAAGCTGGAGAGGGGCTGGTTCCAGGGCAGGGAGGGACAGGCCAAGGGGAAGGGCCTGAAGCTGCAGGAGGGGAGCTGGAGCTGAGCTGGGAGGCAGCAATCCTTCCCTGGGAGGGTGCTGAGGCCCTGGCACAGGGTGCCCCGAGAAGCTGTGGCTGCCCCTGGCTCCCTGGCAGTGCCCAAGGCCAGGCTGGATGGGGCTTTGGGCACCCTGGGCTGGTGGGGGGTGTCCCTGCCCATGGCAGGGGGTGGGACTAGATGGGCTGGGAGGTCCCTTCCAGCCCAAACCATTCTATTGTTCTATGTCCTGGTGAGTATCACCGTGGCACTGCTTCCCCCAGAGACTTGCTTTTGAGCCTCGCGAGCCAGCCAGGTTTTTATGCCATGACATAATGGGCTGTCTCAGAAAGCATAGAAACATTTGAACAATTTCTACATGATTTGCCTTTGCTTAGAGTCATATGTCTTGGCAAGATACAACATGATGTGACGTCTCCTTCACAATCATCTAATTTCAATTTACAAAAAGCAGGAGTTTCTCCAGATTTTCTCTCCCAAGCCGCACATTTTCTTGGCAGAATCTTCCCAGATTAAAACTTTTGTTCTGACCTCAACAGTGTAACTCACAATATTTCTTAAAGTGCCTTCAGTTCCCACCAGTGACTATGAATCATTACAGCAAGTTACCCACTTGCTTGAGTTTCTAAAGGTCTTTTAAGGAAAAGGATCATTGGGAATATTTTTTTATTGGATATCCTTTTCCCTCACCAGTAACCGGCTCATTTAGTACCATTTCACCCCTTTTATTTCGGAATTCCTTCCTATTTTTATTAATTGCAAGAGTACATTGCCAGTGAGGCACAGTGACAAGCCACTACAAGAATACTGAAAACACTCCTGATTTAATTCTGGAACTGGAGATGACTAGAGAGGCGGCTGGGGCATTTGGGTAGCCTGCTCTGGGCACAACCTGCTCCAGGAACCTCCACACCCCGGTGCAAGCTATTACTATAATTTGTGTGGGCACGGTCCACTGTCCGTCCCAAAGAGCTGCCGTGAGATTTGTGTCATGGAACATTTTTGTTTGTCTGACACCAGATGACTCCTCCAGCCTCCCACCTGTGAAGAGCGAGAGTCAGTTTTAATGAACTCAGTGTCTTAATATCAACATTTTAATCCACATCTAGTTCTCAATGAAAATTATACCTTCATGGCACCTTCTTCTGTGGACACTGAACAAAGGCTCACAACGAGAAGTTGCAGAGTGGAGCTGCCTCCTTCTCAAAGCACTCAATGCCATTACTCAACAAGCTTTGCTTGGTCATACTACAATCCCCCGTGGAGTTACTTTAAAATTAATTTGCTGACCGCAGCAGGCATCCCAGCAACCTCTGCAATACTTGCAAAGCAGTGCTTGAAAGCTGGAGGACAAGTTGAGGACAGTTCACCCTTCCACAGTCCAGCTCTGGGGTCCCCAACATTAGAAAGACATGGAGCTGCTGGAGCAAGTCCAGAGGAGACCACAAAATTGATGCAGTGAGGGCTTGAGCCCCTCTGCTCCGAGGACAGGCTGAAGGAGTTGGGCTTGTTCAGCCTGGAGAAGAGAAGGCTCCAGGAGACCTTATAGCAGCCTTCCAGTGCCTGCAGGGGCTCCAGGAAAGCTGGAGAGGGGCTGGTTCCAGGGCAGGGAGGGACAGGACAAGGGGAATGGGTTTAAACTAACAGAGCGGAGAGTTAGATGAGATATTAGAAAGAAATCCTTTCCTGGGAGGGTGATGAGGCCCTGGCACAGGGTGCCCAGAGAAGCTGTGGCTGCCCCTGGATCCCTGGCAGTGCCCAAGGCCAGGTTGGACGGGGCTTTGGGCACCCTGGGCTGGCGGGGGGTCCCTGCCTATGGCAGGGGGTGGGACTGTATGGGCTGTGAGGTCCCTTCCAACCCAAACCAGTCTGGGATTCATTCTATGACTGTTATGACTTGCACCGAAATAAATCTCCACTGACTGTTATCATATGCACTGTGGGTGTAGTCACCTCGGGAGATTCTGCTGTTGATCACCAATGCGCCATCACTTATTGAAAATGTAAAAGCCCTAACAAAAAGTTGGTCTTACTGCACTGTACACAGGAGCTTTCACAATTACTACTCACATGTGAGCTTCACCTATAGAAAATTCATTGCTGAATATTAGACCTGGATGAAATCTCATCAGTAGGTGGAAAATCATGATGCGACGTTACACTCTTGTACTGAAGATTGTAAAATTATCCTGGTATTTCTATTAAGCATTGCTTTAAGGACAGAGGTTTGCAATGAACTGCCCAGCCTAGTTAATAAATCCACCTCTGCGCAGTCTCGGGCCGTCAGGCACCTGTATAGGCTGCAAGTGCCCACAGGACTGTATCGCTCCGCACAGCCTTCCAGGAAAAAACTCAGCAGCCCATCAGACAGATGCCTACACTAGAAGGAGCACGAGCTGTGCTTAGGCAGTGCTAATTTTCTGCAGTTTGATATTTTTTTTGAGTGCTTGATAATATTTTGTGAATACAGCTGATTTATAGTTATATATGCGGACATATATATACAGCTATTTGCAGTGTATACCGTTATATATGTGGATAATGTTTTACATGGAGTTAGATTCAATTTTCTAGTCAGTAAATCCTATCATGGTTTGCTTTACATAGTTTACTCTAAAGGGCAGCTGCTTTTTTCTCCTTCAAACTATGAATTCTCAGAGAACCTTACAAAACCTCGCCGAGTAGGGGTTACTGGATGGAACAGCAGGTTTAACACTGTTGTAAATTCACCTCATAAATGCTCTTGTAGAAAAAAATTCTCTCTTCTTTGCAGAAATAATATTTACTTTCTGTACACAGAATGAGAAAAGGGATTCCTGAATAAAACTAAATAACTTTATTACTCGAAGAGATAGTTTTTTATAAAAAGCATGACGTTGAAACAATTTTCTACTCAGTAAAACCTATTAGTTTCCTATATCCAGTCTAATATCAGCGTGCTGGAAAGCGATGGAAAATTACAAAGTATGGTATTCGCCGCATAACAACAGAGCGGCTTTCAGCTGCACCACAAAAGAGTGTTGAGACTGGGTGAAAGGATCTACTAAAGTTAAGAAGGAAGTAGCTGAAAGAAAATTCCAGCATTGGCAATGAGAAACGTAATACTTGCAAATCTTCGCTCTACGGACGGATTTTCTGGGGAGGTTTTCCACAGAAAGCTAGGCTTTTGATTGCTTTGATACACAATGCTTACTACAAACGCCATAAGAGAAGCAATTCCCCTAATACGAGTTACAGCCGTTTGGAGAGACGACAAAAAGCAGGTAAAATGTCAGCTGACGCTTCCTTATGTAAGGGAGTTGCAAAATCCGATGATGTATTTTTCAGAGCTCACTGTGACTGAATGTCTGCATCGGAAATACAAAACATATTGAGGCTGCATGGATTAAAAAAACCCCAAGGGCTCTGCTAAAAAAAAAAAACCCCAAAGAACATCGTTACGATAGCAGAGAAGTTCACAGTTCAAGTTTGGTAGCCAATTGCCAATAAAGAAAACTTGGTTTGCTTCATTCAAGTAACGATGAAAAATATTTTCCATTCTAATCAGTACAGTTCTAATAAGAAGAAAATCCCATAGACGAGTGTATCCAAGCAAGGTCTGTGAAAAATTATTTGAAATTAATAAATATAAATCCATAGATCTGATCCAGAGACCGGCTGCCAAAAACTAATAGCTTATGTTTATGGCCTTTTCCTTTAAATTCACCATAAAAAGGACTGAAAAATCCTGCCACCTGAAGAAAGGGGACAGATAGTAGCTAGGATGAGGTTTTTCAGAGCCAGCCTCTGCCTCAAACTATCCTATGGGATAAAAATGTTGTGCTTCATACTCCATTCACCTGCACTCCTTGGAAAAAGTTCGTCCTAGAGTGCTTCGAGCTGAGTTTAAGTCATTTAGGGCTTGTTTTTCAGGAACTAGTCAGGCAGGACTGAATTTGTGACTACCAAGTTTGCAAATGAGGAAAAGAATAATATTGTCTAATGCGTTTCATCTGAAAGACAAAACACACGGTTCTGGAAGCCATTCTGTTGAGGCTTCATTCATTAACTTTCATTTACAACGACGTGAATTCAATGTCTAGTCACCTCCCAAGGCAAAGAGCACAACCGTGCGCTGGATAAGGCGGAGATTCACGTTTTAGCTGCCATTAACGAGCAATTCTTGTGGTTTTGTTCTCTCTAGTTTTGTGACAAACTGATGTTTACCACGTACCAAGAAGTGGGCAGATGCCCTGTAACCATGTTATGATACAGGTAACTGGCAAAGAATCTGCAAAGCAAACAGGCCTACCTGGGAGAGACCTGGTCATGATGCAGAACGATGAAGTGTGCAGGTGTCTCATTTCACAGCTCGCCTCTCTGGTGAAATCTGACATGAATTCACTCTCGTCACCTTAGTTTCACTCCGGCCTTTGACTCTTAACTGAATCTGTCAAGAATGTCGAAGGATTAAAACAAGAACTTGGAGACATTAATAAAAAGAGCAGCACAGAAAGAGTTACTTGAACAGGGTTTAACCTAACCAGATGTTAATGACAGAAATTACAGTATTCCATACTGGAAAGCATCCCCCAAAACTCCTGTTGGCTTCCAAATAAAACATACTTTTCTTCTTCAGTAACTGGAGTGCAAAGTTAAGCTTGTTTGAAAAGAAAAAATAATAATCATTGGGGGCCAGACTTGTTCAGATCTTGCCTAAACCAGTTGTAGCTTTTCATGCTATCTGCCTATTTTTTGCACACCATTTTTTGATACATATAATTCCAGGAGGAAAAGGAAAAAACCCAACCCAAACTGATGTAGGCATTAAGGTATACTCTCATTGATCAATGCCCATGGTCGCCTCATTTAACTGCCCTCCCACCCCACCCTCATGCTCCTTGTCTCCCTGAAACAGGTCTGCAGGGGCAGCCAGAGCTCGTGCACGAGAACTTCTTCCCAATCACTGTCCATGGTATTTCGTTGCGTGCAAGGCAGTCCAGTTCCCAGATCTCACATACTCTATATTTGTACCTATTTTTGACTGGAAGAAGTTTCCTTTGTGTTCCAGACAGCAATGCTAAAATTGCAGTGGTCTAGAAACTCCACAAATGAGGCACATTTTTACTGTAATTTTACTGTAATTGTTTTAAACCCAGGTAATGGAGTATTTTGGTTTTTCAGCAGAACCTAGGGGTGCCAATGAAACCGGGACCCAAATGACCGCAGCGCTCCATGAGGACACAGAACAAAGAGACAGAGAGCTGGCAGCCCGTTGCCTGGCCAGACATGCAAGTTTAAAGCAACTCCATAACCAGACACTTCTGTTAACACATTTCTGATTAGCAGAAGGCAGCAAAAGAAGCTTAAAGACATTGACTTCCTCCTAAGATCCTTAAATTTTCAAGGACATTTTCAGACCATCCAGAATTGACGCCTTTGTACCCATCGGTCTGGGAGCGTGTTTTTGCTTCAGATGCAACGTATCAAAACTTTCTGTGGTGGCAAACGTCAGACTGAGCACATTTTTGCAATAAAAGAGCAAAAAAGTACAGACTGAGGAAATAAAATTGTCTCACTCGCCAGGAAATTACTGTACTCCTAAACGCGATGATGAGATTCCCGCAATCACAAAGGCAGGGAAAACATTTGAAAGATATTAAAAAGGCTTGAGGATAAATTCACCGCTAGTTTAAGTGCAGAGTGCCCCGCTGATTTGAATTCCAAAGGAAAGGAGAAAAGTTTGTTTTACCAACGTTCTTTCCATGTAACGCATGGATACTATACAACCTACTGGTTGGAGGATTTTTTCCTTTTTTATTAGAAACAGGCAAATGCAAACAATGGATAGGTGAAAAAACGTGTTTTCTTCTGTTCGGTTTTATAGAGCACCTATAAATATTTCACTCGTGTTTCTGTGCATGTGTCACAAATCCCACGCTTCCTTTGGAGCAGCTGCGATAGATCGCTGCGTGTTACACCTCGGAGCTCATGGTGAACACGAGCAGATGACGCTAAATTGGGAGGAGCTGTGGACTCTCTTCAGGGTGGAGAGACCTTGCAGAGAGGCCTGGACAGATTAGAAAACTGAGCAATCACCAACCACATGAAGTTTAGCAAGAGCAAGGGCTGGATCCTGCCCCTGGGCAGGGGCAGCTCTGGCTGTACAGACAGCCTGGGGGGGGACATGCTGGGGAGCAGCCACAGTGAAAGGGATCTGGGGGTCTTGGTTGACACCAAGATGAACATGAGCCAGCAGTGTGCCCAGGCTGCCAGGAAGGGCAACCGTGTCCTGGGGGGCACCAAGCCCGGCATTGCCAGCCGGGTCAGGGACGGGATGGTCCCACTCTGCCCTGCGTTGGGGTGGCCTCACCTCCAGTGCTGGGGGCAGGTCTGAGCGCCACAGCACAAAAAGGACATAAAACTGTTGGGGAGTGTCCAGAGGAGGGCAACAAAGGTGGGAAAGGGTCTGGAGGGGAAG
>VWZZ01004306.1:330672-360120 GCA_013399095.1 Psophia crepitans | reverse complement strand
TCTGGAACCCACGCAGCCCTGTCCTTCGGCACCCCGCCAGCTCCGTGAGGCCCTGGGCGGCCGGGGCAGGGTGCCCGCCGCCCTGCCCTGAGGAGACGCCAAGGGGTGTAGGACGAGCCCGGGCGATGAGGAGCCGCCTCCGCCAAAGCGCCTCCTTCTACTGCCCGAGGCCGCCGGCGACTCAAAACGGACCGGGCACTGCCTGCCGCGGCCCAGGCGCGGCTGAGCTCGGAGGGGTCCCGGCGGCCCGCGGGTAGGATGGGCGGCTGGGGGGGATCCCAGCCCGCAGCAGGTGGGAGGGGACGAGAACAACGGTGTAGCAGCGGGAGCGGAGACCGAAATTCCGTGTGCGAAGTTCCGGAGGAGGAGGAGGAAGAGGTGACTCACTGGCCGCATCAGGGATAAATACGCGGGCGCGTACCTGGGAGCGGCACTGGATCCTCAGCGCTGAGCACCCGCAGAGCCCGAGCCGCAGCGATGAGATCCCCGTCACAGCCCCGTCGGGCCATGATCCTGCCCTGCGCCCTGCTGGCCGCTCTCCTGGCTGCCGGCCATGCAGGTGAGTCCCGCCCGGCCCGGCCCTCCGGGGGCAGCAGCCGGTCTGCTTCAGAGCACGGACGGGGATTTCCTTTCTGTGCTTTTCGGCTGCAAATAGAGTTGTTTGTTTGTTTATTTATTTAATGTTCTATATTCTTTGGCGGTTTCTCGGATACTTGATGTATGGTAGAAAGGCTGTCAGGCCCCTGTGGGACTGTGTGAGGCGGTGCAGCCCTTCTGAGGGGGCTTGTTGCTGTCGGGAAGTGGAGAATCCCTGTGCTCCTGCCGATAGCCATTACCTGTAGGAACCTCGAGGCTGATGTGGATGGATGCTCATTCTCTGGTCTTCCTGCTAAGCAGGCAATGCCCCGAATTTTAACGCTTATGTCTGAAAAGCGAGCTGTGAGATGCGAGCACCGGGGTGGCGTTAGGAGACATTAACAGGAGCGTGTGGTTTCCTTCCAGCCAACCCCTGCTGCTCAAACCCCTGCCAGAACAGAGGAGTGTGCGTGACGACAGGATTCGATCGGTATGAATGTGACTGTACGAGGACAGGATTTTACGGGGAAAACTGCACGACACGTAAGTACCTTAAATCTCTTTTCGTGGAAAGGAAACTGGAGAATTTGGCTCCCAGGATGGCAGATTATTCTCAATAGCTAACTTACGGTAATCTTTCCGTTGATACCCACAGCGGAATTCTTCACGTGGCTGAGGCTAACATTGAAACCTTCGCCAAATACTGTCCACTACATCCTCACCCACTTCAAAGGCGCCTGGAATATCGTCAACAACGTTCCCTTCTTACGAGACGCTATTATGAGATACGTATTGACGTGTAAGTATGAGTTATCGCTTCTAGCCCTCTTAACTGGCAGTTGTTCTCTGTAAGACTGCAGAATGTTGTACTTGATTGGTCCCGATGTGAAGTTAGCAAGCTAAAATGCACTGAGGTAAAACCGCTCCAACCAAAATTTAAGATTTCGGCATGATGCATACTTGTATGAAACATGCTTTGAAATGGAAATCCATGATTTTGCTTGCATGAACTTTGCACTAAATTGCTCATGTTAATAGCTGGATCCAGCTGATAATCCACGACCTGGTCCTGTTACTCAGTAACTATAATCCCTTTTAACATCAGTAACTGATGTGTGTGGAATTTGTCAATGCAGCTGCTGCTGAAACACATGGAAAAGATCTGGCCTTGTGACTTCATTTTTGAGACTAAAATGTACGGTTTAAAAAAAAAACCAACACTTTTTTTTCTTTTCCAGCAAGATCACACTTGATCGACAGCCCACCAACTTACAACAGTGATTATAGTTACAAAAGCTGGGAAGCTTATTCCAATCTTTCCTACTACACAAGAAGCCTTCCACCAGTAGGACTTGACTGCCCAACACCGATGGGTGTTAAAGGTAAGGAATAAACCAGATGCGTAATGTTCACTTCTAGGAACTTCTACTTACCTTATCCTCTTAGAAAATGCCATGAGACCTGCTTGTCTGTAACCTTTTTTTAGTGTAGCTGACTTTAAGAATAGTCATGTTTTGGTTACACTGTGTAAAGACCTAAAAAATGATACTTCTGGTTCTTACTATTGAATTACATGCTTAAAACTGGGGAATTTAGAAGTAAAATAAAGACAGTGAGCATAGAAAAGCAGATGATTCCCCTTATTTGTATGCTGCTGTCCCTCAGTAATGAAAATCTTAAGCCTGGTTGTTGCTAGGAACAAAATTAAGTATCGCATAAACATCGTTGTCTTGAATGTCTCACTTTCTTTCTCTTGCAGGTAAGAAGGAGCTGCCAGATTCAAAGCTGATTGTGGAAAAGTTTTTACTGAGGAAAAAATTTATTCCTGACCCACAAGGAACAAATGTGATGTTCACATTCTTTGCCCAACACTTCACGCATCAGTTCTTTAAGACGGACCACAAGAAAGGACCTGGCTTCACTAAAGCTCTCGGCCATGGGGTACGACCATAGCTCTGTAACTGGAACGCAGCACTTAGTTCTTAGGAGCTACAGGCAGCGGGAGTGGTGCCTTACGGGTGGTCAGGGTGCACAAACACCAGTGCAGATACTGTGCAACGCGTTTGCCACAAACCGATGGGCTTACCCCTTCTGCAGGCAAAATGCCCGCGCTTGACAGCAGTCCTTCCTGCGTCAGAACGGCTTGTGCAAAGCATGTGGTTGTGTCTAAAATACCTGCACAGTGACCCGCAGGACTTGTTTTATTCTTCCCAAGCATTTGCTTTCACCTGCAGCATGTTAGATGAGTTCTGGATGCTCCCTAGCTCTGGACTCTTTCTGTTGGTTGCAAAGAGCTGTATCTAGCACCGTAGAGTATCTTGTGCTCTGCTAACTGAAGAGACTTAACTTTAAAAACTTCAAAAGCAGGCTTGGATTTACGAAACAGGCAGCCTTTGGGCAAAGAGTTCTTCAATATAAGCTTAGTGTGCATGTCTAAAACAGAAAGCTATAAAATATGTGTGTGTATGCAAAGCGCTGTCTGCATAATAGAAAGCTGCTGACACTTTAAACAGAGTCCTTAAATTGCCAGTCAATTTAAAAACTTGCTGTTGTGCAGAGATGGCTCCAGTTGCCAGGAAATAATTTGGCTTCATCTTAAATATCAGTGCATGATACTTATAAGGTAACAATAATCTAATTAAAAGGTAAACATCTAAGGGGTGAGCTTCTGTTGGCATCCGTAGAAGTGGGACCTATCCTAAAATAGCAGTAAATGCGGCTTGGCTTCATGTTCCAAATGCTTTTATTTTACAGGTTGACTTGAACCATATTTATGGAGAGACTCTGGAGAGACAACTGAAACTGAGACTCCTGAAGGATGGAAAGCTAAAATACCAGGTATGTCTTATCTCAAAATTCCTGCCTTCTTCTTGGATGACATGTGTTTCCTAAGACTAGCCCTCTGCGCATGGCGTAGTTGATCTAAAGTGTAAGCCTGAAGTCAGTATTAAGAGTCCACAGAGCTTAACTCAAAGCATCATGGCTTATGACTTGTTCTTTCTTCCTCCCCCCTCCCCGGCAGATGATTGATGGAGAAATGTATCCGCCAACGGTGAAGGACACTCAGGCAGAGATGATCTACCCTCCTCACGTACCTGAACACTTGCAGTTTTCTGTGGGGCAGGAGGTGTTTGGTTTGGTCCCAGGCTTGATGATGTACGCTACAATATGGCTGAGGGAACACAACCGGGTCTGTGACGTCCTGAAACAGGAGCATCCAGAGTGGGATGATGAGCAGCTCTTCCAAACGACGAGACTCATCTTGATAGGTGAGTGTCGCTTCTACTACCCGTGACTAACCTTCTCTTGAGTGGGACACTTCTCCCCATTATCTACTACAGCTGCCGCAGGTGTAGTAAGAGGAAAAGCTATTACTTAAACCGATGCGTGCGGGCATACATCCGAGCCTTCGTGACCTGTCACTTGGGATTGTATTAAGACACAGCTTCCTCCCAGCTATGTTAAAGACAGAACTGAAGAAAACCGAACTAAATGATACTTTATTCCCTTATCTAAGGGAAACAGAGCTGAAAGCAGTGAAAAGGCAGGAATCTAAGGTTCATTTCACAGAGAAAGTGTGTGAAGCTGGATGACCTCATACTCTGAGATCCTGTGGGGTTTTTTGTGGGGTTTTTTTTTCCCCCCCTTGGGGTTGGGTCAGTTCAGGTATGCTTTAAAAGAAAGGCTGTGATTAAGCTTAAAGGTCAGGAAGTAATGTAAGATGTAATTCTACAGACTCCTCTGTCTAACTGTCTGTTCAGTGGTGTTTTGCGTAACTGGCGATGGACACTGAGCTTGAAGAGACCTTGCCCAAACTGACTGAACAGTAAACCAAGAGTAGTAAGCAGCTCAGCAGCTGAGAGTTGCTTTCCCATGCCAACTTTCTGCATTATCCCCAGCTCCCTCCCAGAGAGTAGTGTGTAACTGAACACAGCGTAGATGCTGATGTGTGCTGGTCTCTGGAATATACAAGGAGGCATATCTCAGGGGGAAGCAGGCTACAGAAAACACTTCTCTACCACAGCCAAAAACTCTTGGGATCCGAAGTACTGTTCCACCCCTTAGTCACATTAAATACATAAGTCATTGTCGGTAGGAGATAACAGAACGCTGACCTGTTTGTTATCCTGATCCCTATAGTTTGGGGTTTTTTTAGAACAGGTCAGCAGTGGTATTTCCTCTCAGAGCAGGGTAAGCACCTAAAGTTTCTCAGGAAACCGGTACCAATAGTCTCCATTTCATTGACCAACAGGAGAGACAATCAAGATTGTTATCGAGGACTATGTGCAACACTTGAGCGGCTACCACTTCAAACTCAAGTTTGATCCTGAGCTGCTGTTCAACCAGCGATTTCAATACCAGAACCGAATTGCGGCCGAATTCAACACTCTGTACCACTGGCACCCGCTTCTGCCCGACACTTTCCAGATACATGACCAGGAGTACACGTACCAGCAGTTCCTCTACAACAACTCCATAATGCTGGAACACGGCCTTTCCCATATGGTGAAATCTTTCTCCAAGCAAAGTGCTGGCAGGGTAGGTACTTCCTCAAGTGGCTAGTGAGCACCTTAAACTGGGGGTGGGATCAGGGGGTAGAGTAAAGCCACCCAAAGCTGATCGTGTACTATAAAGGCACAACTTCCTTGTGACTCTTACCGGGAGATCTTACTACTTTCCATCTTTATTAAACAGGTTGCTGGTGGAAAAAATGTTCCTGCTGCGGTACAGAAAGTAGCAAAGGCTTCAATTGACCAAAGCAGACAAATGAGATACCAGTCCCTGAATGAGTACAGGAAACGCTTCATGCTGAAACCCTTCAAGTCATTTGAAGAACTTACAGGTAACATTTTTCATTTTTTCTAAGAAACAAGGGTCCTTTTTCTTAAAATGGCTGACAGAGTCCTGCCATGCTAGCACTGAACTTGAATGGGATAGTCTTGCAGGGAAAATAGGACTTTTCCACTTATGTTTTTTACTCATTAATAATTACAGGAGAAAAAGAAATGGCAGCTGAACTGGAAGAGCTTTATGGAGACATCGATGCTATGGAGCTGTATCCTGGCCTCCTCGTAGAGAAGCCACGACCAGGTGCCATCTTTGGTGAAACAATGGTGGAGATTGGAGCTCCATTCTCCCTGAAAGGACTGATGGGAAATGCAATCTGCTCCCCTGAGTACTGGAAGCCAAGCACCTTCGGCGGAAAAGTGGGCTTTGAAATAATTAATACCGCCTCCTTACAGAAGCTCATCTGCAACAACGTGAAAGGCTGTCCTTTCACTGCTTTCCACACCTTAAATCCTGAACCCACAGAGGCAACTATTAATGTTAGTACCTCAAAAACAGCAATGGAAGATATCAACCCCACACTACTACTGAAAGAGCGATCTGCTGAGTTGTAAAAATCCATCTATTTATTTATTTAACTTCATAATTTATTCTATTTATGGCTTAAAGTGTTTAAGAACAAAACAAAACAAAAAAACCCAAAACTTGAGCATCTTCTTGGTGGGGGTTGCCCTAGATTCCTTACTTGGGTAAGGCTTCCATTTACAAAAGGGATTTTCTGTGTTTTGAGATCTACAGTGATGTGAATCCCTTGTTTAAAATCTTCTGTAACAGAACTATGTATTCCAAAGTGGACCAAGGTTCTAACTTTTTTAATGTTGTTTTAATACTTGACAAAGGGTGTTGGTGAGGTTTTTTTTAGTCTTTTTGCTTGAAAGGTCACGTAACACTACAAAAGCAAGTTATTGTCTCAGCAGCGAGCCGTTGAACTAAAAATGCAAGAAAATTTGACTTAATGAAAACTGCCAGAAAAGATAAGGTATTCAGTATGAGCGCTCCAGGCTGAACAAAAAAAGTGCATATACCTGAGACTTGCTTATTTATGTAAGGGCAGAAAATGCATCGCATTTCTCGTCAATACTACCTCTCCCTCGTTGCAAATAAGGCACTTTGTGTAGTAACTTATGTGTTTGGGTTTATGTGTAAATCTGCTTTCCTGTGTTACACTTTTTTAACTTAATTATTTAAAGAAAAATGTAAGTCCTCTTGGGATGCTATTTGCTTTTGAAGCGTATGTCACAGAAGTATTATTTTTGTAAGAGGATGATAACAAGGTACTGAGCTCAGAGTAACTGGCTCGGGCTGCGGTATAAGGCTGATTGTGTTTTGATACAGATGTTTTATCGTGCAAGTTTGGGGAGGTCTTAAACTTAGCCCAAAGTACGGGTGTACTTCCCATTGCTGTAGATTTCCGGTCTGCTTGATAATAACAGTTTTAATCTCTGTCCCTTTAGGGACAAATGGCGAGTAGAGCTTTAGTTAAGGATGTGACTGTAGTGTGGCTTTGTGTGCCCGAAACACAGAGATTATTGGGGAATAGCAAATGCTGAGAAGCTGTGGATGTTTACACAGCAGTAAAATGAATATACACTATGATCTAGAAAAAATTTCAAAGCACTAAGACCTGGAGGGAGCCTGTGGCTGTGTACATGGCATACTTATAATTTATAGTTCTATTTATTGGGGGGGTGGGGTGGGGAGAGGAATAGTTTTGTTTATAATTTATAAACAGAGGCATTTTAAGTAAGTGGCTTCAGCTGAAATAAACCTGGCTAGCTAGCAGAAAATCTAGATGTATCTGTCCTGATCCACCACTAAAATATCTAGTCTCATCTGGGCACATAAGAAGTTACGCAGGATCTTGTACCAGCACTTCAACCTTTGCATGTAAGGGTATCTTTCTTTAATTTCTAGAGAGGAAATATAGAAGATGATCTTCCCATAAAAACAGCTGGGGAACTGTAGGTAAAAAAGGAAAAAGTCCCTTCAGACTGGAGTAGAGCAACCTGGTATTCTGTGCCCCCGCGCAAAATTCCTTGACTGCTTGTGGAAAAGGACTTGAATTTGGTATTACATCAGAACCTCTCAAACGGTTGTAGAGGCTCGTGCGTTGCAACAGCCGTGGCACTAGTGCAGTCCGCCTGTGACTTCTGTCTGTTCTGTTGATTTGTGTAAATACACCGATGACCTTATGCTGAGGGAGTGAACTGTTACATCTCCTGTAGCGATCGATACCGGTGACTGATGCTTTGGGAGGAAGAAGGACATTTGTTTTCCTTTATTTTGTTATTTGAAGCTTGAAGAAGGGAGGAACTTTGATAACCCTGTACCAGAACGTGGGGAAATAACACAGGTTTCACTGTGTCAGTGAGAGCTGCCTGGATGCTCGTTAAGCAGGTAACTGTCATAAAGAGCCGCCTTTGGAACACGCTTCTTCAGAGCACCCTTCTGCCCTTAACTAGGAAAAGCGTTCGGCGTAGAGTAAAAGGGAGACAAGTCTGGACAGATCGAGTTATCGTGGGGAATTCCTCGGACCATGTCATGGGAGCGAAGTTACAGGACAAAACAGAGAGGACTCGTGTTCGCTCTGCGTTTTGTACTCTGCAGCCTCATTTTAACAGTTGCTTACGTGTGACCCAGCCTGCTGGGTTTGGCTGGGTTCGAGTTGCTCGTGATAATATGTGTGTGTTTGAGATTATTTATTTAAAATTCTGTGAATTGTTTTTCACTTTGTTTTTGTAGGACAAGAATGGTTTCAAGATGCAGTTGTTTATACGAATAAATTAAAAACATTTCCTATATGGGCTCGTTCACTTGTGATTTCCTTCAGCAATATTCTTTCACCTTATTTGCCACTCAGTGTTAAATGGAGAATTCCAGGGAATTAGTAGTGCCTGGCAACAAAGTCAGCACTGACTTCTCTCGTACCATGCAGGCATCTGGGGTAAGATTGTATTGGCAAACACAGTTATTTTTTTCCTCTTTGGCCACCAGTGAAAAGGGATTTCATAGTGAAATCCCCGGAGAAGCCAACTGGTATTGACCATAGCGAAGATGCCAGTGACGCTCTCTTGAGTTCCAAGGTGTTTCAGAGGGAAAGTGCAGTAGGTGCACAACTCCAGGTTGGTGTAACCCCCCCTCCCCTTACCACTACTGGTTGCCAAGGCTTGCCCAAGCGAGAAGAGTCCATGGGCCTTTCTCTTCAGGCTCAGCCCACTTAAGAGGGGGAAATTGCTGTGGACCACAAGCTGCCACTGAATGACAGAATCCCAGACTGGTGGGGGTTGGAAGGGCGCTCTGGAGATCACCTAGTCCAACTTCCCTGCTACAGCAGGGTCACCCAGAGCAGGGTGCACAGGATGGCATCTGGCGGGTCTTGAATCTCTCCAGAGGAGACTGAAGGTCTTTGGACAAGGCCTTGGCACTCGGACATGCGTTCAGCAGTGGTGGCTTGCCCCTGCTTGTCTGACAGCAAACTCTGAAGCTGTGACAGCCACTTCTTCGTTGCCTCTGCTGACTGCCTTCCCTCCGCACAAGGGTCCCGCTTTGTTATCTTTATCACAGTTGTCAGTGAAGTTTGCAAGGATCGACACAAACTGGGAAGGTGGGCAGTGGGGCTAGGACAAGGACGGTGGGGCTAGGACAAGGGCGGTGGGGCTAGGACAAGGGCAGTGGGGCTAGGACAAGGGCAGTGGTGTGCTTCATAAAAACAGAGTCTGGAACTGTGTGAGCTGGTGCAATGTGTCTCTCCTACAAAGAGCACCTCAGAGGCCACCAGATCTCTTCCCTACATTTTCATCTCTGAAAAGAAATGAGGGGAAGCTATGAAGGAGACAGCCAAGGTGGTCGTGCACCTTTCACTGCCTCACTGAACTCCTACCACCTCCACCCAGCCACTGGCCAAATNAGTGGGGCTAGGACAAGGGCGGTGGGACTAGGACAAGGGCAGTGGGGCTAGGACAAGGGCAGTGGGGCTAGGACAAGGGCAGTGGTGTGCTTCATAAAAACAGAGTCTGGAACTGTGTGAGCTGGTGCAATGTGTCTCTCCTACAAAGAGCACCTCAGAGGCCACCAGATCTCTTCCCTACATTTTCATCTCTGAAAAGAAATGAGGGGAAGCTATGAAGGAGACAGCCAAGGTGGTCGTGCACCTTTCACTGCCTCACTGAACTCCTACCACCTCCACCCAGCCACTGGCCAAATGTCACCTCCAGCACCCTTCTGTGCTCAGCCCCCCACTACCATCCCACTGTTGAGGGTCCCCAGTGGTCCCCCATCCCAGTAATGGTGCCCTGTCCTCTCACAGCCTCTTCCAAGTGACCATAGCCACAGTCCTTCACCCAGAGTCACCTTCCTTCCAACTACCTCAAATCCTCTTTGGTCCAAGGCTCATTACAGGGACTCACAGCTCCAACCCGGGGAATATGATGGTTCTTCTGACTTTGCTGCGTAGCTGCTTTCCATCTCCACCACTGTGCAGCTCCCTTGTATTCCTACTGTACCCAGGCACGTAAACACCTCCAGCAACTCCCCTCAGCTTAGCCTCAGTCCATATGACTTTAGTGATTACCTTCAGCCCCCAAACTCAACATCCTTCCAAAAGCAACACTCCAGTCCCTCTCCTGGCCACACATGGAGACAGTGGGTAAACAGAGGCACATGCAGACCATCTATAAGCAATGTGCAGTTATTTCTTTAATAACCAGTTAACTCATGCGCTCTATGAGTTAATTAATTTCTAACACGTTTCTGTTTTGAGGGGAAGTCAGGCAAGGGAGCAGGTGAAGACAAGGCTTCAGCAGGAGGAGGAGGACGGGCTCAGCCACTGCTACCGGTATGGCGAGGTGCTGCATGGGGAGGCATGGCAGCGAGGTCATCCATGGAGAAGGTGTTTCGGGTGACTGCTGCCCTAATTAGGGAAGGGCCAGTCTAGATGGATTCAGTGCACGATGGATGAGATAGCTCGATTGTGGAGGAGCTCCTCCTTCCCTCTGAGCAGGGGCATGTCCTGATGATACAAAAGGCAAGAATGTTCCTCAGAGGAAACCTGCCCTGCAAAATACTTGCTCTCCAGCCTAGGTTGAGGTAACTGTTTCACCCAAGGCAATACGGTAAAGGAGGGGGGGCTCAGTGTTTAAGTCATACCCTTGGAGGCACGTCCGTCAAGGAGCACGAGAGCAGCATGCTTTGGGAGCAGGTCACCATACGCCATCACCTTTACCAAGGGCTTTTGCCGTACGTCATTTACTCGCTTGCCCACTGTGTAAGAGGTCTTTACGGGCGCTGACTCGGAGCCCCACAGGCATCTAACCGGGTTTATTACTTCTGATACACTCGCTGGAGGTGCGCTGACCTTTACGCTGGAACACTAATGCTCCCAAGGCAGTTGCTTTGCCCAGGTTGCAGCAGACTTTGTATCGTAAGCAGCTTCTGCTTTGCAAGAAATTACCCCTTCGGCTTTCGGCATCTGTCCAGAAAAGTCAACAGGCAGATTGACCAAGCTGCAGAGGAGCAGGAAGGAGAGAGGGAACCTGGGTAGAGAGGGTTCCTTGCACGTTCACAGCTCTGAAATAGGTGAACAGCTCTGGAAAAGCTTATTGCAAAGACGTGTCATTTCCTTTGGAAGACCAGTAAGGAAAAAACCTGCAAGTTGTAAGAGCAGACGTATATGGGGCAGGAAGGAGCAGGCTGTCGCTATATACTCTCACTATGGAAAAGGAGGTGAATGGAGAGACCCTAAACTTTTTGCTAAAAGCCGTGAAGAGAGACACGCGAGGCAGAAATGGGGTAGAAACATCATACGGAAAAACCCTTTCCTGGAAACCTCTGGAAAGAGCTGAGGGCTCCTCTTCCCTTAAGCTGGAGTTTCTTGGAATCAACATTATACTGAGAGGCAATACGATTGGTTTCAATTTGTAATTTTTTTCCTCTGATACTTATTTTTTTAAAATTAGCATAAAATCTCCTGTGACTCCGGTTCTTACTTACTCGGGAAGTCCAGGCATTTTCATTAATATTGGCCAGAGACTGACCACAAGCAAAAAAGAACCCAACCACTACATTCCTCCTCCGGCATTCAGGGTGAGACAAACAAGAAAGTGGATGTCAAGAAAGCAAGAAGGGAAAAGGTAGCACAAAAAATGACTAAACTTTCCTTTCTGGGATTTTTCTCTGGCTGAAAAACTGGAGACCACACTGAAAATCTCAGGGTTCACTGACCGCCACGGTAAAGCTTGAGAAGAGAAACCAGGCAGTCCGAGGTGGCCTGGGCAGGTTGGGGGCCGAGCACGATCAGCAGAGAGAGGATATTGAGGCCTGCGAGATCGCACTGTTACCGTCGGGGAGGGCAGGTTGCACGGCACTCCAGGTTTGACTCATGCTGGTTGCTTGTCCTCACTTCTGGGCAAGCCGAGCCATTTTATCCAGCAGGTATTAGCCATCAGGTGGAAACCAAAACACAGAACCCCAAAATTTGTGGGAAGAAGGCAAATTACGTTCAAAGCATCTACTTTCAAGCCAGCCCCCTGCATACCAGCTAAGGATCGAGCCCATTGCAGGGCTACGGAAAGCTGAAAACATGTTGCGTCTTCTGACCAACGTAACCCTAATGGTCTCTTTTTCCCCCGCTAATTAGCAGCTGTTACCAGAAAGGCACTGGGAGAATACAAAACGTCGCACGACTAGGAGCATCCTGCTTTCAGGTGTCTCAGATCCTTACTTAATACCGTGGCAAAGCGTTAGTTCATGCTTCTGTCTAAGGATAAACCCAAAACCCCCGCGAAAGGCGAAGGAGGATCCTGCGGAAAATGCGTTCTTGCCCTGCACGTTATTTTTTCGCGGTGGCCAGGTGCAGCTCATTACTTCAGGCTCACACAGTGGTGGATGAAGGTGTGTGCAAGCATCCTTGT
Organism: Psophia crepitans; assembly: GCA_013399095.1. NCBI lineage: Eukaryota > Metazoa > Chordata > Aves > Gruiformes > Psophiidae > Psophia > Psophia crepitans. The sequence goes on along the minus strand of VWZZ01004306.1, from coordinate 347,788 downwards.
TCCAACCTGCCCTGCTGACAGGTAATTTTAACACCCATTCATTTTCCGCAAAAGGACTCCATTTATGGCAGATTTTTCTATGAGAGCACATGAAACTTTTTCAACGCAAACACCCCCGAATGGGCAAAAGAAGCGGACGCAATGCCCATCGCACTGAGCACCGTGGAGCAGCCGGGTGGCCGCTGGAGGAGGCAGCGTGTTCCCCAAACAGCGTGTCATCTCACCTTGCTTTCCCCTATAACGTGAGGATCTACCCAAAGAAAATATTTTCGCAAGTATTCATCAAGCAAACGTTGTGCAAGTCGTACTGGTTTTAGCGTAACGCCATAGCGTGCGGCTGCTAATAAGGACATTTCTGAATTTGTGCTGGCAGGTCTTCAGGGGTGGGAGGTGAGACCAAGACCCCGAGAAGCAACACAGCTTTGGTGTGAAAACCCAGCCCGTGAGACTGCAAAAGCATCAGTCCTTCAGCATGATTTTTAAGCCCCGAAAAGCTTCAGTGAAACGTGACGGAGCAACAAACCACGGCTAAGAGCCGTGACACTGACCCCAGATACGCTCTCCAGCACCTTCAGAACCTTACCCTGAGAACTGACACAACTTGATATCCTTTCAGTTGTGGCTTTCGAGCCTGTTGCCTAGGCAATATTAATTAATCCTGCCTAACAAATAATGGCAGAGTTGCTAAGTAGCAGTCATAGGTGTATAATTAAAACAAAACCACACTGAGCTTGCTCAGCTGCGAAATACTGGTTCTTACATAAGGCCGGGATGTAACACGAGGCCATCCGATCACATCGGAGAGAAGCTGTTTGAAGGGTATTATGTCCGATGAGGCAGGGAAGTGGAGACCATTCCCTGATGGGCTGAGATTTTCACAGCGCAGAGAATTTCAGTGAAACAAACAAACAAACAAAAAAGCAGAAAAGAAAAAAAAAAGCATTTCTAAATTAGAAATGGACTGACTTTACTCAGTGCCCAATAAATCGATAGAGTTTCAGACAAATTCAGGGCATATTTTTAGCCCCAGAACCATAAAACCAACTTCTTTTCACTGCTTGCTAGGTGAGATGTTTCAGTGTTTGTCATCGTAACTGACCCAGTCTTAATGGTAAACAGAAGATTTCCCAACCTGACCATGACATGGAAGGTGTTTTAGGGATCAGGCAAAATATATAAAACAATCCAAAAAGGAAGCTGGCCTTATGGTATAGCCAACAAGTTTGGATGTTCTCCATGATCTTCACTCTATATCTCAGATATGTTTTTCATCTGACTATAAAAACTCTCCTACTCACTTGAGGGAGATGAAAAAACCCCTCACTGTACTGAAGTTTCCACTTGCTCGTCCTCAATCTGAAGAAAGACAAAGCATGCTTGCCTCATTCTGAGGAAAATTTAAGGAATGTGTGAGCACTCCCTGGGAAGACCGAGCTAGTGTCTCCCAGAACTACAAAGCACGCACCAGAACATTTAGCAAGAGAGGAGACTTCAAAAGCGACTCTGCCTTAGCAGAGCCCAGTGTTGTGGTTTGTGCAACTCTGGCTCTTCTGCAAGCATCTCTGGAGATCTTCTCTTTGATATTGAAGACCAGGACTCGCCCAGAGTGCCGGCAAGCTCTCTGCATCCCGTAGTAAGTAGGTGCCAAATTTGCAAGGCTCCTCAGTTAAAATATCACTTTAAATAAGGCATTAAAAAAAAAAAAGCAGACAATGGTTTACCAGCAAGCCAAGATCAATAGTGTTTCACAGACTAAAAAGCACCAGCAACCAAAGCACCAGAAACATCCAAACTATCCGTTTTGCAAATGAAGATTTTGTGAATAGAGAATTATAATCTTCCCAGGTTCTTCTTTTTTAGGAAGATGATTTCCTCTTTAAAGTCACTTCCTCGGCCACCCTGTGTTGCAAGTATATCTCATAACTCCCTGTAAACCTTCTATGCAAATAAGTGAACATTTACCACCGTCGTCTTAAATATTTGCTTATTTGATAGTCGGATCTACAGTGACTTCAGCTATCACATCCCATTTGGCATTGGTGAAGTTGCATGTGATTTGGATAACACCATTCTGCTGCAAACATCATTTGCAAGGTCTACATCCTCTCCTAGGAAGAAGGGACAGCTATTCTAGCAGTGCCTGCCAGTCTCCATCGTCAGTGGGATGCAATGGGAAGACAGGCACAAAGCCGTTTTCCTGCACAATCTGTTAGGGAACCGGAAAATCGTGTCATTAAACAAAAATCTGCACTTTGGGATGCTCAGTACTATGAAACAGCTTGAAAAATCCCTTCTGTAACTGCGTATCAGATTTAGCATGGAGTTCTGAAAAACCAAAGAGCTTATCTGCATCTCCTGACTTTGCAAAATAGACAGGGAACGTCGCTAGAAAAGATTCTCATGAGATTTCGGCCACTTCTGCTTTCAGTCGTAGTGAGGTACTCCAAGACCAGCCTCTAATACAGAAAGGTTCGGGGCATTTTAGGTTTTTTTCCTCTTTACTTGCATACCAGGAACCAGAAGACAGACTGAGGAACTATGTGCTTCAGCATTTTCATAATGGTTGGTCTGAGAAAAAATTAGAGAGAAGGATGTATTACTCCCTATCACATTAAATCTGCTTGCTCATTCTCAATAACTATAAAATTTACTGGGAGAACTGGAAGTCAGAAGAAGACATAAATTTTCTTGAGTGACTAATAAAATTTTTATTTATTTGCCTCTAGCTCCATTTTCACAGGAAGGACCTTCCTTTAGAAAATAAATTACATTGCTTATGATTCAGCACATGAATGGGTAGGCAACACGGGGAGATTATGAATAAGATTCCCTATTATTAAATGGCCATAAATGCGCCCACTTGAATAAAGCTTTGAAAGAGCAATCCATCATCAGATTTTAGGCTAGTCTAGATCTGCGTGACTTGCACAAAGCCAGCCCCACCTTCCAGTTCACCGTCATGCTCGGTTCTTCTCAAATCAGGTCAAGTTCTCCTTACTCAACTAGTGATGTTGAATCAAAAGGAATTTAATCATAGAATCACAGAACCATAGAATTGTAGAATCGTTTTGGTTGGAAAAGACCCTTAAGATCACCAAGTCCAACCATAAATGTAACACTGCCAGTCCAACCACTAAACCATGTCCCTAAGCACCCCATCTACACGTTTTAAATATCTCCAGGGATGGTGACTCAACCACCTCCCTTCACAGCCTGTTCCAGAGCTTGATAACCTTTTCAGAGAAGAATTTTTTCCTAATCTCCAATCTAAACCTCCCCTGGCACAACTTGAGGCCATTTCCTCTTCTCCTATCAGTTGTTGCTTGGGAGCAAAGACCAACCCCCCGCTCCTCCCCACACCCTCCTGTCAGGGAGCTGCAGAGAGCCATCAGGTCTCCCCTCAGCCTCCTCTTCCACAGACTGAACCCCCCAGGTCCCTCAGCCGCCCCCAGCAGACTGGTGCTCCAGACCCTTCCCCACCCCCTGCCCTTCCCTGGACACGCTCCAGCCCCTCCATGTCCTTCTGGTGCTGAGGGGCCCAGAACTGACCCCAGCCCTTGAGGTGCGGCCTCCCCAGAGCCCCGTGCAGGGGGACGGTCACTGCCCTGCTCCTGCTGGCCACCCCCCCCCTGATACCAGCCAGGATGCTGGTGGCCCCCTTGGCCACCTGGGCACACTGATGGCTCATATTCACATGATGACACGCATGCTTTCAGTTCCGTAACAAAATCCCCTCCTCATTTCCCTACTGCACTATTTCTCTGCTATTTTCTACCACTGTTCCTCATAACCCTCAGGGCACAGACTTTAAGATGATAAGAAGTGCATCTACTCGAAAAACAAGTTGCATTAAGGTCAATTTTTTTCTGAACATTTTGCTTTTTAGCTTATTTTACAGAACCAATCTAAGTCTAGCTAAAAGCCTGTATTTTCTGCTTTTAGCTGTGGTCCATAACTGTTCCAGTTTTTGTTCTCTACTGGGAGGAGACCATCTATAGAAATGTGACAGCCACGCAAGGACTGAAGCCAAGGTTGAACATCAACTTCTGTTCAGCACTGTCCCACTGATACAAGCTTACTGCTTGATTGTAAGGAACGTGGAAATTTGGACCTAGGTTGGTCTAACAATGTCCAGGTCACATTTATTAATTTCAGAAGGTAAAGGTGACCTTCTGGAGTCTTCTGGAGGGATTCAGACTTGGGACTTGCTACCTCAGTCTCCAATCTCACAGCACAGCGCAGAAGGCCTTGCTATCAGTTCACCAGGATGGGTTTCCCACAATAGAGAGAAGTAGAAAAATGAAGTTTTCCTTTTCTCTAATGCAAAGTGGGAAGATATCCCTCCTGAGTAATGGAAATCGGTCTAGCAGCTCAACTTTTGCTCAGGTGCTGATAGCCAGCACCTTCTTGGCATATAGCATAGTCTTGTTACTTAGAAGGTATGAACTTTGCATGTGCCTGACTGGAATAAAAATCTCATGCTAATGCTCACTTAGAGCCTAAAAGCTTAAATTTCCTACACCAGCACATGCTACCAGATTACTTCAGCGGTACGCAGCTATTGCGACTAACGGTGACTCGGGCAAGCGCTTTATGTGCGATTTGCAATACAACAGGCAATGGACACACCTGGCAATGGTAGAATCAGAGGCTGACGTGGGCTGGAAGGGACCTTGGAGCTCTCTGGTCCAACCTCTGTTGCAAAGCAGGGGCAGCTCTGGGGCCAGGCACCAGATCTTCAGTCCATGACAGGTTTGACTAAGATGTTCCTCTGTTTTTCTCAGCGTTATGGGTACCTTCGTTTCTGCTATAAAACCACTACTCTGCCCTAGATGTATTTCTGTCCTCAGACCTGTTGTCAGGAAGGAACACGATGACTATTCCCAACGGAAAGGGAGAAGACAAATCAACTACAAAACATCCAGGTTTAAAACAGAACTCCAAAAATTACCTCCATAAAAGCTGCCCACTGACCCCTCAGCAGGCGGTGTCAAAGACAACGTGCCTACATGGCCGCAGGCGTGTGTTATCCCACTGGCGGGAGTGTGCAACATGCCAAGGACAAGCGGCAGAGGAAAACAGCCTGATTTTTATGCCACGTTTAGTGTTATTTAGTGCCTTGGCAAAACAAAAATCAGTGGCCAAAACGGTCCAACTGTTTTGCGTTTGTTGCTCTGTGAGGCAAAAAGTGTACATCTCTGAACGCCGGTGTTACACTAAACGTCTTCCAAGCTTTAATCTTTATAATTTAAAATGCTCCAGAGCAGCATATGATAACATTCATTTGAAGTTTCTTTTTTTAGTATTTACACAAGAATATATTATAACAAAAAGAGCAGTTTTAATTTAGGATAGCATATGTAACACAGGAATGTTGCAATTAATAAAGGTGAACATGTTTAAAAGAACCATAAAGTGATTAAGATAAGAAAATGCTTATTAGGCAGTAAACAGCTCAAGCCCTACTTCACAGCGATATCAGGAGTTAAAACAATGTGAAGATAAATATATTAATGATAACAGGGGCCTACAGTAGGAAAAATCCCTGAAAGGGCAGACCTAAGGCTCCCTTGGTTGAGTTTAAAAATTTGATAAGCAATGAGCCATTTTACTCTCTTCTCTTTTTTTTTTTTTAAACTTTTATTAACATATTTCCAATTAACTTACAAAATCCCTCCATCGCTAGCCAATTTTTAACCCTCCCATCAACACAGCCCTTAAATAAAAAAGTGCTGTTAGCAGACGCGATAATAAATTAGTTCTTTTCAGATGCCGTGGGCCACAGCCAGCGCTACAGAAACCCCCTCATAACACTTTTCTAGCTGGGTCCTGGGCTTTTCCTGAGCTCATACAAAAGCATCTTTAATAGGAAGTTTATTTTGCTTGATATTAAGCGTATTGAGTGGACTCATTATGAGTAAGGAGTGGACGTGTGGAGCTACACTCATTCAGAACCAGGAGGCGCTTCCCCCCCCCGCCCTCCCGTACAAAACATGAGGTTGTTTCCACCTCTTTCATATTCTGGGAAGCGAGGAAATGTCTCCACTTGAGACCGGTGGAAATTTCTGGACAAATCTGTCTTTTGTCCGAATGTAATATTTTTATGGAAACAGGCCAAGTTCAACTAAACCGTCCCTGGGAAATATTTCTCAGGTCTAGCAAGGAATTTCTTGGTCAAAACACAGCTGAGACGTCTCCCCTCCCCTCCGTTGGACAGATAACGTGGAGGTTTACCCTCTCGCGGAGGCTGTCAGACAAGTGCTTGGGATAAGCTTTTGCGATGCTTTAGTCCTCCAAGTAAGTCGACTACCAATAAGTTCACTGTTGCAGGATCTCTCTTGCTCCACTGATCCCTTCCTTGGGTTTTCATTTAAAAAATGAAAATGAACTTTATGTTTCCGTTTCTTTTCCACCATAAAATGGGGAATTTTTGGAGGATGACAAACTTTTCCCTGTCTACCGCTAGTCCGTGCAAATGTTTTCTCACTTCATAAGCAGTCTCATACTTCACAGAAAGGAATTTGTCTGCAAAAGCAGCTGTCCTGGAAGGGCAAAACATGGAATAACCATACTCAGCACCAATGCTGATTTTTGGATCGGAAAGTTAATGAGACATTACAGTTATAGAAAATACGTGATGACTGACCAGTTGTCCGTCGCTGAAATGCTCTGGAGAGTCACTGGTTGTCAATGAACCTCTCACAATCTCTCCATCCCCAAAATTATAACATGGTTAGTTGCTAACCAGGTCTGGAAGACAGCAGGCAGGTAGCCAAACATTGCCTTCATTCTCCCGGTGACCAGATTTGCCTTCCTCATGCCAGTATTTAATACTACTAAATATTAAGGAGCCCTTCTATCCTAGAGCGAACTACCCCATCTTGTTGGTCTTCAAGTCCCACCTGCTGTTCCCTGGCTTTCCCCTCCCTTTCCTGCCCTTCGTGGTCCACTGGAGGGTGGAGGGAGCAGGGGAATTCAGCAGGTTGCCAAACCCGGCTTGCCCACCTCCCATGGCAAAACCCACCTGTTGAATCGAAGCACCAAAGAGCGGAGTCCGGAGCGAAGCAGCGCTCGTGCCGGTTCTGCAAGAAGGCAGGGAAATTTTTTGGCAACAAAAAGAGCCTATGGATGTCGTACGATGTAACGGGGCTATTGGGGCCAGTTGGCTGAGATAGCATCGTCTGGACAGGACAGCGCACTCCCAGGCCTGTTAAGCTGTAAATAGAGAAGCCCTGGCAAAAATAAGATTGCACTGCCTGAATGATGTTTCTGAAATTACTACAGAGAAAAGACATTTAAAATGGTATGTATAAGTTGTTCGGGGGATGGAAGTCTAAGGAAAGGTGAGAGAGATTTTATACTGCCTTCAAGTGAATAGGGACGAGAATTTTTAAAATTCACACTATATGCAAAATAAAGTCATTGTCAAGCACGGAAAGACCTGCTGGCAGCACAGCAAAAGTGCCTCTGGGAAGCAAAACAATATTTAAATTGACTAGGGAAAAACCACTATTTATTTGTTCTAGACTATTATGCTAACCTTTCTTACGTAGGCTTGTGAAGATAGAGTAACCAACCAGCCTACCGTTTGTATCAAACCCATTTTAGCCAAATGTGCTGTATCTGACGCACTTCAGGGTGAACAGGAGCAGGTCATGAGGAGCGTGAGCCTTGGCATGCCATCACGTCTCCCTCCACCCCCTCGTTCCCAGAGGCTGGTGGAAAACAGAGCGTTGGAGTGCTGGGAGGGTCAGGCCGATCATGGACCCAAACCGTGCGGTCACCAAGCAAAGTTCAGCTGCAGAGTGGCCCCCGCGCAGGAAGCTGGACAGCCTTTTGTTCGACCAAAAGTGGAGACTCGGGTGGCCTGCGTGGTTGGAAATAATCTCAGAGTTACAAGAAACTTGGGAATAAAAACAAAAAAAAAACCCAACCCCTTTCTGTAACACCATGGTCATTGGGGCTACCACCATGGAGCAAGAGTGATGCCGCGGTGTTGGTAGTGGGAACAGCACGGTGTTGCGACATCTATGAAAGGGTGCTGTAATGTCCAAAGTGTAAGGAAATCCCTGACACCTTCTATACGCCTCTCCAAGGACATCCACACAGGACACCAAGTTAAGCGTATCACCCGAGGGTCAGGCGATGGGCACATGGGCACCAGGGAAGGTGGGGAGAGACAGAAGTAAGAGACCTGCTGCTGCCTGATAGCGGCGGGGCTGATCTGGGGTGTCATGCAGCAGGACAGTGCGCTGACAGCCTAACTGTGCTGTTGTCCTGGTTTCGGCAGGGGCAGAGTTAATTTTCTTCCCAGCAGCTGGCACTGTGTTTGGATTTAGGATGAGAACAACGTTGATAACACGCTGATGTTTTACTTGTTGCCAAGCAGTCAAGGACTTTTCAGCGTCTCACGCTGCCCTGCCAACAAGGTGGGGGGGGACACCAAGGAGCTGGGAGGGGACAAGGCTGGAAGAGCTGACCCAAACTGGTCACAGGGATGTTCCATGCCATATGGCATCATGCTGCGTATAAAACCTGAGGGTGGACTGGGAGGTGGTGTGGCTCAGGAACTAGATGAGTGGGAGCTTCAGCTGGTGAGCAGCTCTGCTGTGCATCACTTGTTCTGCATATTCTTTTATTCTCTTCCTTTTCTGTCCTACTAAACTGTCTTTATCTCAACCCATGAGCTTCACCTTTTTCTTTCTTTCTTTTCTATTCTCTCCCCCGTCCCACCGGGGTGGGGAGCGAGGGAATGGTTGTGTGGTTGTCTTAGCTGCTGGCCGGGTTAAACCACAGCAGCTGTGTAGATGTAAATTAAATGCATTGGGTTTTGACAGCCACTCCAGGAGCCACAAGCGCACTTGCTTGTGCATCAGCACATGACACCACAGTGTGCCAGAGGAAACCCAGAAATACCTCTTTTTAGGTGGGGATGTTTTGGAAAAAAGATATAGGAAAGGATATTGGATGGTGAGCTTGTTCGTCACGTACTGCCAACGGATGTACGCTCATACGCTGCTGTATGCAAAAGCAGTTTAGAGTCCTTAGAGCCTTGGCTGATGTTTACTTTGGCCAACGGCAATTGGGCAGACCTTGCAAGGCCCTGGCCTAACGTGTTTACTTCCATCTGTGGCTATCGTTCATTAAACTCATTTATGCATAGATTTCTTCTATATTTAAATACCCGAAGCTCTGTGCCTTGCTTGTGTGTTAATGGGTAACTCCTAGGAGTTAACATCAATCTGAGGCAGTAAGTGCTTCCGCAATTGCAGGAGAAACATCTCAGCAGCCTTTCTTTAATGGCCATATATGTTCCCAAACGTCAGCCCCATGTCGTCAGCTCTCCCACCTTTTCCGTACGTGCCGTGCTCCATTAATTATCGCTATTTATATTGTCATGGTGCCCAGAGGCCTCCATGGGGAGCAGCGTTTGTGGTCCAGAAACAAAAGAAACAACACGTCCCCTCATGTGAAGGGCTTCCTTTCAGAAAGACACAGCACAGCAGAGAAGCAAAACATCAGTAGTGTGGTGGATTTCTTTCCTTGGGAGGGGAGGGGAATCACAAAGACCCAGAGGCAAAGATGGAGTGAAGGAAGGTGATGGCGTAATGGGAGGAAGAGGAGAAAGGGAGTGATGAAGAGATAGCATAGGAAGAAGAGAGAAAAAGAAGATGGTGAGAGCAAAGGAATGCAATGGAGGGATCTGGAAAGGGGAGGACAGAGGGGGCGTAGCATGAGGTTGGGCAAACAGGCACTGAGCATGAGCAGCCGTCAGTGGGCCGCACTCGGTGTTCAGGCTCCCAGCTGTGCGAGGAGCCTGACATCACGCTCATCCGGGGGCAGGAAGGGGCAGTAGATATGACGTGGAGCCCTGGCTGGATCTGAGGACAGCCCCCAGGGGCAGGCGTGCTCAGCCGGCACGTCTGAGGGGCCGCGAGGGGCCACGCTTCCTCCACCGCCTCTGCTTTCCAGCTCTTTCCCCTGCTTTGTGTTTTCTTTTTCTTTCCCTTTTAGTGAAGAGCCCTTTGTTGTGATCGCTTTATAAAGAGGTTTCTCGCCGGAAGGCGACAGCTCAGCTCTGACCAGGAAAGCTGGACCATGACGGTGATGAGGAAACAATTCAGAAACGCCTCTCTCAACAGTGGGGAAAAACCACCGCAGATTATGTGTTTTACACGATGTTTGAATCTTGGAAGTGGCTGCAATGCCCACAGAGCAGTTTCATGCTTGAGAGCTGAGCGCAGGGGACTCGCCCCGCTCCAAGCTCCCGACTGAGATTGCCAAAGGATTCGAAGGCGAAGGCCAACTTATCTATTTAACAGATGTGCTTCTGTCACAGATTAACCAAATCTCTTTCAGATAAAAGCCATGTGAGGGGCCCCAAGCGTTTTTGACACTTTCCTATGAGCACAACAGATTTTCCAGCTGCAGAGAACATCTGGAAGAGCCTCTCTTCCCTCTTGGGACCAGGAGCTCCCCATCTCTGTCAGCAGGAGCTCTTCTTCTCTTTGCAACTCACTGGCAAACAAGCTGAGACGTGCTAGAAGCATGCTGCAAGGAAATACACGTTTTTTTGAGCCACTGTGCTCCAAGGTAGGGCAGAAGGGGACACTGAGGATGAGAAAGAGGTTTGTGTAAAGGATGGTAGGAGATGTTTGTTACCTTCTGGGCTCTAGAACAAGCTGGAAGTGTAACATTGGGGGGGCTGCATAAGTACACAGAAAAATTAATTCTGGATTGCTAGTGGAAAACCAGGCTGTGGGGAAATGGCTTGTGCTGTTCTTCCCCAAGCACCACCACAAGAGATGGGAGCGGGGCTGGAAGGACCCTTGGTCTGAAATAGCATGTCCATCCTTGAGTTATACTGACTGGTTGCGAGAGCCTCTATTGATCGTTAGTGACCACATCCTCTAAGAGAAAGATTTTGTGTTACGAGCCCTGTTTGGAGCTGCTTGGTGGGGCTGGCCGCTGAGGTCTCACATGACGTCAGGGTCAGCAGGGATCCTTTTGACAAACCCCAGGAATTTTCCCTCCTCAAGGAAGGAGGCAAACCCATGGTCCTCCTCCCATCTGATCCTCCTCCTCCTGCTGCTTTGGGAATCCGACTGAGCTGTGTGATTCAGAAGACCCAAAAAAGTTTTTCTCCCCACAGCAGTCAGTGGACAGAGCTGTGCACCTACGAAGGATGATTCAGAGCATCTTGGATGTCTAAAGCCCTTTAATTTTTGGAAAATTGTCCTAAATTGTCTGAAACCATAAAGCTTCCTATGGCTGCCTAAATTACCTGTGACTTTGGTTAAAGCATCAGAGGGAGAAATATGGACCAGGTCTCTTGGTGCTGACAGAGAAAGATTAAAATTTCAGGATTCCTCCTCACATGATGGGGAATAGCAACTTCCCTGGCTTTTAAAGGGATTTGAATGTATAGAATAACCAAAAAGGATAAAAATTTCAGAGGCAGAAACTGTTTCTGTCCTCTCGGGCACTAAAGCTGGCACTCCAGCAGGAAGAAACTACCCAGAATAAAGCATTTTATAGTAAGAAGAATGTAATCACATCATTGCAAGGCAGAACTGTGAGAGCTCTAATAAAGCGAAATCGCTCTGGTTTGCAGCCGCAGGGGAGGGTAGGAATGCTTCGGGAAAGGTGCGCAGGCTTGGACAGCCAGGAGCTGTATTATGATGCTTCAAAAGCTATTCGCACCCACGTCTTCCTCTGCCTAGTTCTTGAGCAGTGGCATAACACCGCGCTTGTTCCAGCGTTTTGGAACAGCAGCAATGATTTCTTTTTTAAAAAAAATAATATTCCTGGACTCCAATATCATCTGGTGATTGTTGGTAAAAACCAAAAGTATGACTTCCAGGAAAATGCAGCTAACGCAGACTAAACATTTTCCCGTTTGCTTCTCTGCCTGTCGAGACGCAGCGCTAGCGCAGCAGCGCCCAGACCTGGCTGAGGCTGCAAGCGCGACCGTCGGGCAAAGCGGTGTTTTTCCTTCAAGTCCATGAAAACTTCAGTAACCTGAACTGATTGCAGCTGTCTGGCTTTGTGGAATTGATCTACCGTACTCACGCCCGTTGTCATCCCCCTGTGAAACAGTCCTTCCGAAACGAGAAGGACCGTGTGACAGTATATATCATAAAGAGCACGTACACGTTATAAACTAAACTAAAATTCCAGCACCAAAGGACTCCTGACGGTGACACCTGAAACATTTCTGAAGACTGGAGCATCGTGGGTTATGGACGTAACGTACTATAATTACACACGTAAATGCAACCCACTGTTCCTGACCCATTTCATTTCTATGCATCGCATACATTAACAGTCTGAATTAAAAGAAACTTTAACTTTCACAACTGATTCATCTGTTTTCTGTGAATCATCAAGGCTGGATCTCTTCCTTTCACCAGAAACGGACGTCGGGTCTGTCCAACAGACTGCTTAGGTGTGCGTAAGCGAGTTTAGCAGGAGGCAAGTCTGAATTGAAACTCTGAAACCCATTCAGATATTCCTACTCTCATTTCTGATGGGAAACCCTATTTCATTGGTATTCATATGGCATCCGTGCAGTGATCCAACATGCTGAAATGGGATAATCTATAACTGCTTCTTCATTAGCTTAAATCCCTACATGAAATACCAAGGACTGGCTAACTTTTGAAACTGATGACAATTTAAACAAAAAATTCCTTTGATGGATCATCAGTGTAAATGCAGGAGAAGTCATTAGAGACCTGAAGTAACTTGCTTCCAGGCACCATCATACATACCTACAGATACGTATATATACACATCCACTCACACCACTGTAGCCTGTCTCTGCGCGGTTCTCCAGGTTAGCTGTCTATATGAACATTGTCCATGTGAACAAGGGCTGTTAGGGCAGGACAATCCTTCAGAGCAAAGTTTTGGCAGCTGAATTTCTTTTCATAAGCACGGTTTTGCCTTGCACTCCTGACACAAACACAACAGCAAAAATCAGGATATTGCCTGCAGAGACCCAATCTCAGTGTTGGCTGCAAGCCAATCTGCAGGAGCAGAGAAAAGATCTGTGGGGAAGGGAAGGGAAGGGAAGAATTGATATGACAAATAAGTTTGGAAGACAGCATGCCTGTGGGAGAAACAAGCTCACAGGATAATTCAGGCTGGAAGTGACCTCAGGATGCCTTTGGACCAACCTCTGGCTCAAAGCAGGTCAGCGCTGGGGTCAGATCAGGTGGCCATGGCTTGATCCATGACGCAGATATGATCGGATGGCAATTGGAAGGTGACTAGCACTGGAGTAGTCACTGTTTCTCACTACCTAGCTTGAGAGCTATCCAAATTATCTGATGCAACTTTAAAACAAAAGGATGACTTTTTCCACACAACTTATAAAACTGCAAAACACTTTGCCACAGTGTACTGGCAAAGCCTAAAGTATAAATAGATTTAATAATTAGTCAGATTAATAGAAGAAGGGTCACTCATTGGTTAGTAACCATAAATAGATCCAAGTCAATATGGTCATCCTTATACTATGGCCCTCTGATTGTGTGTGTGTGTGTGTGTAAAACCAGCCACACACGAGTGACAGCAAAGCACCATCCCTGGGATGTGAACAAAAGAAAAATCTTCTAACCAGAACTTCTGGCAGAGATAAAGAACCAACAAATTCCAGTGTCTGCAACACCAGCTATTCTGGTCTCCGGAAAGCCGTTTTCAAGGCAGAGAAATGAGAGCTAACACCATCACCGTGCCTGCGCTGCGCAGGGTTCCATTCCGCAGGGATGCTCGTCCACTAGTTCCCACACAGCCCCTCCCTGGATGAGAACAGCCCCCAGCACCATAGCCCAGGGAAAGTCCATCTTATGCCACCAAGTTATTACAGAACTCACATTAGCTCACACCAAACTTTAACAAATCCATATTTTGAAGGGCTTAACGTGTTCAGAAAAGTATTGTTTATGGTGACAGGCTATAAAACTGTGCAATAACCTGCCAAGGCAAATTTCAGAAATATTCTCATCTGACTCATCTCCACTGAGGTCGTGAAATAGAGAAAGCCTTTGAAATGAATTACTGGGTTCTGGGATGGAAAAAGCGACCAACACCCCGCGACACACACGCACACCAACAGCCAAACAAGATCTTTCCCATCACTTACTATTGTTTTTCTGCTGTTGTCACAGAACCGCACTATTGACTCAGTCTTCTCGTACGGCCAAGAGAAAAGACTGCCACATACGGCAGGGCAAAACTCAGCATTTCCAATTTGCAGGCAATTTCAACATTTTCAACTTCGCTTTGTTGCAATTCAAAGAAAAATCGGCTTTCAAGATTTCCTGTGGAGTAGAAATCCTGTAAAAAGTGCTTTCAGAAATACCAACATCGGGAATAATGTAATAGTGGCTGGGATCAGGAGCTGGTGAAAGATGTTGCTATGGCCATGTAGTAATGATGCAACTCCACACTCTCTCATGACAAGTCTTGCTACAAAAGACTTATTTAAACACCTAGTCACATTCACAAGGACAAAGTGACATTTAGGAAGCTGTTCTAACACTGATAAATGATCTGCATATTTTTACACACAATGTAACATTACATAACATCTGTATCTGGTAGGTCTCCTGATTAGAATCACACAATCCCAGGCTGGCTGGGGTTGGAAGGGCCCTCTGGAGATCACCCAGCCCAACCCCCTGCCAGAGCAGGATCACCCAGAGCAGGGTGCACAGGATGGCGTCCAGGCGGGGTTGGGATCTCTCCAGAGAAGGAGACCCCACACCCTCTCTGGGCAGCCTGGCCCAGGGTTCCGGCACCCACAGAGGGAGGAAGTCTTTCCTCATGTTCAGGTGGAACTTCCCATGTCCCAGTTTGTGCCTGTTGCCCCTTGGCCTGTCCCTGGGCACCACTGAGAAGAGTCTGGCCCCTTCCTCTGGGAAGATATTGATCAGATCCCCTCTCAGTCTTCCCTTCTCCAGGCTGAACAGCCCCAGCTCTCTCAGCCTTCCCTCATACAAGAGATGCTCCAGGCCCCTCATCATCCTCGCAGCCCCCCGCTGGCCTCTCTCCAGCAGTTCTCTGTCTGTCTTGAACTGAGGAGCCCAGAACTGGACACAGCACTCCAGATGTGGCCTCACCAGGGCAGAGCAGAGGGGCAGGAGAACCTCCCTCAACCTGCTGGCCATGCTCTTCTTAATGCACCCCAGGACACCACTGGCCTTCTTGGCCACGAGAGTGCACTGCTGGGCATGGAGAGCTTGGTGTCCACCAGGACTCCCAGGTCCTTCTCCGCAGCGCTGCCTCCCAGCAGGTCAGCCCCTCACCTGTCCTGGTGCTGGGGTTGTTCCTCCCTGGGTGCAGGACCCTACACTTGCCCTTGTTGAATGTCATTTGGTTCCTCTCCAGCCTGTCCAGATCTCACTGAATGGCAGTGCTGCCTTCTGGTGCATGGGCCACTCCTCCCAGTTCTGTATCGTCAGCAGACTGGTTGAGGGCACACTCTGTCCCCTCATCCAGGTCACTGATGAATACGTTGAACAAGACCAGATCCTGTACTGACCCCTGGGGCTCACCACTCGCTACAGGCCTCCAACTAGGCTCTGTGCTGTTTATCACAGCCCTCTGGGCTCTGCCATTCAGCCAGTTCTCAGCCCATCTCATGAATATACAGACTATACCTCAAGTTTTCAAAAGATACTGAGCCATCTTCTAATAGCCCCCCATCCTAACAGATATCAATGGGTAAACAAAAATGTCCAATTTCCAGTATTTATATGGTTAACTGTGCACATGGAAATTAATTCAATTCTCCATTAGCTGAGAAGCTAACAGAAATAAGTACCTAGGAGCGTAGGAAAACATACGAATCACCTGCCCAAGCACCACGTACTCAAAAACTCAAGGAACTGAAATAAAATATTTATAGGAACTCACTCCCCCCAAGAGATGGAAGGTAACAGAGCAGAGAAAATCTCTTAATCCTTTAATCTGTTCAATGCTTGAGCACATCCTTCTTGAATATACCTCCTTTCAATACAATGGAAATGAAAATATCACACACCAAGTAACAGCACAGGACTGTTTACCTTGAAAAGGAACTTTGCAAACCATGAACCATTATCTTCTGTTCTCCTCAGATTTTTGGCACTTATCTAGTGACTCACAGATTATGTATGTAAACATGGGTTAATCCATTATATCACAGTGTATGCAAATAATGCCTCTTTTTTCTCTAATTTGCTATTAAACACAGCATGTAAAGGTCACCAAGGCCCTAAAAAATGTCCAGGGATCTGCCCAGGCCTTAAGAATATCAACAACATCATGTAATCATATCAGAGTTAAACCCTGCCTTCTAGAATAAACACTTTTTAAAACTTTTTTTTTCATGTGTAAGCAAAGTTTCCTATGTTTCTTCATTTCTATAAACATTAATGGCAGCTATAAATACTCTCTCCTGGCAACTCATGATTCAATAGCACTACTCACAAGTGAACACTCATCCGAAGATCATGTTGAATAGTTGACAGGGTTAATAGCCAGGTAAGAAGCTGAAGACACTGTGCTTTCCCAGAACAGCGAGGAAGCAGAAATTCAGGAGTCACAGTGTGCTCTTAGATCTAAACACAGGAGGAAATCTCTGCCTTTTCATAGAATCCCAGAATCACAGAATGGTTTGGGTTGGAAGGGACCTCACAGCCCATCTAGTTCCAAGCCCCTGCCATGGGCAGGGGCACCCCCCACCAGCCCAGGCTGCCCAAAGCCCCATCCAACCTGGCCTTGGGCACTGCCAGGGATCCAGGGGCAGCCACAGCTTCTCGGGGCACCCTGTGCCAGGGCCTCAGCACCCTCCCAGGGAAGGATTGCTGCCTCCCAGCTCAGCTCCAGCTCCCCTCTGTTAGTTTAAACCCATTCCCCTTGTCCTGTCCCTCCCTGCCCTGGAACCAGCCCCTCTCCAGCTTTCCTGGAGCCCCTTTAGGGACTGGAAGGGGCTCCAAGGTCTCCCTGGAGCCTTCTCTTCTCCAGGCTGAACAAGCCCAACTCCCTCAGCCTGTCCTCGCAGCAGAGGGGCTCCAGCCCTCGGATCATCTCCGTGGCCTCCTCTGGACTCGCTCCAGCAGCTCCA
>VWZZ01004306.1:281083-329828 GCA_013399095.1 Psophia crepitans | reverse complement strand
CAGGTTCCTTAGATATTCTTGAACCTGATCTTCTCCTACAGTGGGTGGTTCTTCCTTCCTCCAGTCCCTGCCTTTGCCTTCTGCCACTCGGCCAGTGTGGCTGGACCCCTTGCCAGTGAAGACAGGCAAAAAAGTCATTGAGTACCTCAGCCTTCTCCATGTCCTGGGTAACCAGGTCTCCTGTTTCATTCCGGAGGGGACCCACATTTTCCCTTTTACCACTGACATGTTTATAGAAACTTTTCTTGCTGCCTTTAACATCCCTGGCCAGATTTAATTGTCAGGGCTTTGACTTTCCTAGCCTGACCCCTGGCTGCTCAGACAGTTTCCCTGTATTTCTCCCAGGCTACCTGCCCTTGCTTCCACCCACCATAGGCTTCCCTTTTTCTTCTGAATTTGCCCAGCAGCTCCTTGTTCATCCATGCAGGTCTCCTGGTGTTTTTTCCTGACTTTCTCTTTGTCGGGATGCATCGCTCCTGAGCTTGGAGGAGGTGGCCCTTGAATACTGGCCAGCTGTCTTGGGCCCCTCTTCCCTCCAGGGCTTTGTCCCACAGGGTTCTAGCAAGCAGCTCCCTGAGGAGACCAGAGTCTGCTCTCCTGAAGTCCAGGGCAGGGAGTTTGCTGTGCACCCTCCTCGCAGCCCCGAGGATCTTGAACTCTACCATTTCGTGGTCACTGCAGCCAAGGCTGCCCTTGAACATCACATTCTCGACCAGCCCCTCCTTGTTGGTGAGGACAAGGTCCAGCATGGCACCCCTCCTTCTTGGCTCCTCTATCACTTGGAGGAGGATGTTGTCATTGACAATTTCCAGGAACCTCCTGGATTGCTTGTGCCCTGCTGTGTTGCCCCTCCAACAGATATCAGAGTGGTTGATACCACCCTCTTCAAAACTGAAAGCAAATTCTCACAAAAATAGGAAGTGTGGTTTGGGGATGTGGTAATCTTGTCCACACTGAGCTCCAAACCAAGAAGGCAGTGCACAGAGCTGGGAGCAGGGACAGGGAGGGACTTGGAAACACAGCCCAGGCATGCAGGGATGGCATCAGGAAGGCCACAGCTCACCTCAAGCTGAGGCTTGCAAGGGACGTCAAGGGCAGTGGGAATGGTTTCTACACCTATATGGGCAATACAAGGCTGAACAAGGAAAATGTGGGTCCACTGCTGAGAGGGGGAGATGGTTTAGTAACAGTTGGTGCAGATGGGGATGAGGTACTCAATGCCTCTGTTTACCAGGAAGGTCTCCCAGGCTCCTGAGCTTAGAGACAGGATTCAAGGAGGAGAGGATCCACCAGTGGTGGAAGAGAACCAAGTCAGGGTCTCTTGAGAAATCTTACCCCATACAAGTCCATGGGATCTGATGGGTGGCATCCACTGGAGCTGAGGGTGCTGGCTGGTTTCCTTGTGAGACCACTCTTTGGTCTTGTAAGATCTTTGAAAGATTGTGGAGATCAGGGAAGGCTCCAGATGACTGAAAAAGCCAACGTTGCTCCCAGTATATGTTATGCCCATCTGCAAAAAGAGAAAGGAGGACGGGGAAAGTAAAGGCCAGTCATCCTTTCTTCATTCCCTGGAAAGCCATGGGGGCAGCTTCTTGGAGCACATTTCTGAACATGTGGAGAAGAACAGTGTGACTGGGAACAGCATGGCCCGACCAAGGGTGAGTTATGCCTGACCAATCTGGCTGCCTCCTATGGTGAAATGCTTACATCTGTGAATGCAGGGAGGGCCGTGAAGGTTCTTCTGTCTTAAAGGCTCCTGCAGTGGCGTACCACAGGGGTCTGTCCCAGGAACTGTCCTCTTTAATATCTCTTTCAGTGACCTGAGAGAGGAGACAGAGCACTCAGCTCACATACTCTGTGGATGAGAAGATGGAGACCAGTCCTTCACAGTGACCCACGGCAGGAGGAAGGAGGACAACCAGCATAACCCTAAACAAGATATGTTTGGACTGGATTTAAGAAGAAAGGTTTTTTTACCATACAAACAGTCAAGTTTGGCAGCAGGTTGCCCAGAGTGGTTGTGCCACCTTCATCCTTGAAAGTTTTCAAGGCCTAAGTGGATAGCTCCTTGTGTAACCTGCTTTGAATTTAGTGTTGATCCTTGCTGTGAGCAAGAGAAATCTCCCGAGTCCCTTACATATGGAGTGGTTTTACGAATTACTGAGCATTTAACATTATTTATGTGAAATTATCAAAAATTATAAAATATTTATGACCAAAACAAACAAAAGTGATAGATTTTACCTGCAAGATTTTCCCGTGCTTGAACTCTGAACTTTTCTACTGTGGTAGAAAAACTACTGTGAATACCAAAGAAGAAATGTTAGGACTCATATTCATTAAGAGACTACTCAACTCTTTGGAAGTCATTTTTACTTCAGGTTTCAGCCAGTACCAGTTAAATATACTTTGTAAGGAAATTGTTGGGTTTTCGTAAAGTTCCAACCGCAGAAGCAAAGTTCACTCTTACTTGGAATATTTTAATTTTTTTTAAAAAAAAAAGGATGTGAGAATGCACTCTGAAGAGAAACAACCCTCGCTTTGGAAGGGACGTAAAGAAGCTTTGGAATCTAGTAAAAGGAAGTATTTTGTTGGGCTGTAATCAGTAATTTAATTTTAGTTTTATTTAGGGAAGTCTTGATTTCAAAATAGAACAGAAAGGCTGGCCATTCTGCCAATGACAGCTGACACCCCCACCCCCCCAAAACTGAAAAGGAATAAAAGCAGGAAAAGAAAAAATGCAAAGCATTTTGCAGTGCACAGCAGCCGTTGAACGAACAGCCCTGGCCAAAGCTCTGATGAAAAGCTGAAGAAACAGTGTGAGCAGTTTAGAACACCACCAAGAATATTTCACGTCCATGCATCTGCCTCTCCAGCCCTTTGACCAGCAGAAGACCTATTGTGTCCAAGAGAATTTTTGTTTGCTTACATATAATTAGGCACAAAAGATTTAAGTAATTTCCAGTATTTCCATCACTCTAACAGAAATGTTTGCAGAAGAGCAATTTGCTGGAGGGCCACTGAAGAAGATTTAAGTGGCATTGAAGTGTCATTTGCAACTTGGCTGACGTGGCAGCTTGAGAGCTGTTTGTTCACTGCGGCACTTTTGTAAAAGTGTGCTATTTTAGCGGAGTTACAGCTGGCAATGAAATTAATTATTTTGGGTGGAGAATAAATGGTACCAGCTACGGCATCTTCCTTACTTGAGTTTATTTTTAAAAGTTTACAGCCCAAGAGTAAGTCTGACTACCTCAGATATCTAAAATAATTTGAAATACAAAATCTACCTAGATTTAGGGGAAGCCATGGGGAGTCTGGATAAGCAAAAGAAATCCATTGAAGGGTGGCAGCAAGGGCAGCAGAGCACCTCCACTGACCAGGGTGCTATCCCACCACACCTGAGCAGGTGGAGCAGAGCAGGGCTAGTGGCCATGGTCATGCCCAGCCTGGGTATCATCAGACAAGCTCAAGGTGGTGATGCGGGTGGTCCTTGTAGGACCAAGGGTGGGGGTCTGAGCTGAAGTCAAGCTCCCTAGCAGAGTTGGAGGAACCTTCTACTTCTCCCAGTTTTCTCCCACAGCTGCCATCACCATGACCTGGTCCACATGGCTGCACTGTATCAGAGCTGGCTCCAGCATGGGCAGCCTGACCTCTTGAATGGGGAAAACATTTCACTCATAGCCCTGAAAACTGGACCTGACCAGGCAGATCCTGGGAATACCTGCCCTCAAGTGGCAGCAGGAGGCAGCAAGAGCGATTAGAATTGTGAATCCTTGACCTACAGCTCTCTTCTGCTGCAGAACAGGTAAGCTGGTTGGCACAGGTCAAGAATCATCCATGAATAACCTAGCTGCTCATTACTCCAAAGTAGGCTCAGCTTGCAGTTCAGAAGTGAATTAAAACTGACCAATGTTTAAGTTATTGCAGTTTAATTCCAGAATTCATGTCAAATGGCTTCAGCCAAAATACTTCGGGGACATTGACCACTGGTCCCTACGTTCAGCACTCAACACATGCTGGATTTCATTGGAAGTTCCTCCTTTTTATTTTGAAGAAAGAAATCCAACCCTAAGACTGAAAATAAAAATTTCAGGTCAAAAATGTTTCCATCAAACTCAGTCACGCTGACATTAAACCTGGAAAATGCTTTTCAGGTTGACGTGAAACTTTTCCTAACATTTAAGAAATCCACACCTCTCACAGCTATGCTGATAAATGTCTTCCCAGTGCCAACATCCTCCTGAGGCTTCTGAAACACCCACAGTAGCAAAGCTGCCCAGCAGTCCTTTCTTAAACATTACTCCAACTCAAATAGACTAAATGTAAAAATACAGTCCTGTGCTGTGCAATTTTAAATCTCTAGTTCAAGTGGCTTAGTTGAATTTGGAAAAGGATTCAGACAGACCAGAAACTTCAACGACTCTTTCACAAGTTGCTTACGCAATATGCCAGCATTAAAAAAGTTGCAGTCAGAAGAATGAATTTTACTTCAATTTCGTCGCCTTGAGCATTATGTTGCAATGTGTTTCGCTCGGTAACACTTCCTGTTGCAGTAGCTGGTGTAAATCACCTCAATTTTGTTTATACTGTGCATAACCAACATTGTTCGTATATAATAATGCCACAAATGTCATTGAAAACAAGTGGATTTCAGGTTATTTCTGGAACAGTTACTGACGACAATAAAAATGGCCATAAAAAAAGAGTAAATAAAAGTACTTTTACCACCTCTATGGTCTTAGGGAATCTCTTTCTTTTACACCCTGCCTAGGGCAGGGGGAAAGAAAGAGTTAATTCAAGTAGTTTTCCTTCAAGACTTTGGCAAGGACAATAGGATCAACGGCAACTGTAATGCGGTTATGGCCTCCTTAAAATAAACTAGATCTGTACAGAGAAGAACGTGATCTTGCAAAGAGGGTCAGAAAATAAAAGAGAGTGCTCTCCCAAGAAGGAAGAGTTCAGCCTGCAGGTCCTATTGCCTGACATGGAGAGGAAAGCCCACATCCACAAAGCAGATCCTGGCTTCCACCTCACCTACCAACCATCAGTGCATTCATCAGGACCTGGCTCTGGGATTATCTTGATTTTCTTCATATTCCTGTACAAAACACATCTCAAAACATTTTGGTAGAGCAGTTTAGTTTTCTAAGAATCTACTTAAGAGACCAGCAGAGCAAAGACAGTGGATCTGAGGCGGAAACATGTCATATTCCCAATCTGAGCAAGGATTAATGGCAAAGGAATTGATCTGAGGAACGGATGTTACAATGGCACTTTGGACAGGGGTGACGGATCCTCACCGCTCGTTCTGGGCAGGAGGAGGGTACAACATGCTACGCGTCCTCACATTGCCCAGAGAGGTTGTGCCATCTCCATCCTCAGAGGTTTTGAAGACCCAATTGGTTCAAGCCCTGAGCAGCCTGACCTGCTCTGAGCAGGAGGCTGGACAGGGACCTCCTGAGGTCACCTCCAGCCCAAGTTATCCTGTGACCCTATGTCATAGAAATGACACTTTCTGCATAGATCAGTCAGCAAACATACTATGTCACTGATCTTTGACACAACTTTTAAGACTTCCTGCACTTATGCAAAGATACTTCACCGCAGGAGATACAGTGCATGAGATCTAGTAGGATCATCAAGTTGACCACGTGAAGAATTTCCTCACACTTACACAACCGTCGACTTAGCAAAGAATTACGCACTACAAATTCATTCATCTTCATGAATGAAATACCAGCATTCTTGGATTTCCAGTGCTTTTCCCATGACAAGATGTAGTCACTGTTTGGATGCGTTAACCTATGCCGCAATACGAAGTGTATTACTGTTGGTCATGCAGTTTTAAGCGTTGTGTTAATTGTGCACCCATTTTCATCGCAATTGAGAAAAACAAAATGCTGTATAAAGGTCAGATACTGTTTTGCAGTGGGCAACAGCTCTGATCCAAACAGTGGCACTTGTCTCCGTTGTTATAACTAGCTTTGTACAGGAAGATCTGGGGAAGCCTTTAAAGATCACAGAGGAAACAAAGTACTGAAATTGCAACCCAAAGAATTCCTACTGGTCTGCTGAGGGCAGGAAGAGCAGCCCCATGTTGACCAGTGAGAAATGTCCATCTACCTTGACAGGGACAACATCATATGGGAGCAACCCTGTGGCAAAACCTGTGCAAACCCCTTCACCCACCCCAGGGTTAGCACTCAACCCTAAACCCATGCAGAAATGCTCAGTATTCAACATTATTGCTAGAGTCTGTGGGGTTTTTTTGCAAAATTATTGAATTCCTCCTCACTGTGAGGCTCACTATTTCACTGCAAATAGCAAACCCCTTCTCCCTGTTGGAAGCCAGCAGAGGAGTCAATGATGACGTGCCTTAAGCAGAACGATCACCCAAACAGGGGAGAGCTGCCGAGTGACAGCAGTTTCTGGCTCGCACGTGCGCTGCTCAAGTTTATGCATACGCACCACAAAAAGATTAGAGGTGCCAGTCCTACAGCAGACACATTTCCTTTGGCTGAGGGTAGCTACACTAATTGCTTTGATTTTTATGATCTGCTGCGTTACACAGCTTAGGAGTTTCCTGCTCTCACTACCTCCTATTATAATTTCAAGGGTGCTCCAGCCGCCTAGCCCTCATGACTTGGTGATAGACATCGGCTTTGCAACAGCTAAAACCGTGGTCAGAAAAAAAAAGATTTTGGTTCAAGGCTTGAGAAATCAAGATCTGTTGCGTACCACGCCGTACGCCGGCATGTGCGTGTAGGCCCCCAACAGCAGCATTGCAGCAGCCGGAGAGGGGAGGAACTGCTGTCTCCGGGTTCCCGCAGCCAACGTCGGCGTAGAAAGCGTGTGCGCGTTCCTGTGATCCACCTCAGCAGCCCACGGCGGAGGCATTTTTGGCTAACGCAAGCAAAGACCTGCTGAAATCTCTCCCAAACAGCGATGTCTGTGGATGTCTGAGACATCAGGTTGGCTCCGTCAGGTGGTGGGAAAGAGGCCTCACTCTCTGCTTCACCCCCGCTGTGTTTTCCCTTCCACGTGTGGCAGTGGTGGTCAGCCCTGTCTTTGCCCGGAGGAAACGCAAGGCTGTTAAGGCATGGGTCGGATGCAAAACCAGCGGGGAAAGTTTGCCACGGTGCCCCACAGAGCTGTGTTTAGCTCCCCCATGCACCTCACGCACTGGGACAAAGAGGGCTGCTTAAAATTTCAGACGGGCACACGACAGCTAGCACAGGGCTGGCCGGGTGTGCTGTGGTTTGGGGGGAAAGAGGAAAATAGCACCGGTGAGCAAATTGGACACAACAATGCACAGCTCTTACGAGCTCCACGCCCGCTGCAAACGCATTGTGAAAGGGGCACCCCCTACACTACACCCAAAAGCATCGCTGAGGCCCAGAAATTCTTGCACCCTTTTTTCTTTGCTATGAAAAGCTCCCTTGATTGAGATCATAGGCTTAAAACAGGCAGCCCAGATCGGCAGAACCAGATGACACGCTATTCCAGCCCCACCGAGGCTCACGAGCGGTGGTATCAAGCCCACATGGCGTTGTTATCAAGCTCAAGTTACTCAAGAGAACAAGCGATTTAATTATGCTGGTTTGCATCATACCCCTCGCTCTGCCCTTCCTCTCAGAGCCTTTCTAACGAAACGCTGAAAGTATTTTCTTGTTGATGAACACGCCGTTCTGAACCCTGCATCGGCACTTATTTTGCTTTTCTGAGTTTTTGATAAGATAGGTAGAAGGGTTTCATAAAACCCAAACCTTCCAATAGGCCCTTCATATTATTCAGCAAAGTTAGGGGAT
Source organism: Psophia crepitans (assembly GCA_013399095.1). Classification (NCBI taxonomy): domain Eukaryota; kingdom Metazoa; phylum Chordata; class Aves; order Gruiformes; family Psophiidae; genus Psophia; species Psophia crepitans. The sequence continues at coordinate 322,020 of VWZZ01004306.1, read as the reverse complement.
AAGTTTGTTCCTAGAGGCAAGGCACAAGATATTAAGGGCTATCCTTCCCTAATATCTGCATTTCAGTCAGGATAGTCAGAACATTAACTGCTGAGCTTGCACAGTAAGTTCTGCTCATGAGCAAACGTGCAACCACCCATTTCCCCAACCTCTGCTCTTAACCAGGACAGACAGGGTAGGGCAACGCAAGTCACTTGGACCTTTTCAGCGCCTCTTACACCTGTGTGTCCGCCGGTACTCGACAACTAAACACACTAACGCTTGACTGAGGCTGTGTCAATTTTCCAAACGTATTGCACATAAAGAACCACGATAGGCTGGTTTTCCTATGAAAATTTTTGCTGTCTCTTAACGCAAATCAGGATTGGCTTTTAAATATGCTGCACCGTGACTCTGGGCACAGAAGAGCCGACCAGTGCTCCGGATGGAATCGCTGAGTAACGCACGGTGTTAAAGACCCCGACCCTCTCCGTGTGTTTCATTCTACGGGCTGCGGTTACACAGAGTAAACCCTTCCTCTCCATCCAGCGGGCTGTGGGAAATAACAGCAAATAACCTGCCCTCTTCAGTGCCTGTGTCTGCGAGACAGCCATCGGCGGGCAGGTGAAAACCTGCCGCAGTGAACGGGCTGCTGCAGATTTGAGCTGGATTGTAGGGGAGCTTCAGCTCTATTCATCATCTCTGATTTTATCAAGTGGGAGTTAAAAGGTAAAGTTTTTACTGTTTCGGGGAAATACAAACAGTTCCTGGCCACGCTGACAGTGTGTGAGCAGTGACTAGAAAAAGGGGAACCCCTGAATTTCATTGACCTTTAGGTGGAGAGGGGGTTTTTATTTTAGCCAGCTGAGGGACAGATGCAAGACGCCTGACTCACACACGCGCTGCCAGTCCAGTTACTCTGCTGTAGATGCCTACACGCTCTCAGGGGCATTTGCCAGGGTCGTCTGGGTTTTGCAAGCCTTCGTGACTCCCGTCACGGGGAGGAAACAGCTGCTTTCGTTCACCCTTTAACCTGCTGCGTGCGGGGACACGGGGAGCAAGTGGAAGCTGTCAGGCTTTGGTGGGCTGAAAGCATCGTCGTGGGACGGCGAGCGAAGGCAGGACATCGGGAGCGGCACAGGCGTTGCCACTGGCCACTTAGTCAAGCTATCATATGGTCTATGTTATAGGCATATTCTAAGAAAGCATCCTTGTCTGAGAGGCAGAGAGGTCTCTAAGAGGGCATGCTGTGGACTGATCCTGGCTTTAGTTAGCCACAGACTAACATCACGTGTTGGGAGACCCGGCTGGAGAGGCTGTTTTTGACGTGGATCCTCACATCAGCCTCCTACAGGACCTCCAAAGTTGAAACCATTGCATATTTCCTTGAAAAGTGAACACCAAGGTTAGTTGGTGCACGACCCCTTCCCGAAAAAGCTGTTTTACCTCGTGTTTGAGAAATCACCAAGATAAAGCATGTCTGAAGGAGGAGGGGAAGGTGCTTGTCAGCCAGGTGGATACCTCTAGCACTGCTGAGCTTGTCTCCAAGCCAGCCATGGTACAGACCAGCAGCAGTCAGCAGAAGCCGTTGCGCTGAGACCCCACGTACACTCTGGAAAATTTCCATGCTTTGAAGAGCTGTCTCCTGAAGGCTGATGTGGCTGAAGTGGTGTTTTTTGTGAGTCAATCAACGTGATGGCCTTTTGCATTGGCTCCATTGAAAAGTTATCAAGAAGGGATGTGTCAGACCCCTTTCTCTCCCACTGGGAACAGGAAAGTCCAAACAGCATCTGCCCATTTCCTTGTACAAGCACTGCAGTAACAGTCCTTGCTGGGGACATGAAGTTTCACACTTTTTTCCCCAATTTGCAAACATTTTTCATAGGAGAAAAATTCTTCTGCGTGACTGTCACCACAAAACTTCATATGAGATTGATGTCGCAATCCTCAAGTTGAACCCAAAATTCCTGGAAGTATACCGCAAACATGGTGGTGAGGAAGTGGATACACCTTAGCTGACATGTTACCAAGAAGGGGAAAACCACTATTAGCAAGTGGAGATTAATTGTTGGGAACTGCTGCAGTTCATGCAAATTTTTTTCCAATAGGAAGAAGGTGCCTTTCTAAGAAAAGTCTTTTGAAACATTCACTGAGATTGAACTCTGAAATAGAAGAAAATTTCCAATATTGGTCTAATCTTCAGTCCTGAGATGAGGCTTTATTTTTCAGCCTCCCTTCAAATGGAGACTGGGTTTAAGGGACAGGACATGCACACCAGCCTTCCGCGCCCACCTCCCCTGCTACGGCACAGACAGGGCACCCCGGGGTTTCTCTACATCTGGGTCCACCTCTGTCATCCTGTTCTTCCAGGAGCTCTCTTCACTAAGATAAAAGTAACTTTTTTCAAGAAAAATGTGAGTTACTCTGCCGTCAACACACAAGTGAAAATAAGGTGTGTTAAGGTAATGAGTAATAAACATTAAAAAACCTACAAAGATGACCATTTATTTGGGCTGTTGCCTTTCTGGTGAAATTCAGACTAATAGCTAGATTGAGAGCTTTTCAACAGTAACTAAAATAAAGATATGACGAATCAATGCATGTTTTTATTGTAGAGAAGAGGTTTGCTCACTGTGATTCCTGCTGTGGAGGACTTTTACCTCCAGTCTGAGCTCAGACCAGACACAAACACACATGCACGCCTACCAACAAGTGCCAACACATTGAGCACATCAGGGAAGCGTTTGGCTCAGAAGTTTACAGCCAGCTGTGGATTTCAGCTCCCCATTGCTGACATCTGCAATCGTTGGGGAAGGAAGTTATTAAATAAACTAAAGAAAGATTTTGAGATTTCTGCATCAGCTTGCCTTCAAGCTCCTTGATCAAACTGCTTCAAAGTGAGGTCATATGAACCAATCAAACCAAAAGAGGGTTTGCATATTTATGGTGCGCTGTACAAAAAGAAATTTGCTGCTACCTAATACCAACTGTTGAGTAGGACCTGTTGAACTGCCAATCACCCGTGACAAGCGCTGCACAGATTTTCACACCTCTGGGACTAGACCAGAAAAAAAAGTCTGGCAGTCAAAATAATTTCATTTACATTCCTATTATCCTCCTCTTCCAGGATGGGAAGCAGGTGAGGAAGAAAGTCACCTTTTAGTGACTTTTACTTTCAAATACCACCAGCAATCTAGGTTGTCTCCCAGACATTGTGCATCTGACATAGCCTCAGCTCCTCAGGCAGATTCTCTCACCGGTCAAACTTATTGCTACTCATTTTATAGAATCACAGAGTGGTTTGGGTTGGAAGAGACCACAAGGATCATCTAGTTCCAACCCTCCCCGCCATGGGCAGAGACATCCTACACTAGACCAGATTTTCACCCTCTCAGAGAAGAGAAAAAGCTTCCTGCCATCAGTGGTCCTACATGCATCAGCTGCAAATGAAGTTATCCCTCACCACAAGAGTTTGTGGAGCTAAGGCTGTTGTGCCTACAGGCGTAGTTGACTATTTAATAATGTTTTTGTTGGTTTGGGTTTTTTAAAATCTTTTCAGTTAAGTCCTTCATTCTAAAGCTCAAACTTGGAGGCACGGAGATACATGGTGACTCCAAAGCCATAGGGAAAAAATCCAAGATATATAGTAAAGTTATTTGCAGACCCAAACTGCTCAGGGTGGAATTCATGGTCAGTAATGTTTCAGAACAAGATTCCGCATCTGAAGTCTTGAACTTCCTTTCACAAACTGTTGGGTTTGGGGTAAAATGTTTAGGCATAGTGGTCATACACCCCCCCGACCTTGTGATTTATCCTGCAACCTCCATCCTCCAGTTAGCTGGCCGTCTCGTAGGTATCAACATCTTCCAGCCATGCTGAAATAGAGTATCATAAATATCAGGTGGCGTGACCCAATTTCCTAACAGCTGGTATAGACAAGGGCCAGAGCAATGAAAACCTGAAGACCTCTCTAATTAAGTGATTTGATTCATATACAACATGTGCAGTGTGTGCTGAAGAAGAAACTTCAACACTTCTGAGACATTCATCCATCAGCTACCTGCTAATCCAAACAGGATTGTCAGGCTGTACCAACTGCACTTCCTTGGTCCTAAATTGCTCAACTTGGGCTAGATTTAAACAGTGACTCAAAATTAAACAATGACTTCTTAGATGCTAAAAATGCAAATGCGGAGAGTCAAATGATCCAGCACCTGAATGCTCTTATCTGGCTGTAGGTAGGGTGGCTCAACCTGGTAAAGCCACACAACAGCAAGGCAGCTTGGGTGGGTAGAGCATGGAAAAGGCTCGTGGGAGATGAAACACCAGTCACACCTACACAGACACTGACATTATCCAAATTCACCCAAATCTTCCTGCACCAAACTTTTCAAGGGTTTCAAACTCCCTGGTCTTGGAAAGCCATGGACAGGAACAAGACTACCCAGTCATTTTCAACCACTAACACTTGCTTTCCTCTGAGAACTGGACACCCTAACTGGTCCAGTTCTAGCTCTCTTCTGAGAATTGGACACCCTAACTGGTCAGACTGGAAAGAAGGATGGTTCCCAGCCTCCCAGTCATCATGACAGCTTTCCCAAAACCACAAGCTCTGATCACTGGGATTCCCAGTGGCTCCCTCTCCCAAGGGCAGATAGCTGGGCAGGTTTATACCAAAGCCCTGGCTGCTTTGGCCATGAGTCTTTCAGAAATGACATCTTTTCCTGAATTGTTTTGGGTGTCAGGGTGTCATCATGCCTCCCGTCTCCATTATGGAGTTCTTCAGTTGAGATGCATCATGGATGCATGCCTTCTTTCTTTGACAGGAGTCTTCAAAATTTTCTAGTTTTTCCTCCAATTTTTTTTCCCTTGAAAATGGACATACCAGTTCTGAAGACGCACCCATATTCCATATTTATATGCTATATGAAAGGGATGGTTTCCACAACTGCCTTGTGCTAAACGAGAACCGAAACCAGAGGAGGAAGCTGCATGACCTGCAGTAGGAAATCTATGTTGAATAGCTCTGCAGAGTCCAAAAAGCAGCTTGTAACAGCCCAGCTTGTATTTCTGACTGAGAAGAGAGAAGGTAAACTGTGGCAGGATGTGGTTTCTCTTCACCTCTTCTCAGAAGATACAAACTTTGTAAAACAAAACGCAGAAGTCTTACATTAAAGAAAACATCCAAAAGCCTCAAGAGATCCAAGGGAAACCCCAAGGAAGCAAATAAAAAAAAAACCCAAACCACTTTTTTCTTAATGAAACATTTGATTGTCAAGTGGTGTGCCACACTGCAACTGTACCTGTCCCTGACTATGTCTCAGATGTGCTTAGCTTTCTCAAAGAATTAAGATATGCCTGCCCTCCAAAAAGTGAAAAAGAAGTCTGCTTCAGTGTTCATCACTTATTTTAATAACAATCACAGTGAAATAACCCTGCAGATGCTAAAATGCTCTTTGACTAGCATTATCTCAGGTCTGTCATGGGAAAGGAGCAAAGCAACGTGCACCATCACCTCATTTGCTACCTGTTACTGTTCCTTATTCAATTCAGAGCGGGGTTAAGCTTCTCATCGGTATAGGTATAATGCGCGGTACGAATACAAACATGACAAATAATTTAACCTAGGTCCAAAATATTTTGTAATGCTGGAAAATTTTACACTTTACACCTACAAGCATAACTTCAACCCAGTAGAGCCAAACCATGCATCATGGCCAAAAGGGAACATCAAAACCAAAATCTGCAGCCTGGTCAGTGCTGTATCTGGTTGGAGGAGACCTTATGATCCTCCTCCTGGGATTTTAGAGCACTCTGGAAACAACTAATTATAAAATTAGGTACAAATGATTTCAGGTGTCTCACTCAACTTCAGAGTGCTAATAAAAATGCAGCAGGGAGGAGAATTATAAGTTGTACTAATTGTACTTTCAGGTGATCTAGGAATAGCACAACTGACTATGATCAGGAAGAATGGACAAAAGGTCAAAGCCTTCTAGAAAGTTCCCAATACACTCAACGGGTTTAGGATCAGCCTGTTACAAAAAGGAAAGGGGCCTCTGAAAGGAAGTTGGGTGGGGTTTTTTTTAATGAAATCACCTTTTTTCTGCTGTATTACTGGCATTTTCTGTTTCCTGAAAGTGATTTTGTCAATTAAACTAGGGGGTAAAATGTTAGAGGGAAAAGGAGCCAGACAGACACTGAAACGGGCATAAGGAATACTTGAAATTTCCAATTATTTTACATACTTGGAGAAGTATTTAAAAAAAAAATAAATCATCCCCTGCCACAATGTTAAATAAGTCCAAGGAGTCTCATAACAACTTCAGATAAACAAATCAACTTCCTCTCCCAGAAAAATCTGAGGTCAAGCAATCATTTGCCATTTTATGATATCCTGACAACATTAACTATTACTCACAAGAGTTCAGGGAGAAAAAAAAAAGAAATTCATCAAAATATGCAGCATCCAGAAGGAGGAAACTATTTTTCAGTGCTCATCAAATTAAGGATGACTTTTAATAACACACAGAAGAGGAAATTTGGGAGCTGACACTGCACTTCAGTATTTCAAACAGATATACTTCAAGTTTCTCTTTCAGAGTCACTACAGCACGGTGGAAGTTATGGACTTAGCTTCATCTGTGGGTTTGGTTTCCATTTAAAGCAAGTATTTAAACATAATTATGGGCCACTGACACCATGTGACAAATCAGACTGATTTTGGTAAATCCAGAAATAGATTTTAATTTTATTTTCTGTAGCTACTAGGACACAGAAATACAACTCACCCAAGCCTACTTTTAAGAAGTCCAGGTAGTGGAGCTTCAACGAGCTGCCTCAATGTGGTCTAGATCAAGGCTGTAGAAACAAGCTGTTTTGCTTGAAGAGGTTCAGAAGCATTGGGGGTCTAGGAACATGGGTCAGCTTGCAGGGTCTATACTGCTTGAAAGCCTGTCCAACCCCCCCCCCAAAAAAATACAATCATTAAATAAATACAAGCCGTAACAACCTTACAAAGTTCAGATTTATCAAAGAGGGCTACCTAGGTCACTTTATTTCTCAACTACCAGGAAAAACGTGATTTGCAGATTCATGGAAAGCACACCATACATCACTGCTAGCCAGACCTTGCCTCACTCCCACAGCCCCACCAAAAATCACATAGCCAAGACTTCATTTTTTCCTCCTGTAAAGACTCATCACATTTTACTCCCAGCCCATGGCTGCCAACTCCACCTACAGTGCAAATCACTGGGAGGTGGACACATCAGAGGAGGTGATGCCACATGCCTGGAATGCAGTGCCATAGGATGGGATGGAGATGGTGGCACAAGCTGCGTCTGGCACTTCCCAAGCTCCCTATGGAGCTCCACAGGAGCACCATCTCAAATTGTCGGAGGGCTACTTTCTACCAGCCATCAGGCTGCCTGTGACAGGAGAGGGGAGAAAAGATGCCATCAGAGCAGCAGGAAATAATTATCATGGAATCCCAGAATGGTTTGGGCTGGAAGGGACCTCAAAGCCCATCTAGTTCCACCCCCCTGCCATGGGCAGGGACACCCCCCACCAGCCCAGGCTGCCCAAAGCCCCATCCAACCTGGCCTTGGGCACTGCCAGGGAGCCAGGGGCAGCCACAGCTTCTCGGGGCACCCTGTGCCAGGGCCTCAGCACCCTCCCAGGGAAGGATTGCTGCCTCACATCTCAGCTCCAGCTCCCCTCTGTTAGTTTAAACCCATCCCCCTTGTCCTGTCCCTCCCTGCCCTGGAACCAGCCCATCTTCAGCTTCTCTGGAGCCCCTGCAAAGACTGGAAGGTCGCAATTAGGTCTCCTGGAGCCTTCTCTTCTCCAGGCTGAACAAGCCCAACTCCCTGTCACATTAGACATGAGCTTTGCCATACATGCCTCTGATGGCAACCTCAGGCCTCTTAGCCCTGTAGGCAAGTATGAAGGGAAGGGCTGTGGCTTTTGGCAAATGGCAAAGGACCCTTCGTTAAGCTATATTTACTGTGTCATTATATTCAGGTGTGTATGGTCTATCCCATTTCAGGTGTATGATGTGAAAGCAAGCTTTTTAGAGCTTAGCATCTCCGATATTTTGTCTGCACTAGAAACTATTATACACAGAGTAACTTTGGTTTGGGTGTTGTTTTTTTTTCTGAAAGAAACTTAATTGAAAAGCAATTTAAATGGCAGGGAATGAAGACAGTTAATTTAAGCCACCACAAAGTCATCTTTCAACCCACAAAAGAGGAAGGGCTCCAACAGCGAGATGTTAGACTTTACCGTTCCTGACTCCAGTGTTTCAGCCCACATGCAGAATGAGAAAAGCTTGTGTCTCTGTTTCCCAGATGCACGGCCAGCGTCTCCCTAGATGACAGATATTCAACACGCACTTTTCCTACTGTCCCTCTCTCCTTTCTTCCCCCAATTTCAAAGAGAAACATCTCAAACCATCTACTTTCCTAAATGTCTCCTGGCCAGAGACGCAAAAGACAGATGCTTTCCACCAGTCTTGAATTAAAATCATTGAACTTCTTGCCAGAAGGAGCCCCACAGACAGTGAGATGGATTTCTGCATGGAGAAAGATATGAAATTCAAGCCCTGGGGCAAAACAGACATTTTTGTTCAAGTGAGCCAAATTTAGCTGTTCCAGGCTGCCTTAAATTGTAAGAAAAGTGCAGCTCTGTAACCACAGTTTTAAGAGGGTCTCTTTGCAAAGAACTCGAAGGCAAAGCAGCTCTCTGGCAAGCAGAAGTGGCCACAGTGCTTGGTGCGCTCTAGAAGATACACAAACACGTAGAAGAAATGCACTGTTAGTAAACACCTTGGGTGGGATTCAACTCACCTACCTTTATCAGTGCAAAAGTTAAACAATTTGGTCATGCGGGCTCCATCTACGGTCAATAGATAAGAGATGGATGTGTTCAGAGGATGAGTCATCCACTCAGACACAGATGTTCAAGATGTGTGGTAACCGCCTTGTTTAGACAAGACTTTTTTACAGGTGGCTAAATTTAGATTAATTAATTAATTCTATCCAACCATTATCTCACCCCGAACGTGTGAAATCTTGCCCTTCTTACATTAAGACCGCAGGAGATTTGCTCATATTCAGATGTTAGCATTTCATCATCACTGAATAATCTGTTCAAAATCCAGACTTAATTCCATTCGTGCCACATGCTGTTTGCCATTGCTAAACTAGTGATCCTGAAGATTTCTGAGGCAAACACCAAATTCCCCTTTTCTACCACCAGCATTCACCAAACTGAACTTGATTTCCAGGAATATTGACTATCTTAACCACTGTAGATTACGATCTTTATGAAGCATGGAATTTGTTCAATTCTGCAATCAGCACAATGCTGAAAAAAGCTAGTAACCACCAGCTGGATCACCCAGGACCCACCATCACTTTCCTCTGATAAAAAAGCAGGCCATTTTCGAGACCAAGGCTGGGTAAATATTTTCATCTAGGTTCCTGGGCCAGTCATCACTGATAGGGGTTCAGCATTCTCCTCCCTATCTCAGTAAAGAAAATATCCTTTTATTGAACTCAGCTGTTTCATGGAAATGGTTCATTTCAGCGAACTGTCCTCAAAGCAAATGCAGCACAGGGAGCCTCACAGGAAGCTCCACAACCCAGCACACAGCTCATCCTCTTCAAAATGAAAGAGGACCAGCTTTAGAGAGTGGGGGAGGAAGTTTTATTGTTTCCTAGTCTGCATTCAATTAATCTTCATGTCTTTTTCAAAGGGCTCAAGGTTTCCATGGAAGAGAATGGCTGAGTTTTAACCCAATCTCATGGCTGCTTTGACATGCAAGTGGATGAGGTGCTCCAGCCCTGCCAGGCGCTCCTCCTGCAGTGAGGTGCTTGAAGGGACGTGAGGTTTCACCTTTGCTTCACCATAAAATTGAGTTTTCTTAGTGCAATTGATTTAATATAGCACTGAGAAAACCCCAGAGCTTAGTACTTATTTCAGCCACCAGCTGCTTTACAGGAGGCCTCCCAGGAGATGAAAGCAAGCCTTCAGTTGAGAAGACGCGACGGGGGATTTCTTTCTTTCTGTTCCTTTGGGAGCCTCTGCCAAGTTGCACGATTACACTAAGGAATGCCGCTGCGAAGCGCGGGGGCTGTCAGGCAGAGGCTCCCTGCACACTGACACGCAAGGCGGGTGTTCTTCCCCCTGAAAAAGCTGATTCTCAGCGCCGGGGGTACGTCCTGCAGTGCCACATGCAGAAACCCAGAATTAAAACCCTTCCTACCACGGCTTACGCCTATCCCTTCCGCCCCCAAGGCTACCCAGCAGTACTTTTTGATTTGTGGACACCTGTGCCACTAGGCAGCAGCTTTCTCCCCTCCCGGCTAAAAGTCGAGCCCGTGTCATGACGCCAAGCACGCTGAGAACCAGAGCTGCGTATCGAATCTGTGATGGATCACGCTGAGCACCGAAGTGAAAGTCCACAGCGGCTCCCACCCATCCCTGGGGTGCAGTCAGGGCAAAGATCAGATCCGTTTCAGTAAGTTATCACCTCCGTTTAGCACCTCGGCCTTCGAAAGACGTGCTGACTCAGGCACGCGGTATGCGCAACCCAAAATCTGGTGGTGATGACTGCGATTTCTCATCTTGACACGCAGATGAATCTGGCTGGCAAACGGAAAATTGTTTCAGTGAGCAGACAGCAAAATCTTGTTCTAATTTTGCTCGGAGCAATTAAAGGAATGGGCTAATTGTATAAAATTAATTACAAGTGCTTGAATAATTAAAATCCATGTTGGGAGCATCAATACAGCTGCGAGATATATTGTATTTCACATCCTTTCATTGCTTCCCTCTCTGGGGGAAGAAAAGGAAAATTAAGTATGATGAAAATGGCCAGAACCCAGTAACTATCTAGTGCCAGAAAAACTTAGTTCTGGAACGGTTTTTGAGGGAAATCATCTGAGGAAAATCTGTCTTGGGTCAGACAATAAGAATTCAGCAGTAACAGGAAGGTGCTGCGTTGCTGAGCGCTGACTCCCCCAGCTCTGTTTGTTTGCTCAATTACAAAACTGAGGAACCGAGGGGAGAGCACCTATTTTATCATCTCCCTCGCACAAACAAACAAACACACACACACACACACGCATCGATGAGCTGTAGGTTAGAACTGGTCGGACCCAGTTTGCTTCCCCCGTGAGACGGATGCTGTGGCAGTCACAGGGTTTCTGCAGCCAGCAGTGCACGTACGATATGCCGGCCCACCCTGCCTTCCCACAACCACATCAGGCCCTCTCCCTGGGCGTGGAGGTTCTCACGTTGCCCACATGAGCAATGAATTAAGGAAACCCCAATTTCCCCTGCGGCGCACGTTGCTGCGCACCAAGGAGTGGGGTTTTCCATAGCACCCTCCCCATCACTGGGATCAGATAAATGTACCCCCATCTCTAAATTCAAGTGCCGTGCTGGAGCTTCCTGGGGGTCTCTGGGCATCTTGCAGTTTAAGTAATAAACATTTACCAGCAGGTGACCACAGCAAGAAAAGATGAGGAAAAAAGGGCAAAGGCATGATAACTTTCTCTTAAGTAAACGTCCCCTTAAGGAAACAATTTTCTGCTAAAGGTGCTCAGATCTGCAAAGCTCGCACAAGCACCCACATATTTGCTTATTCCCCCAACACAAACGCCAAGCCCAGGCTGGGGGCTCTGAAGTTCACTGCTTCTTCTGTTCTCCCAGAGACTCCCCGCAGCAGACCCAAGAGGCAGGGAAGGGAGGGTTTTCTTCATGTCAAAACACAACAGGTTTTTTGTTCAGGATTGTTGTTGTATTTTTTTATTACCTTAGCACGAATTTATTTATATCGCGTGTTTTCTGGCAAAGACAGACTTCTTGGAAAAGCGGTGAACTGAGTAGGTTCCCATACCTGTGGGTGACCACCACGCACAGTAAAGGCACTCACCCTGTGCTCCTGCAGTGAATGTAAAAGCACGCGCCCATTTTTCGGCAGCCAGCGCAGTAATCCATCCAGCAGAAGCAGCAGTTTCACTGTGAACAGAAAACACGCTGTGCGTCAACATACGCTTAGTTGTGACGTCCCAAATGAGCAGGCACGGCTCACCTGATCGAGGGGAAGCTGAAAAACACCTCTTTGGACATATGAGAAGTCTGGTGGATCTCATCCCATCTCCTGCGAGAGAAGAACTGGTGACTGGCAAGCTCTCCCCTACTTCTGGATGTATCCCCCAAGCTACAAAAATTATCAGCATCATCAGTCCCAAGTCTGCAAATCACTTAATTGCTGTAACGGTATTAGTGCCTGCAGTTGATTATGGTCCACCAACTGTCAGCAACTTCACAGTACGGCCTCTTACAGGCTTCAAACATAGCGACTCTGAATGCTCCTGGCAAAGAAACCCCCTCCTCCTGGACACAACCGCAGACATGAAGAACTCCCACGATTTCGTTAAAGCATTTAAAAAAGTCACTGTATGCTTTGAACTCAAAAAATGGGAATAGCATTTAGAAGCCAGGCGTTTTTATTCTATTGCAACCATAATCATAGGGAAATTTCCTACCACGGGTCCTGCGGTTGCTAATAAACCAGTTTCTGCTGAGGAGCAAGAACAGATGAAACACAAAAACCAGCACAGAACCCAAAACAGATAGACTCTGTCAAAATTTTATGCATGGAAGAGAGCAAGGAGCTGGCAAGAGCTACCCCCGTTGGGAGTGAGGAACCAGATGCATAAGGAAAGGGAATGGCGCTTATCTCCTAAGTGACACTCAGCTCCAAGCAGGACAGATATGGTCCCTCCTGCTGCTCCAAGCCATGATCAATTTGACCCAAATAATTTGACAGATGTCGGTCCAACCTATTCTTAAAAACCTCAGCACTGAAGATACCACACCCTTAGACCCATGCTTTGCTTTCATCAGAGAAAGGCAGTGGAGTTTCCTATTGGAAATTAAACCCACAACTTCTTGCTCTGTTGCCTGTGGCCAGGAAGAAACAGCTCATTCCCTTAATCCCTGCAAGAGACTTTTTCAGACTAGAGGACGTCCTTCTCTCCTCCAGATTCCAGAAGCCTGCCCTCCATAAAACTCAACTTAAAACTAAGTCTACAGAACAAAGTCCATAAAATATAGCTTAGAAAAGCAGGACTATAGTTACAGGATCCAGGATCCTCCATATCCATCGAAAAAAAAATCTTGCTTCAATAAACTTTAAAAGCAGGGTGTAAACTAATCCGTTTTTCCATTTTTCTTTGGTGATCAAAGTTCTCCAGACATTGTTCATTCTTGCCAACATCGTCTCCACTTTAACTGAGCCAGACCTTTGCAGCCAAAACCCGCTGAGCACCCCAAACACCAAGGCCCCTATCCACCAGCCAACACTGAACGCAGCACCAGGAGTCAGCCAAGAAGCCACTTTTGGGAGACAACTCAGGCCATCCACCAGCAGTGCCAGGGGAGGGGTCCGACACTGCCCCCAGCGCAGAGGACGTAACCCTCCACAACAGGGCTTCAGAATCCTTTTGTCTTCTCTAGTCCTTACCCCTGGAAAACACGTGAATTCACAGATCTCGACTAACTGGTGCACCTAGGACTGGAAGCTCCAGGGCTGAGCCTAAATGGACCCGTGGAGCCATGTGCCAGGGTGCGGGAGGCCCCCGCTGAGACCACCCAGTGCCCCAAGACACGTTACCTGTGAACATATTTGTTAACTCTTAAATTCAGTTTTTATGGGTATCTGCATCCTTTGCAGTATCTGGATTTTATTAACTTAAATATCCTGTCTGTGTTACTTATTATAGCACCCTATAAAATCTTTCTTTTCCTGAAAGCATTTGCTGCACCCACAAACATACTTGTAGTTTTATTAGGCCTGTCTCTTAAAATTCATCAATGTTAACGCTTAAATCATAAAATAATTCGTAGATGAAGAGCTGCACTTAAGTTGAAACGAAGGTTTCAGGAAACAACGTGAAAGGAAACATTTAAGAAATGTTTGAAAAAAGAGCACCAGGAGCAGCAAACTTAATAAGACGCTCTGCCGCATTATTATTTCCTGTGCTTTAGTCTCACAGGCAGTTTTACTGGCTGACTTGTCTTCAAAGTCTGAGCTAGTCTGAACTCACGCTGCGCTTCTAATGGCCTCATAAAACATCAAGCCAGCAGGTTGATATTCCATAAAAATCAGACTGCCTTTGAAGCACTGTAGGAGCATGTCTTCTGCTCTGTCCTTCACCTGCTTGTGTCCCAGGCTGGCAGCATCCACCCTGAAAGGGTACTTAAAAAACTCTTTTTGATAACAAAGGTCTGTAGCTCTAGCAAGAAAAACAATAAATCACGTGCATGCGGTGGGTTTCCTTGGAGGAAATACCCCAAAGCGCTGATTAAGGCCGTTCACAACTGGCAGCCCTCTCTGAGATACCTTCTGCTCCCTGATGGATGCAGGATCCGGCCACAGCAAGCATCTGGCCATGAAATCAGTGGGACAAGAGGATGGAGACCTCATCGCAGCCTTCCAATGGAGACCAAATTGCGGCCTTCCAAAACCTCAAGGGGACCTACAGGAAAGCTGGCGAGGGGCTGGTTCTTAGGGAGTGCAGTGACAGGACAAGGGGGAATGGGTATGAACTAAAAGAGGGGGAATTAGATTGGACATTAGGAAGAAATCCTTCCCTGGGAGGGTGTTGAGGCCCTGGCACAGGGTGCCCCAAGAAGCTGTGGCTGCCCCTGGATCCCTGGCAGTGCCCAAGACCAGGCTGGATGGGGCTTTGGGCACCCTGGGCTGGTGGGGGGTGTCCCTGCCCATGGCAGAGGGCTGGGAACTAGATGATCCTTTCGGTCCCTTCCAACCCAAACCAGTCTGGGATTCTATGATTCTCTGTGCTGAGCTGGAAGAGACACTGGCAGCTACTACCATGCCAAGACAAATTTTTTTCCTGTGTGTCATCTTTTCCCCCAGACAGCCAGGGCATTTTCCTACTCTTCGGCACCATCTGAGTTGGTGTCTCCAGTCACGCTCTGCCACACGTCTTAATCTGGCCATGTCCTCCTCTGCCCTTTACACCTTTTTTTTGCCTTTCCTGGGCTATCCCTGGCCTTCACACAAGAAATTTTGCTGAAGCATCAAGAAGCTTGCTAAAAATTGCAGATTCACAAGTGTGGCATCATGGTGAGACACAACCACACAAGGAAGGCTCCAGACTTACTCAAGAGTTCTGTCTCTCCCATCTGAATCCAGCTTTTGGCTTATATTGCTGACAAGAAGTTTTTAATTTATCTGATTTTTCGTACCCTGCAGAGTGAATGGGTCTGGGGAGACGGAATTTGCAATAATGGAGAATCCAGCCCAGTTACCTACATCCAGCTGGACTCCAGTAACAAGAATTCTATCGGTACAGAGCCTAGACATAGTCTTAGAGCTTAGATTTTTGTTACAAAACACCTGGTGTTTAGGTGTCTCGTAATGACTTGCTTAAATCTTGCTTTAAAAGATTTTTTACCGAAATACGAAATGAAATCACCTTTAGCAGAAAAGGTGGCTACATCGTACATGTGGAAACGAGCAGTGGATCAGCTAATACTTCCCGTAGGTATTGGGGCACCCTCGGTACAGCGCAATCCTCATGCCACCATTTGTAACTCTTGGCGTTGTCCACCCAACGCCTGTGTGTTTCCCCAGGTGTGTATGTGAGGCTGAGGGGGGGTGTGTGACTCTGAGTCACTTGTTTAATGCTGCATTTACCGTGGGAGCCTCACACGAGCTGGACAGTCCCACAGGTGTGAGAGGGATTTTTCTGGAAACCGGTGATTCAGCCAGAGTACAGGCGTACGTATGGAAATGCAACTCGTGGCCAGCTTCTCAACTTTGACTAACGAAGCTCAAACGGGCACAAAATAAAGTGAAGCTTCCAAAGACCCTGCTAATAAATACACTGTCCATGGGATGCTTGGTGCAGCACCTGCCCGTCAGTGTTTCAGCTTGAACCCACTGAATGGCTATGTTTGCCTTCTTTAAAAATCCATTTCAAGGAAAAAAAAAAAATATTAGCAGGAAAATAAAACCTCTTTTGAGCACATACGACAAAGCACTAAATCTTTCACCATTTTTTCATGATTTCAGCAGGTATGTTTCCCTCTCATTTTACAATCAAACTCATGAAACCGCTTAAAACGCAGGTTTTACTTAGCTTGAGGAAACAGCTAAGGAAACAAATTCATCGTTAAACCCGCAGGGCAGGGCTGGGCAGGATGCTCATCTTTAGATATTTCAAGACTTATTTAGATAAACACTTGAATTACTTCAAAAACCGGATTAAAGTTATGCTTCATAAAGAGAACCAGAGGGGGCAAGTGGGAATATCAAATGATTCTTTAGCAATTTACTAAATATTTTACTATACTTCGGTGTTAGATTCACCTAAATCCAAGACAAGCATTGTAATGACCCTGGAAATCAGTCGGGACCATAAACAGGATGCCAGCAAAGTACGGGCAGCTAGCTGTGCCCAGAAGGCCTGGGGGCCAAGACACTGGCCAAAAAACCAGGTCTTGTGGAGACAGCATGATCCAACATTTGGACTAGGCCGGCTTTGGGAAGGAAAGGGAAAATATTACCTACAATAAAATCCATATGTAAACTAGTTAGTGTCAGTCATAAATGGAAACCAACAGGGTATGCTGAACGGCATGCGAAAGGGAGCAAGCTCAGAGGCCGGGCACAGAGTCTGGATTGCCCCCAGTGAAATAGCTGCTAGATTAGAAGTAAAGCTGGCCGAAGAACAGGGGTTTTGCCTTCTGAAAATATCATGAGGTTTTGACGTTCTTCACGAACATGCCTGCATGTGTGCGTGTGCGTGTGCGGCTCTGCTTGCATGTGTGCAGGGGTAGCTGCTCCCCGAAAAGGCAACGCACCCACAACTGTGGGCGCCTCCCCCGTTGAGAGGCTCCACTGGGCTGCTGGGAGGTCGCTCTTCCTTTCAGCTGGGAGTGGGGATATCAGCCTCCACCTCTTCTATGTGCCAAGGGAATCAAATGCACCTTCCAGTTGCCAGCAATTACATGTCATTGAAAAATAATGTTTTTTTTTCTACTTCTACATGAACTTGCTGCATCCTCCAGCCCGGAGGGTCCGTCAGGAGCCTCGCTGGCTCCTCCCTGCCCGTGCACATGTTTCCTCTCGGAGGAAGGCTTTCGTGTCCCCGCTCCCAGCTGCTTGCGGAGACAGACAGCGCACGCTCCCGAAGCCCCGTCCAGCCCCCGCGCGCATCTGTGGAGCAGGGCTAGGCCTCACCTGTCCCGCGGGGAGGGCGCAGAGTCACGGTGCCCCCGCAGCACGACCGCAGGGCTCGTCCCGCTTTTGAGGCGCTTCCTGAGGAGGCTCCAAAGGACACGTTTACGAGAACTGAGCGTCGCTGAAAAAAAAAAAATCCCCCGACTTTTTTTTCCTCCAGAAGCGACGTGCTGCCTGCTGAGCCGCGCTCCACAAACAGCTGCTCTGGGTAAATACTCAGGCACAGGAGAGAGAAACAGGAACTCCGCCAGCTTCCTAGAGTTAGGGCAGTGATTATTGTAAAAAAAAAAGGTGAATTTCTTGAACAATGAAACAAACTTCTCATGCCTAAGTTCTGATAAGTGATTAGGGAGAAAACCTCTCTCGGAAAGATTCCCAGAGCAGTACTGCATTCCGGAGAACCTAGGGTGGGGTTCAGGGGTACGTGAAGGTCTTAGGGTGCTACAAAAACCTCTACAAGACCCTAAAAGCCAGAATTGCTTTCCTGGCCTTAGTGCCTCAGCCTCCAAGCTGTAACGTGGAGCAACACCAGACTCTCTCGACAGCACACAGGGTCCTACACACCGGTGGCACCCCAGTGTCACGAAGCTGGATGGAAATAGCTCTTGAATTTAGTGCAGGCCATGATGATGTTGCATCAGTCAGAAGATTTTAGGAGGGGAGATAAAAGCCAACAAATCAGTTTTCCACAGAAAGGATCCTTTGGAGTCATTCGCCTTGTGTCACGGACTGTTCAAAATGCCGGGGGTGAGCAACGGGGAGCCCAACAGGTGCAACAGACAAAGTTATTTCAGAAGGCCTTAATTCATTTTTGTGTTTTTCCCTCAAAAATCTTCCATCTGAAGTGCAGCTGACCTGCAACGGCTTTATTCTGCTTTGTCGGCCCCTTCTCCCAGAGGGAACAGCGCAGGATATTGCTCTGATTAAATCCATTCCACTTGGTATGAGACTCTGGAGGGTATAACCGAAAGCATAACTTTCAGTTGCACTTTCAGCCTTCTGGTTAGTTATTTAACCAATTTATTTAACTTAAGTCTGTTTTTAACAATAGCTCTACCTGACCTTGCTGGTGATGTTACCGGCAGGACACGGTACGTGGTGAGGACAGAGGTTTGCATTGAGACACCCTCTTGATGGGAGAACGGTAACAGCAATGGTATGGAGGCCAAAGGCTGGCCTTTAACTCACACGGCACAGGGAATACCAGCGCTGCAACCTCCTCGTTAGCAGAGGTACTGGGACCAGCACCAGGGCGAGGCGAATTTTTTGTGCTCTCCATCGTCACCTCCAAGTCATGACACTGCCCAAAGCTCTCCATCTCTTTGCAGCGCTACAACTTGTGCCGATCCTGGTGCCCAGAGGAACGCACCTTATATGCACGGGATATTTTTAATTAAAATTCCAAAAGTTGAATCGCAAAGCTACTGTCTGTCCTGTTACAATGCTGCTAACACCCACGGCGTCTCTGCCGGGGTCACCGAATAACCACATAACCCCTTGCTGTGGGCTAAGGAATACGGCGGTGTGACACCACGCCGCACTGCGAAGCTGAGCGCAAGCTACAGCAGAGCAAATAGTGGCCACCTGGTCCATGGAAAGCGGCTTTGGTAACCGGACAAACCGAAAGCGAGCGCCGGGCAGGCCCGGATGAGGCCGAGCGGCCAGCCAGCACTCGTGCAGAGCCTGTCATGAGCAGAGGTAACCGCTGTGAGAGCTCCCGGGAGCACAAGGCCCTTTCAGGAAACTCCCAATTAAAATTTCCCTCATCGACTCATTACCCCGTAGCTGTATTTAAAGGCCAAAGGGGACAGGGGCTGGGACCGCTCCTGTCAGGCTGCCTTCCCAGTCAACAGAGCTCCTAGAAATTTGTTTCAGAGAAAACACATGGTTTTGCTCGTTCCAGTTCAGGATGACAAGGAGACCCAGTAAATACAGGCACTACGTGGCTCGTTGTGATTTATCATTTTATATTTCATTATTTCTTTCTTTAATGACGCATGCCGAGTAGCGTGTGACATACCAGATCAGCCAAAGACATAAAGAGAACTCTGCAGAGAGCAAGGATGCTCCAGCCTGTGCTCTTGGCTGCCCTCCTTTGTAAAAATCTAATTCTAGAAAAAGGAGAGTATTGAAACACATGACCATAGCAATGAAAAAAATAAAATTTCATTGCTGCCACTGACAAAAAATATGAGCGTAAAGAATGAGTAAGTTGAACTGCACCTTTGAAGTATTACATGAGAGTTATCGAAAACTTGTTTTTTCCTTTGAAAATATTTTTCCCAGAAGAAAAATGTAAAAATTTTACAATTTCACAGGCCAAAAAAAAAAAAAAAAAAAGAGGAAAAATTAATGAAGACAGCTTTTACCAAACCGATTATTTCCGTAACAACTTCCTGGCTGGGTTTCGAGGTGGGGCTGTCAGCATGCCCAGCCTTGCCCTGCTGGCACGTGCACCCTGACCCTTTGCCGCGGCTGTCCCATGCCGCTGCTGCTGTGCACCAGCCCTCCCTCGTCAGCCTCGCCGGCAACAATCCCGGCCGATGGGACAGGGCTGGCGAGGCGCAGGGACCACCCCGATCCCAGGCATCTTCCTTCCCGCGCATCCCCCCCCTCCATGTCCTCTCTCCCTCTGCTGACCACGTCCCTGCCTGGGATGGAAGCCCTGCCAGAACGCTGTGGGAGGGCAGGGTTAGCATCAGAGGCTATAATTAAACTTCAGAGCTCCGTGACACCGCTCTCCAAGCACGCCTGACAAGAGCACCGCTGTGGGTCCTCCAGTGCAGAGCGGACGGAGACGGATATTTCCGACAGTGCCTCGGAGCGGGACGAGGTTGCACAGCGGAGAGCCCCGCTGACGTGCGTGGCCCTTCAGCAAACCCCTGTCATTATGGGCTGCCGAGACTATGAAGTCAGCGCAACGCTGCGGGGGTTTTATTTTATTTATTTATTTATCTTATTTTTTAAATTTTTTTTTCTTTTTTTTTTTTTCAAACGGAGAGTGTGAGTCTATCGGGGAACAACGGGTATGGTTTGCAAGCACGGTGCAACAGAGGACAGGCAACCCAATTTAGCCCGGGACATGCCTCAAAACAGTTTGCAGAGATGTAGAAAGCCACTCACGCTCGTAATTATGTTCCTGGCGTTTATGTTTAGGTTCCTTGAGGCCCCCCTGGTTTCTTTACGGGTCTTGGACCAGACAGGCAGGTGGATGCAGCTCTTTTTGTATGCACAGCACAAGGAAAATGCCAGACTTGGGGGGATATAAATAGACATCAGAGCTGGGCTTTGGTGTTTCTGATGCTCACCTGAAATACTAGGAGGTGAAAAAAAGGCGTCTGTCACCATGTTTCGCTCATAAATGGCTCTTTTCTGGACAGGGATAGCCGATGAGTGAAACATGTCACATGAAAGCCAGCACACATGTATCAGTTTCTTCATATATCAAAGGAATTCTATGCATTACCCCTTTTTGACCCATTTCTAGTGCTTCTCCAAGCCTGCGCAGTTCTTCCTGGTCAACCTAAGTCAGCCAGGAAATGTGGTCAAAAAACACCTGAAAGGTCTCAGCGTTTCCCACGTTGCACTGGACAAACATCATCCCACCCCGGCAGGTCTCACGCCATCCCCCTTCACAGCCTCAGAAATACGGAGAAGCCTGTGAAAATGCAAATAAGGCCATCAGGAAAGACAGTTCGTTTTCAGATCGTGTTTTGGGTGAAGTTTGCAGTTGAGATCTATCCAATTTATTCCTCTTTTGCATGCTACCCTGCTGAAATTTGGAAGTTATCGTGTGCAATCATTTGTGAGGGAGATAAAAACCAGATGTAAAGGAGATGCTTTTTAATAAAGTAAGTGAAACAGAGGCAGGAAAGTGAGAGAAGATATCCACAAGAAGGAAAAAAAATCCATCTCAGTAGTTATTTTCTAGATGGAGATGGTCTAAATACCAGCCTAAGTACCTGGTGGCCTCAGGCAACTGGGCAATTCAATGCAAGAAGTAAAGACTCCAGTGCAAGTGCTGTGCCTTTCGGGCACCAGGCGGTCTGCAACCACTTGCGCACACACACACCATGTAGTCAGCACATCATCATCATCATCCCACCAGGAAGGTACTTTTCCCTGTGTCCCTGTGGCCACACCGCGCTATTTGGAAAGGCGGGCATCGGGGTGACGGCCAGGCGCGCCGTGGTGTCTCTGGGCTGGATGCACATGGACTTCTCCGCGTGGGGCAATGGCATTTCCCTCAAACCACAGGCTGGACTCCAAGGGGACGATTGTGAAAATGTTTTGTCATCTCCAGCTCTGCCCCGGGCTGGGAATAGCCCGCATTGCAGAACTCAAAGCGGGTGATGGAAAAAGAAATCATCAACAACATTTTATCATTACTACCAAGGAGACTATTCCCAAAACAGCCGACTGCCCCTAGCAATTGAGGCTCAGACTGAATGAATCCCGTGACGGTTTATCTCATCCTACCCGTCTTGTTTTTGCTGGTCAGGTTGCCTGCAGGACACAGGCATTCTGCGGGACGGAGGCAAGCACACAAACGAGCAGCTGCCGTGCATTAATTAACCAGGCTAGAGGCCTGAAAAGGCTGATAATGAGAGGAGAAGTTTTCTGCTCTTTTTTTTGTTAACTTCTCTGGAGGATCATTCATACAAAGTAGCACAAACTGATCAGAGAAGACATAAACTTCAGGATGCCAAAAAGCCAATTTCCTAGAAATCAGGCAAACGAGTATCTCCCTTTTTATCTAGTGGCCACAGAAGAGAAGCTGTCTGGACAAGGTTTTAGGGAAATGCACGCCTCAGGCTACGCAAGCCTCGCACTGTTTTGGGCAGACTGTGCTACAGAGGCAGCACCACGCTCCTCGGGAAGGTGTACTTTTCTGCAGAGACTAAAAATTCTGGCTGTGATGTTCCACCCGCCCCTTCTTCTGCCTTCTCTTCCCTACCTCAGCAATCATCATCCCCACCTCATCCTCTGTCTTCCTCCTACTTGGACACACCAGTTCTTGAACCATCTCATTTCCTGACACGTTCCCCCAGTGCAGCTTGCATACACATCCATTAAATCAAGAAAACTAGCCCTGGAGCAGACTAGGAAGACTCAGAAATCCTTGTTTCTAGTTGATTAGTCAAGAATCTGTAGCAGAAGAGTTAACTCTTTGCTATCATGACCTTCTGCATTTGCTCCTCCTGTGCCTATGGAACATGGTACAAACAGATTTCCAGGACCGGCTCCAGGTAGATGCTGGAGGTCCACCTGGGCGAGGAACATGGACAAACAAAGTCCCATGTGTCTCATAGGCATATGTAGAAGGTATTGTGTCTCAGACTCCAGCTCACTCCCCACACCGCTGTCCACGTTCCCAAACAAACAGGAGGGAAGGCTGTCTGTTTGGAGCCACACTACGTTAGGTGAGTTGTTTCTCTGCTTTCCCTCCTTCCTCCAAAAGGGCTCTTGGCTTCTCGCCCACCTTTCTTCCCTCTCTCTTTATGCTTTATGTTGCCCTGTACAATGAGAGGAGTGAGGAGCTCCCTGATTTCACTGGTCCTGAACAAGAATAGAGTACTTCTGCCCCAGATATGAGTGAGAACCCGTTAAATCACATACGTTTCACTATTACGGTTGCAGAATCTGGTATCCATTTAAACACAAGAACGCTACTCTTGAATCACGGCTAGAGTTGAGGCAAAATAAACAATCTCTTACATGAAGTTAGAAAGCCCAGAGGGAAAGCTAGCGTGAGTAGAAAGTAAACTTCCTTGTTATGCAACTCATCTTGCCTAACGTTTTTCAGAAAACCCTAAGAACTGGAGCTAAAACAGCAATGCGGAATGATCTTATTTCCGTCGAACGTTTACTCTCTCCAGTGCCACAAGGGCTGTGTGCGGCTGATCGTCGACGCAGACTGCTCCAGCTTGCAAAGCAGCTCTAAGGAACGGCTGTGCCTGATTCACATCGCGACCGGAGGCAATTCATGCACGCACAGCCCTCGATCGCTTCCAGCCGTGTCAACATTGATTTGGGTCACCATTTTAACACCCTTTTCTTCTCTCCCCCCAGNCCCTAAGTGGGGCATGTTGCTTGCACACATCTCAGCAAGCCATTTGAGCAAATCCACTTACAAAGATAGCATCACTGCGTCGGGTGTGAGCAGTGAAAGCCTCTTTTCAAAGCCGTTCAGCCCATGCCCGCGCACCGGGCTTCTTGCAGGCATGCACACGCCTGCAGGCACCACGCTGACTGCCAGAGCAGAGCCAGCACCCCCAGCACAGACTGCCAAAATTAGACTGCAAGCACATTTTGAGAACTGCAGCGCTGGGGTAAACTCTGGAGCAGCGTGGTTTTCCTCTCGATACAGGATCTGTGAGAAGCAGGACTGGGGAGATACTGTCCCGCTACGAAGCAAGGTGCTACCCGTGCAGCGCCTGGAAGCATCTTACCTGTTCGGGATGGAGCATCTCCCTGTCTCTGCTGAGTTTCCAGCAGCACGCTTAGCCAGTAATTTGAGAAAGGAAAAATACAGCCTGGCACGCCACCCTTGAAATACAGCCCACCCATCTATTATACCAAAGCTAGTATTTATAGTTTCCCGCAAAAAAAGGTCACCGAGTACTCTGCAGCACTGCACAGCGTGGGACTGCGTATCCCAACGGGATGTCAGAAAGCTCGCTAAAATGGGAACGTCGCTCTGTGCAGAAGAACCGTATTTCTGTAACTCACAAAACCTCCCTTAAAGCTACGGATTTCCTCCTTCGCACATTAAGCAATCACAGGAGAAGTCCTCTAGATGTCCCATGATGTCCTCTACAACCAAAACACTCTACTGAAGCCTGCAACTCATAATAAAGTCAAATTAAGCCCTCATGATGTAATGGCCTTAAAAAGCTATGTGAAGAGCAAATTTTCTAGCACCACGTGAAGAGGAAAACGGCCTTCCTTGGATTTTTAATACCTACACAATCACAGCTAGAAACACGTGTCTGCAGGCTATGTGCATGGCCCCACAAGCTCGCTGAAAAAAAATAATGAAAAATTAATATGAAAAAAATTAAAACCTTGAATTTAAAGAGGTGAAAATGGCAACAGGAATCAACAGTTTGCCGTCGCACGTCAAAAGTTCGGTTTGGAAAATGCAATTTGGAAAGTGCAATTTGCCTTTCACTATGACTAAAGAAAAAAAAATCTTTGGATATAATTCTTCACAAGGCTTTCATCACTGCACAAAATGTTCAACATCATCATCATCTTCACTTTTCTCCTGCAGCAAGTTAAGACATGGAGCCCCCCCAGCCAGCTAGCCCAGAAAGCACTTCCCCATTAAAAGTTTTGGTTGAAGCCACTAAAACACGTGAAAGTGAAGATCTACCTCAGACCGTGTTTTTTGTCCATAGATTGAAGGAAAACTGGCCCTGGACTAGATAACAGAAATGGTGGTAAGACCCCACCATGCTTCCTACAACATTTGGGTCTTGTTGGGATCGTAATGGAGCGCAGTGTCATGTTCCCGAGCTCTTCTGGGGACAGAAATGGCACGGTCTGTCTACACTGAAGTTTCCCAAATATTCCCCAACTCCTGCAGAGCTTTGTCCACCTACGCCCCCCGTGCTGGGCCTTGCAACCAAACCCCAGGAAGAACGGTCATTTCCCATTCCATCTTGCTCAGAGCGCCCCTTTTCAACTGCATGTCAGGGGTTTTCAGCCCCCAGCTGAATCAGGCCCTTCTACTTTGAGAAAGGAAGTCAGGAGAGGAGAGGAGAAGGGTTTCCAGCCACAACTCACCG
This sequence comes from Psophia crepitans, assembly GCA_013399095.1. NCBI lineage: Eukaryota > Metazoa > Chordata > Aves > Gruiformes > Psophiidae > Psophia > Psophia crepitans. Next base: position 296,961 of record VWZZ01004306.1, on the reverse strand, counting down.
TTTTCGACCATAGTTGACTGCTTTGTGGGTTCTTCGGTTCCTCTGGCAGAAAATCACTGTAATTAAGTGTTAGGAGTTTGATGAGGAAACCTTTCCTCACACCAAAGGTGGGAGCCTTCACCGGTCTCTTTCTCTCACTTTTTGACAATGCACCAAAGTCACAATTTGGAATTTTCCAACATTTCTTTTTCCTTTAAAGGCAAGAAAAGAGCTTTTTAGGAACAAAAGACTTTAGTCTCCAGGCATCCAAAATGCAGCTGGAGGAATAATTTTTACCAGTTTCCCTCCAGCAAGGAACTTGTGTCAACGGTGTTTTTGGGAGGAAAAAGTAGCACAGAAGATTAAATAGATATCAGCCCTTGTAACACGGGAAACCCAACCTTATTTCACTGCCTCTCAGCTGGCTGACTTATCACCCTTATTTAGGCAATTATGCTGGAAAAAGTGGCTGAGGGAGGGGGTTTTCTTTCTGCTTTATATAGGGTTTGTTTGGATTTTTTTTGATGTTCTTTGGAAGCATTTCCAGAGCTTTTCCTCAGCAACTGGGAATGCATTCCCAAACCTTTGGAAGAGAAAATGTGGGTGAGGGCTTGCCTAATTCATTGGTGCCGGGAGTAACAGTTCTTCACACATGGTGGCTTTTGTAGACAATTGTCCACCTGAAGGAACTCAGGACTTTGCACCGCCACTTGTCACAACCCCCTTCCATTTCACAGGACCCACGAAAGGGCAGCGTGACCAGCCGGGCTGTCACCAGGTCCTCAGCAACAACGAGAAGCCTTCTTGTGAAATTTGTTAACCGCTTCTAGAAATACATCCCCTCGCTGGTTTCTCTTCTGCCTCTTGAAGTTCCTTTCTTTGGAAGTTTATGTCAAGTTCACTTTTTATTTCAATATATTGACCTCATGCCAGGAAGCATAACAGGGAGGATGGACGGTGCTATAGCACCATGACACTTTTAAATTTTTCAGATTTGGTGCAAAAGTGTAGGGAAGAGAAGAATGCTTACAGCCTCTGACACCCATGCTATCATACACAACTTGATCTTCAACTGTAACCTTGTTCTGAATTTGCCAAAAAGTCCAACAACAATTCATAAATATGAGCACACAAATAACTGGAGCATGTTTAAAATCTCCCAGCCGTTCCAACAGAAAAAACAACTTATCAAAAGCAGTCTTTTCACCAAAATGTGTGCATCTTGGGGGAAAAACCCCACTTCTAAGTTAGTGTTTATGGTCAAAATAGCTTCCCTCACCAGGGTTACTGCTCCTAGCAGCAGCCAGCTCTTGGGTATTCTCCTGTCAATCTATCCCAAGCTTTCTGCAGAAGCTGTTACAAAAGGTTTCAATAATTAAGCATTCTGTGAAGCCAGAATTTATACCTTTTGCACCATGAATTTATACCTTTTATACCATGAATTTATACCTTTTATACCACCTCTGAATGCCAGAGATTTGGCATTCAACTCCATGCCTACATAACGTAGGAAAACTCCAAAAACATTTGTTGCATCCCTAGATGGAGGATGAAATTTTTCAAATGCAGCAATTTGCAAGAGATGGGAAAATATCTCTCCGCTGAATATGTATAACCAGACATCAATTCAGTCGTATCCTCCATCTGAAATACAACACACACAAACAAGGGGAAAAAATTTAGTGTTTGCACCCTCAGGTCATAGCTCAATTTGCTAATTAACACCAGGTTTGCACCCATGGACTCTCTCCCACACAGCAACTTTTCCTGCGTGATTCATGATCCCATATGATTGACAGTTTCTTTACGGTCCGTATTTTACCATGAAATATCTTTTACCATTAATCATGTATTGGCACCGAGCATACGCTGCTGGTTACAAACTGGGCTGTATTTAATAGGCACGCAAATACTTGGTTTTGGTGAAATCCAATGAGCTTCCAGCCCCATCTATTGGTGTAGGAGACGTGATTTAAGTGAAATTTAAGAGCCGTCGCAAATGCGAAGAGTGGAAGAACTCATAGTGAAGGAATACGTGATCATCTCACTGACTATCTCCATCAGTCTTCAAATTGATCAAAACTTTTACCATCAAAAAAAAATGATGAGAATTCCACTTTGGTTTGAGGGAGAAAAGAGAGGCAAGGATGACTTTCAGTTGGGTATTTACGGCCCAAGATGATGCTCCCAAGCAAGGATTTGTCTGAAGTTATACATCTCCAGATATTATAGGTACAGGGAACACAGATGTGGTGAGTGGAACCAGAGACATTCATCAGAGTACAGAAAGGAAAAGGTAGTTACCGTGCTGGAGTGGCCCCTGGAAGAAATTAGGGAAAAATATGGACTTTCTTTCTCGTTCTTCATCTGGTGAAATCAAGAAGCAGACTCATAGAATCATAGAACCATAAAATAGTTTGGGTTGGAAGGGACCTCAAAGCCCATCTAGTTCCAACCTGGGCAGGGCCACCCCCCGCCAGCCCAGGGTGCCCAAGGCCCCATCCAGCCTGGCCCTGGACACTGCCAGGGATCCAGGGGCAGCCACAGCTTCTCTGGGCACCCTGTGCCAGGGCCTCAGCACCCTCCCAGGGAAGAATTTCTTCCTAATATCTAATCTAAATCTCCCCTCTGTTAGTTTAAACACATTCCCCTTGTCCTGTCCCTCCCTGCCCTGGAACCAACCCCTCTCCAGCTTTCCTGGAGCCTCTGCCAGGACTGGAAGGCCACAATTAGGTCTCCCTGGAGCCTCCTCTTCTCTGGGCTGAACAAGCCCAACTCCCTCAGCCTGTCCTCATAGCAGAGGTGCTCCAGCCCTGGGATCAACTTTGTGGCCTCCTCGGGACTCGCTCAGTCAGCTCCATGTCTGTCTTGTCCTGGGGACCCCAGAGCTGGACGCAGTACTGCAGGTCGGGTCTCACAAGGTTCATTTTAAGTATTTACAGGAAGCCAAATGGAACACTGAGTTAGCTTCAAGTGCTGCTTGTTTGCTTGGATTTGGGTTTGTTTTGGTTTTTTTTCAGATAAAACAGAAACTTTAATGAATCTAAGAAAAAGAAACTTTTGAGAAAGGTGTGCTCCAACATCTTTGACAATTGCAAATTCAAAGTTTTTCATTAGCCAATGTTTTACTCCTATTTTATAAAGGTGGAAAACAGCGAACAGAAGCATAAGAGGTATTTGAAAGTTTTCCCAAAGTCCAGAAGTGATAAAACAAAGGAGTTACAACAACTAGGTAGAAATTATAAAATCATAGAATCATAGAATATCCCGAGTTGGAAGGGACCTATAAGATCGATTCCTACTTCTGGCTCCACACAGGACCAGCCAAGTCAGAGCATATGACCACCATACCGATGGCACATTCAATGATCTGAGCACTTCAGCAGTCCATTCTGTTGCAGTGACCACAACATACTTCTATTAAGCTTTGGAAAAGTTCTGAGAAATTAGTATCTTTACCCCTAAAATATGTTTCAAAGACATCAAGCAGTTCACCCAAGGATGGAGCAGTGGATGTGACCAAAACCAGGCTCCACAGAAAACCAGCAGGTCATTTTCCTGGACAGCAGGACGACTGGTCTCAGGGGAGCAAGAGGCACACAGACTGACATAGTCATCAACATGACAGGCTGTTTTAAAAAGAACTGTTCCACTAAGACTGTATGTCATGGATTAAAGCTGCATGTATTATTTCTTAGTGCAGACAAAAGATCAGACAAAGTCAGGCTGCATACCAATTTCACCTCAGTTGTGACGTCCAGTACCTAGCGATGATGCTGGCCACATTAATTTTCAGTATGATTTGGAGTTCTAATAATAAAATCAGGTACCTTATAAACTGATAGTCTAAAGAATGCCTAGCTCTTACACCAGATTAAGTAAACTACTTGAAGGAAAAAGGAAGCCGTGGCTGCAGCTGGTTAGAAACGTTTGGAAAAGCAAATTAGATCCAGGCTTCATGTAGAGGTGGTGGATGCCCCATCCTTGGAAACACTCAAGGTCAGGTTGCATCGAAAAAGGACATCTTACATGCTGAATATAATGGAGAAGAGTCATTGCCCCATCCCTGGAAACATTCAAGGTCAGGTTGGACAGGGCTCTGAGCAACCTCATCTAGTTGAAGATGTCCCTGCTTATTGCAGGGGGGTTGGACTACATGGCCTTTGAAGGTCCCTTCCAACCCAAACCATCCTGTGATCACGATTCCGTGATTCTATAATGCTATACATTTTTCTACTCTTTTTCTAGAATACCCTTTCCCCTTATTGGCTTAATTTCATCACTACCAAACAACTTCTGTTTTGGATTTTCAAAGCAGAATTTCATCCCAAAGGAACTTAAAAGTTCTTCAGGGGAAACTACTGGAAGTAACTTCTCCTTTGCAAAACTACCTGCCCAAGATTTAATCTTCCTCTATTACAATTATTTTTGTTCATGAGAAAAAAACTCATACATTTGTTATAATTGATACTAGCTCAAACCACACATTAATTAAGAAATTAAGGTATGTTTCTATTTATACTGCTTTTGTAATCCAATGTCTGTCTCCTGAAATGAACTGCAAGCAACTAAAAATAGCAAAATGAAAAACCTTTGGGGCAAGTATTGTCTCTGAAGTGTAAACAGCTTCAGATTTTTATTCAGCACACAAAATTCCTGGGCTCTAACCCCCTTTTGTTTATAGGCAAGGAGCCAATAGAAAATAATTTGTAATTAAAAGCCTTGGAATTCATGCAGTCAAGCTATTTACTAGTATCACAATTTTTAGACATTGAGTTAGCACAAGGATACCACTGTTCAAACTTTATCACCATATATTTAATTCTTTGGTTTGCATTTAGCTCTTTCAACCATTTCCAACTGTATAAGCTAATGAAAATGGTTTCATAAGTGGAGAATTAAGGTGCCCACACAAATATTGTGTCTATTTTTTTTCATACTTCTGAGGAGCTTCTTTTTTTCCTAACCCATTTCTTTTATGTGTAGCCATTACACAATTGCTTATTCAGATTATTATTTTTCTTGGAATTTTTCTAAAAATTACAGCCTTCTCCAATAAAGACTCTATTTTTCTTTAGAGACTTCCAACCAGTTTGGAATCAATATACCAATATATTGTTAACAAAGGAGAATCCATTTCCAGCTGCAAATACTAGCCAGAAATGCATAACAGAAATGTAACTCTGCACAAATGAAAAGAGAAAGTCATAAAATATTAAATTTTTCATATCAGATAAAGTGGAAATGGAGTTAAGGATGATATTCCAAAAACTATAACTTTGTGTGAAAGATGCTACTCCAAAAGTAAGCAAAATAAAATACAGCAATATAAACGAAATAAATAAAATAAATACATTAATAAAATATATTTATTATAAAAAAAAGAAAAGAAAAAATAAAGTCCGTTTTAACACAAAATTCACCCATGGTAAGGTATAAAAAAAGAAAATATGTACTCAGCAAATATACTTATGCCTGTATTTGAGGCACAAAACCTCAGTCCCAAATCTCATAGACATATACATCCACCTTTCCCCCTCTTGCAGTAGAGGCAGCTTTGGGTTGTTTTGGTGTACAGATTTCACCCCGCCTGGGAACAAGATACGAAGAAGAAAACTTCTCAGAATTTTACCAGTCACAGAAAAGAGGCTTTGGGTTATGAAGAATTATGGCTAGAAAATCATAATTTTAATAATGTTTTAAAAGCTAAGTTAGGCAAAGGATTGCCATAAATTGAAAGGGGGATTTGAACAATATCTTCATTACACACCAAAAAAACATTGGCCTGATACCAGGAGCTGAATTTCACAAAGGACTTTCTTTTTAATAAGTCTTGAACAAAGAAAAATGGGGGTTGTTATAAATTGGAAATCTGAATGAGTTCTGAAAGACAAAATGCTGTAATTATGATCACAATACACCATCTCACTTAAAGACAATGAGCTCTTCTCGTCCCTACTTCCCACAAAGAACTGTCCTAACTATGGAGCAGAATCAGCACGACCACAGCACAGTGCTCCAGCAGCACTCAGTCAGGATTAACCTCCCCTGATTAATAAGGTCAGAGCGAGTCCATCCAAAATACTTAAGCAATCAAAAGCAAAAAATAAAATAAAAATCAAAAGACAATGCTGGTTTCTGCTGACTGTTGAGTATAATTCATACTTGGTGCGTGAATGCATACTCAGTCTGTGGATTCACACGTACTCAGCCCAGTGGGATCCCTGCAACTGACAACTTGCCAGAAGCTTGATTCAAGAGAAAAGATTTTAACTTTGGAGAGTTAAAAAAAAAAGTCTCATTCTCTTCTCTTACTGGATATAACAACAAAACAAATGACTTATTTCAGCGGATTGTGCTAGGAAATGCCATATTGAATCATATCAATAGTCCTTTAGACCATTTTAGATGATTATTGGTAGAGGAAGTTGATTCTTAATTTCTTCTACTGAAGAATTCCAGTCTCACTCTAATAGTGAAGCCACTAATAACTACCCAGCCTGTAAGTACTTCCAACAAATATCCACCCATTTCAATGAAGCAGACAAGAAATGTGCTAAAATTTGAAAATTTTACTTGCTACACGCTCAAGATGTTATTGATACTCTCTGTAGACATCATATAGCGATGGCAGAAACATACGTAAAAAAAATTCAGTTGTTAAACATGTTCTATCATTTAAGACAACCGCCAACAGATTAGCAGCAGCTGAATCCAAATTTGACCCCAGTTCTCTACGCTTTACAAATGTGAACGACATTTGGCATTAAAGAGTTTGCACTGAAACCAAAGGAGGAATAAAGGCAGCCATAGAGAAACTGCTGCTCCCGGTGGTGCCCAGGGACAGCCCTGGGTCCGAGTCTGGAGAAGAAAATCATCTCCTCCTTTCTCTCTAGACTTCCTTCAAAAATCAATTTCTGCATGTCTGTGGGGAGCACGTTAATAATGTCCCTCTGAAATTTTATCAGGAAATTATCAAACAAATAGGAATACTTCTCAATGTTGTTTTCTCGGTGGTTTTCTCGGTGGTGTTTCTAGACAAAGTGAAAACGTTCAAGTTGGCCTCTTTAGCCACTGCTTCAGGGCTGTGAGTTCTTCTATACACAGACCACAAGGAAAGGAGAGAGTCGCGCGCCAACGGCTGATGAAATACAGTGCAGCGAGGTTCATTTTAAGTTACATTACCAGGAGACTGAGAGCAGATTACACACAGGTTGTAACAGGAGAAGGTTTCTGCTCAGGTGAAATGAGTTGCCAGATCTTAAGGACATGGCAGATTCCTTGGCTCTACACGGGGAACCCGCCAGGTACGGGTGTCCCAAACACCCCCAAACAAAATACCGGCTGCAAAGAGCAGCAGCCAGACTAACATCAATTGCAGCTCTCCAACAGCTGAAAAAAAGATTTGTGACTACGATGTTAAATATCTAGACATTAAAATAAGTATTTGGGGAAACAGGTTTACAGCCAGAGTAGCATAAATGCACTTTGCAACCTTTCCTCACTGAAAAATATAATTGGAGTCATTTGGTCTCGTACTAAAATGGGATTTGCTGTATTTCAGGGAAGGGATTAGAATATAAATCCTTCTGACTTACACGGGGAGATGAACACTGAAGTTATCACACTGCTTTATTCAAGTCTTCTCCCGCATTCCCTCCCTTCCCAGTTCTTCTACTTTGAGTTTCAGAATCAAATAGCTGCAATTATGGAACAATTCAATCACCAGGAGAGGAAAAGAAAAAAACAACCCAACCACTGGAGCGCGGTTTGGCAGGGCACGTTCTGTCTTTAAACAAGGATTAAAATGAGAAGGATTGTTCAAAATCAAATAAACTTATGCAAGCAATTAGTGCAAATTCCTATAATCTTGGATTATTTCTTGTTGTTACTATTCAACTGCAACAGACTAGTCAGAACAGGAATTTTCTTTTTTTCGGGTGTTCAGGGCGTCTGTACAGACACCTAAAAATCTCACAGTTACCCAAGCTGTATTAGGATTTTAAGAACTGGATTTGCCAAACTGCCTGAAGTTTAGACCCAGAGCCAGTCTTACAACCAGCGAGAAGGCTATTTTACTAGTTCTCTTGTGCAAAGTCGAGTGAAGATTAGAAGAACTGAAATCTGATGAGGACTGAAATTATTAGGAGAAACAGATTTATCTTCATCTTATTTTCATAATAGCAAACAGTCGTCTGGCTGACATTTCAGAAAATTCAAGCCGTAGTCTCAAATTCAAAGGAATCTGAGACATACTTTGGGAAAAAAAGAGTGAGTAAATCCAGGTTTCCTGTGTGCGTAGGACCCATTCGATCAGCACTGCAGCGCAAGGATTTCCAGGCATGGATCACTCAGCTCAGAAACACTGCCCTGCCGGCTTCCTCACCTTGGGTAAAACATCAGGGGGCCAGTATGATCCGGAAAGCTGATGCGCGTATACCTACAGCAGACCCCTGCAGATGCCACCATGTCACCGGTTTCCCTTGCCCGGCAGGCGGGAAGAGGCAGCAGTACACCTGCGGGACATTTGCACGTCACCCGCGTACCGATACCAAGGCAGTTCGTGTAATGACCGTTGCGTTTGGTTTCAGACATGGTACCTTAGCTTTTGATAAAGGGTAATCAAAGGTTAGGCTTGGTAGTTAATTATTTCTTTGGAAGTGTTCTTTTAAATCAGTGTGAATTGTTTCAAAGAGGTTACACTCATAACGCCCAAAATACCTGCCTACAGAAGAGGCGGTGGGTAACAAGGGAACCCGGCCCCTTGAGCTTAAGATTTCGTTTGCTGAAGGTGTCACTGCGAGCGGTGGTTGAGGTCTGATTTCGGGTTAGGGACACGGTGTCGGAAGAGAAGAACAGCAGCACCTGCACTGTGCCTGTGATCCTCCTGACAACGACTGTGATTACTGATGGACCTTGTTCAGCCTGCCCTGACTACAAACACCCACCCCCAGAACCGAAAAAGAGGTCTGAAATCAAAAGGAATACATAAATTTTATTAATAACGTAAGGTTTATTAAGGTGGAGCTCACCTAGCTACGCTTAAAGCAAAGACAAAAGTTAGATGGGGAAGTCCTGAGGGACCTCTATTAGCCACTACTGCTTACACTGCAATGCCAGAAAGTGCGCGGGCCTCAGGGGACACAACGAGCAAGCTCCAGAGGTTGCCCAGTTACACCCCTGTGGACTAACAAGACCAGGACTTGGAATGGCGAAACAGCTCTTCAGGCAGTCAGAAATCTGATGGTGAAAATCTTGGATTAAAATTAGTTGCACCAAACATTTTGTAAGAGAGTTTCCCCTGCCTCTCCAGCCTCTGCTGTCACATATTTAGAAATACTATTTTTTTTTAATAACACCACTTGCCAGTGGACCAGGTTTTGGGCCACTATCATTGTTTCCAGTCAAAACATCTGAAAATGGAAATTACAGCAGACAAGATAATCAAGCATTGAGTTCTTGGGGGGATGGATATTTTGACACCTTAAATTTTACCATGGAAATGTGTTCTGCTTGAATGAATCAGTAACCTGGAAAAAAACCAAAATGAGTAAAAAAATACTACAATAGGTTGTGATTCATTTCTGCACTGTTCAGTGGCTACGTGCATTCATACCATGCTAAAGGACACACTGTGAAGAGAAGCACTGGAGCCAGCAAGGAGAAGAAGCCCAAACTAACATATGCATCAGCAAATGAGTGTGACACATCCACCGGGTTTCAGAGCTCCATCGCTGAAGAGGTGCTTTGACACCGTAATGATGAGTCTGGTAGGAAAATACGGGGACAAAGGAAGAAAGAACAGCTGAAGAAGTCATCTTTTCACCACAGGAATCTCTTCCTAGACTTTAGGCAACATGTTTTACTCCTTAGGGTGATGCTAAATATTAAACATAGCGAATAACAGGGTCTAGAGTTTTTGCAAGCCCTATTTGGTGCCTAAAGTGGTAAATCCTTCCATTGCAAGCCTGGAAAAGAGCATAGGTAGGCATTGACTTGTCATTGTGGAGAAACTTTGTGCTGGCCAGCCAGACGCAGGGAGTGAAGCGGCATGCTGTCGGTAGGGATGGCACAGCTAACCAATGGCGCCTAAAGTGAGAGGATTTACCATTTTCCCTATTAATACCAATGATATTGTAGGAGGGAAGGAAAATTTGGAGAATTGCGTTTGTCGGAGACAAACGATGACTCTAAACGTGCTTTGCTTATACCACTCCGAACCCACATATTTTAAAGTGCCTACTTGTGCAACAGAGGCTGGGTGGTTTATATCGTGACATGAAAATACGGATCACCTCTTTATTACGTGATGTAATACAACAACAGTCAGCAGCCAGGTCTTGCAAACATCCATCTGCCAAAACATCCAAGGTAATTGCATCAATCACTGGCTGTATATAAACAAGTTCATGGTTGATGGCAGTGTGGTCTGACGGCCGTCATGAATTAGTTTACTAATGAAGACAGTGTCTCTTAGTCTATAGCCTACAGTCACATCTCCTGCAAAGCTGCGTAATTTCAATGATCTCATCAAAATTCCATCTATTTTGGGCTGAATTGGACCTGCAATAGAGATGTGGTGCTCACAATTCAACCATCGGCCATGGGCACACAACGCACCCCTAGGCACGTCCCTCCTGCGTCCTGGCGCCTCTTGGGCACAGCAGCCAGCAGCTCTCCTTGGAGAAGGTCAGACCTCAAATGTCAGACCAAATGAAAAGAAAGTCAATATGGAACAGGGTTGGGCCAAAAAACCACTCGTAGACTCTACACACGGCACCCTCCTCAGTTTCCCTGAAGAAACAAAACATAAAATAACTTTAGAGTGAGGCCAGGATTTAAAAATGCCCAGAACTGTGGTTTTATTCGTTGATTATTTTCACTTGGTGGGAGAAACGCATTAGAAAGTTCAAAGCCATTTGGACATTTTTAACTTAAAAGTTTTGCTTCAAACAGAGCAAAATCTGTAAGATTTTTTTAAACTGATTAAAATTAAAACTACAGGGTTATCCAAAGACATCCATGATTTCAAAACCAAATAAGACTTCCTAATGTGAGAATTAAATCTCCTTATTTTGAAAAACTATATGTTCATGATGTTTCTTCAGGAATCCGTCTGGCGTGCAAGGCTGGCCTCACAACTAAGATGCTTGCATTGAATTTTCTGAAGATACTGAATTTTACATGCACTCAGGTAACCTAGAGAGTAAAGTACTTTTCCTTCAAACAGAAAAAAAAGCAATCCGAAACAAAAAAAAGAGACGTGTTCAGAGCACAAGCGTGACTTTTATTTCAGAAACTGAAGTCACAGCAGGTCAGTAAGAAGAGAAACAAAAATAGAAATCTCTGTTTTTCCTGCACTGGATTCCTAAACCACTGTGCCAAGGATTTACAAGGAGCACAGGAGACAGCTTCACTATTGGTGTACTCCTCGGGTGCAGGTGTAAAGTTACACCATCGCCCTTTATTGATCACTGGCAATATCTGCCCCAATGTTCATGTACAAGGATTACCAGACTAACTGTTTCTAATTTTCTTATCTGGAAAATAGCTCTTCCCCGCAGAGCTTATAATAATAGCTCTGGCAATTTTAAACCCCTTGACAGGCTCCTCCGGGAGGGCCACCCCGGGGGAAGATGCTGCAGACGTGGCCGTCCCCCTCTCCGTCCCCACGCTCGCCGTTACTAACTGCAGCCCGATGCATCACGGCCAGGCGGACGAGCCACGCAGGCATGACTGTACCGTGATGTGCTCTAAGGCACTCACATTTTTGCACAGCTGTATGCATGTGGTACAGAAAGGCAAGGAAAAACCGTTCTGGCGTTTGACATTTTGAGGAGCGGGGAGGACGGACTGCGGTTTCGCGGGTTTCCTCCCACCCCTTCTCCATCACCCCCCGCGGGCTGACACCAAGCCTGTTTTCCTACCGTCTGGATATCAGGACGGCAGACGTGAGTGCCAGACTGGTTTATAATTTTGCCTAGCAATTATCTTCTATCTTTCGATAACATGCTGTACCCTCATCCTTCACAGTCAAGAGCCGTCCTGACACAGACGTTCTCTGAAGCAGCTCTGGAAACTGCTATCCACTCCAGTTTGGGGTTTCCGTCCTTTTTCTTTAAATATTTATATTGGAACAACCTGTTGAAATATGCAAGTGTATACAAAAAAGCCTTGAAGCTGGAGAAGACAGCCAGTTCTACCTCCTTCATCTACTTTTTTTCTTGCTGCAGTAGAGAGAAGCCAAAATATAGGGCTGGAAGGAGTTCAGACTTAAACCACTGGAACATGGTAATGAGTTTTTTCCATTACTAGATAGAGTTTTATCTATTGGTTTGGAAAAGATTCTCAGACCTACCAGTGAGGTTAGGAGAAGGTCAGTAAAAATTAGAGAAAGCCTTCTTCTGACAAGCCCCTGCTCCAACTGCTTCATTTAATGAAACTCCACAACAAACTCTAAAGACAGAAAAAATACAGGAAAATATAATGACCGCAATCTTCAGTAACAGCTGTGGGATGTATTTAACTGGGAGAGGGGTAAAGTAAAAGAAGCTTTAAGCCATCTTTGTGGTCCCCTAAGCCCAGGCCAGATGTGCCTGTTCCGTCGTGTAACATAACTCAGAGCATCCTGCTATAATTTAAGCCAGTTGCCGATGACCCCAGGGGCCGCTGGAGATATTGCAAGCAGCAGGTGTTCCCTTGCAGCATCTCTCTCTCTACCTGTTGCCAAGATGGAAAGAGAATGGAGGAGGAAGATGATGTCTTATTAAAGCAGTTACTCTACTTTCAATTGCTTGTAAAACCGTGATTCTTTATTACACCTGGAAAGAGCAAGACACATTCATTCCACCTTAAGCCTTCATTTCCCTTTCATCCTCCTTTGAGGGACTTGCATCATCTGCACAGTATTTCCTCATTACCTACCTTTCACTTGCTACTTAGACGTCCCATTACTTGTAAGGACTGCATCTCTGCAGCATAACTTCACTGATATTTGTCTTGAGATAAAAATGATCACTGTTTCATACAAACTGAAAGATTACAGTTTTCTCTCTCCATGCAGTTCCCTCAGTTAACCATCTGCAGGCCCTCAGCACACCCAGCCCGAGGTGATGCTGATACCTCCTGTTCAGCTGATAACGCTCTTCAGAAGTTCTTTGATCAGAACTGTGAAAATAGCTGAAATCTTACTTGACACTTCCCTCCTGCTCCTGTCAGAAGTGCAATAAAGGAACGGTGAGACACTGAAGCCCCCGCTCCCAGGTTTCCTCCATTGAGAGCACCCCAGCATGGCTGCACAACGTTTTACATGTTCAGCCTCTCCTTCACACACAAAAATACAAGTGCATATCCTGGTGAGATCTCTCGGAATGTATTTAGTTTACTTTGGATACTCAGCGGTACCTCATGAACCACTATTTGTTATATGAGATCGATGACGTGAGGCATTAAGCATGTTCCTCTCATCCAGCAGTTGATGACACTGAACTTTTAATTCATCCACTCAGTTACACAGAGCAGGATTTCTCAAAGGAGGCTGAGGGAGTTAGGTGAAGAGATCAGTGGATTTTGGTGGGCACTCAGCACCAGTATTACACACACGCACGCTGTACTCTTTGGTATGTGCTAACCAGACTGCCATTTTATGAGGAAATTCCTTTTGCTTATGTCAGAGGCTTCAGGTTCTGGACTCACAAACACCACACGCAGCTACACAGATCAGACACAGCACAGAAATTTAAAAGGGCGACTCCTCTTAACATCTAAATCTTGGGATGAGCGGGGGTCCAACTCTTCATGACCAAGCCAGTGTCAGAGAAAAGGTTGCTGAAACAGTGTCATCACTCTTGGGGATCCTACTCCAAGAGTCTTGACCATGTACATCCTTCTGTCTTGTCTATCTGTATTTTAAGCTCTTTGGGCAAAAGACATGGAGATCTGACCCAACTGGGCAAGATCAAAGCCACAAAAATATAAGTGAAAAGAATTCTTGCAGTTTACACCCTGGATTTTCCTCTCAGCTTCAATAGCATTTTATTTGACGAGAGGACCTCACTGGTGAATCAGAAAACTATTGTGCTAAGTACATCTGAAACATAAAGCCCTCCAGACTCTTTCCCTCCAGCTGGACAGCAAGCACCTCTTTTTGTGGAAGAGAGCTGAGACTGAAATACTCGGGGTGATTAGCTAAGCAGTCATTATTGATAAAACGATAATGACCGCAACGATATTTCCCAACATTTCTGCGGAGGCATTGTAACGCAATTGATAACGGCAGAAACAGTGCCAAGACTGACTCTAACAAGCATTTCTGAAACCTCTTCAGGAAGCCATGTTAGCCAGAGCCCTGTCAGATACTGACAGGTCCGTTTACAAAAAACTGCAGAACATTCTCGATATGCACGACCATAGATTTTTAAAGAAGTTAGCTAACCAAGGATATGTTCAGAAATTTACTCCAAAGCTTTCTCTTTCCTTGGAGGCAGCATGCAGCTGTTCATCTAAATAAAATGCCTTGCCATACTCTGCAGCTGAACACAGCCTGCTGCAATGGCACAGGGAAGGGTTTCTGAGCAGAGGAACACGCCATTCCCACTGTTCCCGCTGTTCAGGAAATAAAACTTTGCAAGAGACATTCCCGAGCATTAATTCTCCCACAGAAAAGCTAACAGCTGTAAGTGTCCTCCATAGCCAGCGAAAATAAAGTAGCTGGGTTTGTACTGTTTTACATAAAATTCGTGACAACTGCAATATTGTAAGACATAATTTTGATTAGGCGACAGGGCTGATATAGCAAAAATCCAAACTAAACCCTTAGAAATTTATGGAAAACGGAAAGAGCCTTCAGCGCAGACATGCTAACATCACATAAATCAGGCAGGAATCGGAGCCAAGACAAGTATGATTTAAGAAATGCATTAGTTCAACTAACAGAAGAAAGTGAAAACCCCAGGACACAGAGAAAGCAATCTCTTTCCCTTAAAATTTGGAATCTGCCAGATTGTAGCACTGCTGGGCTCGGTGCCATTCACACCATGCCAGACTGGGCAAGAATCCTCCTCCTCAGGCAAGGATTGGCAGGTTCAACAAAGGAACTCTTTCGAAACTAAATGAGGTAATATAAATACCCAGAGAAATAAGAAAGGCCAGGGGGCTATTTATAGCCCGTTTACATTTGTTTAAGTTTGTGAATCCGACATACCAGTCAGTCAAACGAAGTCAATTAGCCCATTACTTCAGCGGTACCCGAGCAAAGCCAAAGACTACGCTGAGATTGCCCAGACTGATCAAAATCTCAGTGCTACCTTTTGCTCAGCTACTGTGCACTCCGCTGAGAACCACGCACTTCGAATTCCTGAAGCAGAACTTAATTACCTCTCGCCTCCTTTTCTCTCAGATTAAAACAAATAAATTTGCATAAGATACCATCAAGCACCTCTGACTGTTGTGCCAACTTCTCATCCTAATTGAAGCAACTTCTTGTGCTCCCACGTTTCATGAATAAATTCCCAAAAATTGTCTTCTCCTAGCACAAGTTTTACCTTATAGATTTGCTATTTAAAAAAAAAAGAAGAAATTCTGCATATTCATGAAAAAGGATCAGTAAAATAAATATAATCATAGACACCCTAAGGTTGGAAAGGGCCTCCGAGATCATCAAGTCCAACTGTCAACCTAACACCACCATGCCTACTAGACCACGGCCTGGAGTGCCATGTTTATGCGTTTTTTGAACGTCTCCAGGGACGGCGATTCAACCACCTCTCTGGACAGCCCATTCCAATACCTCATTACTCTTTCCGTGAAGTTTTTCCTAATATCCAACCTAAACCTGCCCTGACGCAACTTGAGGCCATTTCCTCTTGTCCTGTCACTTGTTACTTGGGAGAAGAGACCGA
>VWZZ01004306.1:226246-280602 GCA_013399095.1 Psophia crepitans | reverse complement strand
CAACTAGATTTAACACCATTCACCACAACTCTCTGGGCCCATCCTTCCAAACAGTTTTCTATCCAGCGAAGAGTGTGCTGGTCCAAGCCATGAGCTGCCAGCTTCTCTAGGAGAATGCTGTGCGATACTGTATCAAAGGCTTTGCTAAGGTCCGGGTAGATGACATCCACAGCCTCTCCCTCATCTACTAGGCAGGTCACCTGATCATAGAAGGAGATCAGGTTGGTCAAGCAGGACCTGCCCTTGAGGAACCTATGCTGGCTGGGCCTGATTCCCTGTCCATCTTGCACCTGCTCAGTGAGTGCTCTCAAGATGAGCCACTCCATGATCTTTCCCGGTACCGAGGTCAGGCTGATATTCAAGACCCTTGTGAAGGAAGGCAGAAGACAGTCACTCTGATGAGAAACACTTCACCTCAAGGAAGACCGTAAGAAGTTTTCACTCAGAAAAAAGTGGATTCATGATGTAGCAACTAGAACATGATTCTTTTTTTTTTTTGTCTACCTCAGCAAAGACCTCAACAATGACGAGGTTCTGCTGCCTGGAGTAGCAGTAGAGAGCTGACAGGGTACTGAACCCAGGCACACAGTGAGAACAGACCAAGAACTTGGGAGCTGCCATCGCAGTAACACCAAATCAAGTCCTGGTTACTGCCATCGCAGTAACACCAAATCAAATCAGGCTAGTTGCCTGGATGCTAATGCAAAGGCTATCACCCAAGCCTCTCTCCACCTCCAGCTCTGCCGTTATAGACCAAAACTTAATAGATTTCAGGAGTTCCCTTGGATAGTGCAAGAATGGGAATTTCGACACCAAAGTGCTACAGGAAGGGAAAATGGAATGTAGTAGAGGAAACATGCTTGAAGATTAAGTTTATAACATGGAACCTCCTGATCTGCCCTTTATCTTTAGAAAGCAAAGTTAGCACATCGTCTTACGCCAGACTGTCTCGGTACTGTCACGCCTGGAGCAGCAACTATTTTTAAACGTCAGCCTTGCAGGAGAATCTGCTATGCTTGTCCTCAACACCTACAGAAGGGCTTAAGCAGCTGGTTTAAGCCAGAGGTGATAACTAAGAATCTAAAATAAATAAATAAATAATTCCTTTTGCAAGGAGGGAAAGGTTACTTCAGCAAAACAAGATAAGAGCTGACTGATGCAAGCAGAAGATTATCACTAACACATCACCAAGATTATAATAAATGACTTGCGCAGTCCTCATGGCAGTTGAGCCGCTCATGCGATTGCCTGCAGCTGAAAGAGCTGCAGGCACCCCAAAATACCACCGTACTGTGATAATCTACCCTCAGCTTCAAGCTGGAAGACTCAATTTCTGTTCAGCATAAAATGAAAAAGTGCAAGTCAATGTCAGGCCTAGAAACTCTTTTTTTACAGCACCACTTAAGTTCCATAACGTATTCACAGAATCCCAGGCTGGTTGGAGTTGGAAGGGCCCTCTGGAGATCAACTAGTCCAACCCCCTGCCAGAGCAGGGTCACCCAGAGCAGGGGGCACAGGGTGGCGTCCAGGTGGGTCTTGAATCTCTCCCGAGAAGGAGACCCCACACCCTCTCTGGGCAGCCTGGCCCAGGGCTCCGGCACCCGCAGAGGGAAGAAGTTTTTTTCTCATGTTCAGGTGGAACTTCCCGTGTTCCAGTTTGTGCCCGTTGCCCCTTGTCCTGTCCCTGGGCACCACTGAGAAGAGTCTGGCCCCTTCCTCTGGACACCCACCCTGAAGATATTGATCAGCATTGACCAGATCCCCATAAAACCTGTGAAAATCCTCTCTTCTTCCTCAGCTTTTACACACACACAAAAATATTCCTCTTCAGGTTTACTACACCTTTCATTACACATTTTTTTTAATATTTTGTATTTTTTTCTCAGAATTGATGTGGTAAAGTATTTGCATAACCTAAGTTCAGTCTGATTTGCTGGTGTCACAAATCACTTTTTAGCAGGACGGCTGTCACCCAGCCAAGGGCACAGAAACATCCTTGGCAAGATGCAGCGTTAGATCAGATTGTGAGCTGTGTCAGTGGTAACCCAGACTAAGTTAGAACCAGTGACTACTGAACACTTCTTTTCAAATATGTCTCATAAGCGGCACATAATGCTTCTTATCTACATATCTTTATGGTTCCATCATCCCAAGTCCTACTTCTTCTCCATCATGAGGCAAGTATGGCTCAGAGGAAATTATGAGCCTGAAGCTACACAAATATTTGGAAAAGGTATATATAATAGAGCACTATCATAAATTCCGTGCCATGTATGCAAAACACCCTCCCTTACACTACCCATTTTGGTCTCTCCAAACTCAGTCGGACCCTGCCTGGTCCCACAGACTGCCTCGCGTGTCTTGTCATGGACAGCAACAGCAGCAGGAGTGAGTTGTGAACCCCACCGTATGGCTGATAGGCACAGATAGATGCAAACTCCTTTCTTTGACCATAGGATGTACAGGCTTTGGGTGTAACCTTGTGCCCAAGTTAATCTGAGAAGGTTCAGGCTTACCTGTTCTGCGCAAATCCAGAGATGTTACTGTCTGTGTAGGTACACCTTTATTTTCTTCTCTCCAGCTGCTAGGGACAGCATTGTACCAGTGCTTTTAAAAACCCTCTAAACAGAAAAAAGAGACCTAGAAGTCAAGAGCCAATAATAGATTTTGCAGATGAAAGTGTTGATTTTAATCTAATGCATTTCACAAATGTCCAAAAAAAAAATGCTGTAAACCCATCAGAGAGCCATCACGAGCCCAGAAGCATCATGAAGTGTTACTACTATCATTGCTAAGAAAGCCTAGGTGACACACTCAAGTTTAAAAGCATTTTGAGGAAATAAAAAAAGATATTTCCAATTACCTTTCTTAAGGTGTTTTAAGTTCTCTGTTGAAAAATTAACTGACAAACCAACGCACTTAACTTTCATTTTTTAGCTTTGTACTCCAAAGCTTCTGTTTTGATCATAGTGCGGGGAAAAAACATTTCAAATGCTTCTGTTGAATGTACTAGATTGATTGATGAGTATTATCTCGAAAGGATACAGAAGAACATCGTTTGGAAAGTTGGGCCAGTATTTAACTTTCTGCACTGACTCCATAGCCTGGAAGCAGAGATCCTAAGCACACAGAAAAACGCTGGCACCAACCAGTGAACGTGCCCTGTGCTGTGTCTCCCCGATGGGGAAGATAAGCTCACCCAAGCAGCGAGGAATCAGATTTGCTTACTCAATCACATGCACAAAAAAGAAATTTGAATCTCCAATGCCAAAAGCAAAGTGTGCACAGAGGACCTGAAAGTGAACAAATTCTTTGCAACAATTGATCCAGGATGGCACCCGAAGAAGGCACGGTCTGTTCGGGTAACTCACTGCACCAACAGGGCAAATATTGATTGGAAAAGTAATTTTCAGCGAATTAAACATTTACTGTAATTATTCGGTTCCTCCAAGGAATCAGAAACAAGTCAAGAGCTCACGCTCCGCTATGTCTAACGTCTGGAACATGAATGCATGCAGGTGATATATATATGCACATACATATGACAACATAAAAAACCAGATGCATCTGAGCCAGAGATGCTGCAGTAAAAAGCTAGGACAGGAAAAGCACAACCCAGGCAGAATTTCAACTCCCAGAGGACATTTTCCAGGATTCCTGTTCAGGAAACAAAATTACAAGTTTACTTATCCACTGAAAATACTTAGGTGGAAGTTACTGAGCAGCAGTAACCATGGAGCCCAAATTATGCCATTTTTTACTGTCATTTCCCAGAGTTTAACAACATTACGCTGCAGTGCTTTTGTTTCTAAAAGACATGGACAGTCCAGCAAGCTGCCAAGAAACATCTTTTCTGGACATAATGACTCCTTGGCCTCCATCTGAGGAGGAGCGGCTTAGTGTAATTAAACTCTTCCATGACGCAGGGGACTGGACCTGATGACCAACCAAGGGTTCCTTCCAAATATCTTTCTGTGATTATATGCTGATTAAATACCTGTGTGTATCACCAACTTATTTCCCCGTTTTGCTCAAAATTCATCAGACAGGCTTGGAGATGCATCACTTTATGACGTCCAGTATTATATGGGGACCTATGAATAACTGCCCATCTCCTTTGTGTGTCTGCCCCGGTCACTTCTGAGTTGGGTTTTCCCTTCCTCCCCCCCGGTTTTAGAATCGTTGACTCTCTCCGTGTTACAACCCTAGCCTTCGAACACAGACCTCCCACTCAGCCCCGCACGCAGAGAGCCAGCACAAGCAGTCTGACATTCCCGTGGTATATTCTCCAAAGATCTGCCAAAAAGATGCCATTGATAAACTGCAAAAAACCCCACAGCGTTATCGCAGGCAATTAGAGTTTCACTGCTGCCCATGACATCCAACTTTAAATAAACTTTGGAGGAGCAGCTGGCGTTGGAGAGAAATCTGAGGAGGCGCGTAAGGAGGCCAGCAAGCACCGCACTGCTCTCGCTGCTAGAAACGGTTTGTTTGGGTTCCCTTCAGAACAGGCACATGAGGGAGAGCTCCAAGAGACCTTTCCTGGGGTCTCGGTGAGGAGGGACCTTACCGTACACTCTGATCCTTGCAGACACCACCCAGAGCAAGGGCAGCCAGGGAGCCCGGCACTAGGAAACGGTGGGTTCCATGCAAACTCTCTGGCCCAGGAACTGTAACGTGCGGTACTCGGACATCCACTCACCGACTGCCTGCTGTCATCTTAACGGCTGTCTGCGTTGTAAATCAATAGTTACAGGAGATTACCTGCCTTGCCTGGACTCTGTTAGGGGAAAACATTCTATTTGCTTTTAAAGCCTGCACTGAACCTTGTGTGGAGCTCTGGTTAATCCTTGGGAAGGAAAACAAACACGTGCAAGCTGTCTGCACTTGACTGCTGAAAGCTTTTGAATAATGGGGTGACTGTCGGGTCAGTTTACTCAGTTCAGTTTGGAACCTGACCCTTTTCTCTGTCCAAATATTTAAATGGTGTTACACGTGTTCACAACAGATTTCTGGAATGCGTCCTTTACACCTAGCCCATGGCAAACGCAGTGGGACTCCCAAGTTGATAATGTCCTTGATGATACCATGCTGATCAGGTTTGAGACCACCTCAGGAACCTGAACGTACACAAGACCATGGGACCTGGCGAGACGCATCCCAGGGTCCTGAGGAAACTGGCGGATGTAGTCACTAAGTCACTCTCCACCATATTTGAAAAGTCATGGCAGGTAGGTGAAGACCCCAGTGACTAGAATAAGAGAAATATCACACCCATTTTTAAAAAGGGTAAAAGGAGGACTCTGGGAACTACTGACCTCTCAGTTTCACCTCCTGGAAGCTATGTCAAGGCATATGGAAGGCAGGGAGATGATTAGAGACAGCCAGCATGGCTTTATCAAGGACAAATCATGCCTAACCGACAGTTTTTTATGAAGGAGTGACTGCATTGGTGGGTAAGGGAAGAGGAGCTGATGCGATCTATCTTGACCTCTGCAAGGCTTTTGACATGGGCCCACACAACGTCCTGGTCTCTAAATTGGGGAGATACAGGTTTGATGGATGGACTATTTGATGGATAAAGAATTGGCTGGATGGTCTCATCCAAAGAGTTGGAGTCAATGACTCAATGTCCAAATGGAAACCAGTAACAAGTGTACTGGGACCAATACTATTTAATATCTTCTTCAATAACATAGACAGTGGGATCAAGTGCACCCTCAGCAAGTTTGTGGATGACACCAAGATGCTGCAGTTTATTCGCTTGAGGGAAGGGATGCCATCCAGAGGGACCTTGACAGGCTTGAGAGGTGGGCCCATGCAAACCTCATGAAGATAAACAGGCCAAGTGCAAGGTCCTGCACCTGGGCATGGGCAATCCCCAATGTCAATACAGGCTGGGGGATTAATGGATTGAGAGCAGCCCTGCAGAGAGGGACTCGGATATGCTGGTGGGGGCAAATGGGCACTTACAGCCCAGAAAGGCAACTGTATCCTGGGCTGCATCACCAGCAGCATGACCAGCAGGTTGAGGGAGGTGATGCCTCCCCTCTACTCCCCTCTGATGAGACAGCACCTAGAGTACTGTGTCCAGCTCTGGGGTCCCCAGTACAAGACAGACACAGACCTCTTACAGCTGGTCCAGAGAGACCACAAAAATGGTCAGAGGGCTGGAGCACCTCCGCTGTACAGAAAGAGAATTGGTGTTGCTTAGCCTGGACGAGAGAAGGGTCCAGGAAGACCTTATTGCAGCCTTCCAGTACCAGTACCTTCCAGTACTCCCCTAAAGGGGGCTTAGAAGAAAGATGGAGAGAGATTTTTAACCAGGGTCTGTAGTGACAGGACACAGGGCAGTGGTTTTAAGCTAAAAGAGAGCAGGTTTTGATTAGATATTAGGAAGAAATCCTTCCCTGTGAGGGTGCTGAGGCCCTCGCACAGGGTGCCCCGAGAAGCTGTGGCTGCCCCTGGATCCCTGGCAGTGTCCAAGACCAGGTTGGATGGGGCTTTGGGCAATCTGGGCTGGTGGGGAGGTGTCCACTGGCTGGTGGGACTGGATGGACTGTGAGGTCCCTTCCAACCCAGACCACTCTGTGATGATATTGAGGAGTGCCAATATAAGGGACATATATCACTGTTTTGTAAAAACATATATGGCAATTCCCTGTGAGAAA
This sequence comes from Psophia crepitans, assembly GCA_013399095.1. Lineage (NCBI taxonomy): Eukaryota > Metazoa > Chordata > Aves > Gruiformes > Psophiidae > Psophia > Psophia crepitans. The sequence goes on along the minus strand of VWZZ01004306.1, from coordinate 273,931 downwards.
ACAATAGGAGAATTGCTTCATCTGACTCTGAATTGTCATTCCATTTTAGCAAGCAAAGGCTACCGCCAGTAATGAAAGAGACAAAAAAATCTAATTACGTGGCAACAAATTAGTATAGAGCCTGCAAGTGCGTTGTTGAACAGTTCCCAGCCTCACCCTTTACCCATTGTTCAGGTGAAAGAATTTGTTGCCTACATACACCAAGCCAATAAGTGTTGAGGGGAACGTTACTATGCCTTAGGTAAGAGTGCTCCCTTCTGGCTACAGGTCTGAAGGAAGACGATCTGAAAAGAAGCAATTTTCGTTTGCCGAGACGTAAATCGAGAAAGCTGTGCCTCATATTGTCCTGTGGACTTCACTTTAAAAAGTCAGGACACACACATTTGGGTGCAAACAGAGTGTTACAACACTATGAGAATCCCTCAGGTCACTACCAAGACGCTTAAGGAGGGAAAAGTCTTTTAAAGGAGGGGAAAAGAATGTCAGAACAGATGTACACGCACTTTCAGCTGAACAGTTCCAGCAATGCGTTTCCAAAAGCAATAGCTGCACCATGCTCTCTGCAAACAGTTCACTAATCATCTGTCATTCACGTAAACTTCACAATGAATGGAATACTACGTACTATCAAATTAAATTAATTGGTTTGATTTTTGTAGAAAAATGGTCACTCTTCAAAGAGGGGTTAGGCCAACTGTTAAAGGAACACACAGAACTCTAAATGGCAGGTGTTCTTTTATCAACAGGGCTGAAATACAAGAATTCAGACTGGTTTGCAGCCAGGCATACCACTCAAACCCATTTCCAACCGTCACACCCGATGAAGGTAAGGAATGCTTATTGCAGTAAACAAAGTTTCCATGTCTTGATATGATGATTTTTATCCAACCAATAAATTCATTTAGCATTTCTGCTTGAAAAGTATTGAGACAGTTCAGTACCCTGCAGTGCACAGGGCAGCTTACAAATACAGTGGAGGAGATAACCAAGGGTGGTGCAATCCACACGGTTCTTACCTCACTTTCCAGGTGAAAGCGTACAGAAACTGATTCAAAGCAACGTTTTTCAAAGGCGTTTCAGTAACACCAGCTACGGTTCGTTTACAGAACATTTGGGAAGACGGTCCTTACAAAATACAACCTGCAGTCATGGATTTTTTGAGTTTATACTTTCCTCACCCAACATTCACTCAAAACTACTCTACAGACTTTATTTCCCAAAGTATCTTCCATAATCTCGGGCAACTAGTTCATGTAATCCCTCTCATACAGCCACAACTGTTGCTGCCATCGACAAATAATGGGAGATAGGTCTCGGGATAAAGAGGGAGGATTTCATTCTGGAAGCCGGGAAATGACTGCATAAAATGTATGTAAGATGATAACTACAGATATGGTTCTCTCTTTGAATAGTCCTCTGTATTCCTCTTTTAGATATGCAAATATTTTATGAAATGTCAAGTTGTCGGGGTTTTTTGAAACAGCATGTTTGATCTTTTAAAATACATAAAAGATAGCAAAACCTAATGATGTACCAAAATACATACTAACATTTTCCTTCTCAGAACCTCAAAAGAGATCAATGTAATGTTACTAACCCAGGGAAACGCGTAGAAGCAGTTAGGAAAGCCAGTTGTGTGTTATGTGACAGATATTACAGCGCGTCGGGCACACGGCTCTGCTTCTTTTTGAAGGAGAACACCGACCTCTATGGGCAACATGGAATGGTGCAAAACAGATTCACCAGGGAAAGGCCAAAATTTCAGAAAGCTTTGCGCACCTCTCTGTAAGACAAAGTCATTGCATGGAAGTGGGATGTGGATAAGGATCCTTTCTCTCGCTGCAGTGATGAACTTCAGAAGCAGGTACACCCCTCACCAAAATCGCTTTCATCAGTTTTGTGTCATCCTTCAGTGAAACAGGTTTTTGCCTGTAAACAGACTTAATTCAACGTACAAAGCACTACCAATACTGAGGGAATGACTCACAAAAGCACCCCTCAATGCTTGAACCACTCCAGATCCCCACCTTGGGCACTGCAGCTGGTCCCCAGCCCCCAGAACGAGGAGGAAACACAGGCATCTCAACTGCATGCCAACATTTGACGTCCTCCTTGCCCAAGCTGTGACGGTGGTCCAGCCCTGGCCCTGGGGCTACATGAAGAATGTAAGGATGGGCAACCAGGACGAAGGAGGTGCCGCATTGGAACTGGTTGCCCAGGGAGGTGGGGGAGTCCCCGTCCCTGGGGGTCTTTAAGGACAGGTTGGATGTGGTACTTAGGGACATGGTTTAGTGGGGAATAGGTGGTAGAGGGACAGTTGGACTAGATGATCCTGGAGGTCTCTTCCAACCTTAATGATTCTGTGATTCTATGATTTGGGATATGACTTCTCCTCATCCCTCTTCAAAGACAGGGCACTGGCAGCAGGTGCAGAACCATCATGTGACGGAGACTCAGGCCACATTGGGAGAAGAACCAAGACACAAACTACGACACGAAATGCAAAAATATGAAACAGCAGTGCATGGCTGGGCAGTGGGAAGATGGGACAAGTCTCACCCTGACAGCATGAGGACAGACAGATCTGGCCTGTCCTATTCCCCAGCACCTTCAGTACTATAATGTAGTTGCTGGAGGTGGTTCTGACCTCTTCAGTGAAAGAACAGCTGAACAGACCAAAATTTTAAAGTTTGCAATGCCTCAGAACTGCAACAGGGCAAGACACTGCAGCTCCATGATGAACAGGACATGGGAAACATATTGCTCCTCTTCCTGCTCTTTATTTTAATCTTCCTTAAGTTAATGACAAGGATGCAAACAAATGGAGTTTTCTTAATTGGTTTAGGATCAGTTTCCATGCCAAGATTTAATCCACCTTTTTGCAACAAAGGGCTTTTAAAGCCAATGATGAACAAACGTAATTTTGTAAATATTCTTGCAAGTACAAATTCTTCATCATTAGATATAGAACTACCATGAAATATCACTAGCAATCAATTTCTTAAATAGATATCTTTTCTGAAATTGTGGCGCACACACTACAGCTTGCTAGCAGAAATAATGTCATTTTAAATTAAAGACATTAAGGGCTTGTTTTAACCTAAAACTGTAAAAGTGTATCTCATTGAAAGTAAGGAAAAAAAGAAAGAGAAAACCTGACAATGTAAGGAAGCTTAGCAGCTGTAGAAGACTAAACTGTTTCAAAATGGCATTTTCAGGCCTCGCAAAGCTTTTCGGCCATGCTAATTTAAAAGGCTACTTCCACATGGCATGCTGGTAATAAAACCACGCCTGTGACTTGCAGTAGGAAAAAGCTAGAGGGTGATGGAGGTAAGACCAAGGTTTTCATATCCAGGCTTTGCACTAGACTCATGCTGTCAACAGGGAAGGAAATGAATGCCCCCCGTCTGACGCTCTAAAATGGATGAAACAGAGGAAAGTACAAGGTCAAACACTCAGAAAAAAAAATTTATATTAAATATCGTACTCAAATACAAAGCAGTCTCAAATCTAATGCGACCTTCTCATCAAAGAACTGGAAGTCGATAAGCTTACGTTTAGAAGTCCCCTACCTGCCCCCTTTCCTATACAAAAGTCCTCCCCATCGACTACTTCAGTGGTAAATGGAATTCTGCCTACACGCCGCGCTCTGAAAACAGTGATACTGCATGTTTTCACAAGCTATCAGATGTCTTGCTTTTGCCCTTTGGAATAGAGCTGAGCAAGCTTCCCAGTTTAATGGGATCTGCCATTAAAAATTAACAACTATCTCATAAAAGTCATTTAAATATTGCATAAGGGAGTGAAACAAAGGAAGCACCTGAAACCTCTGACAGCTAGTGCATGTCAGGCAGGACACAGCTCAGGGCAGGCGGAGCAAATAGAGACATAATCAGGAAACAAAACCAAGCAAACAAAGAACAAATGGAGACAAACTACTACATAAATGCTACAAGTTGGGAAAAAAATGTTGCTGAACTGGAACATCTAATTTTAAAAGGAAACTGTCATTTCAACTTCTGAAAATTGTGATTTTTTTTTAAAATTGGGGCACAAGAGAGCTGTGCCCCTTACTGCCAGTGCTGCCATTACCAGGATAATGTCCCATCAAACCTAGGGTAGGAGTCCCAGTATGAGCACGTGTCCTCCTGGGCAACATTCGAGTGTTCTCCACTTGGCAGCTATGCCAAACACACAGCCACCATTTCAGCTGCCGGCAGCTTAAGTTTTGGGATGTAGAAAAACCCAACAATAATGCAAATCTTTGTCTTGCATTGCAATAATCTCAGTGAAGAATTTTGGCAGGTCCCCAACACATTTATAATGTTATTTCTAAGGACAAACCAACCTTTAATATGAAATTGAGTTTATCGATACAGAGGAAAACCAATTTCTCTTATCCTTCTCTACAACCTTATTTACTAAGGAAACAGCAACCCCATTTTTCAATAATTTGCAACTGATCCTTGAACAACTGTTACAGTGTACCAACTTAAATAATTAATCAGCTGAGGTTGGAGGCACCTCTGGAGACTGTGCAAGTCCAACCTCTCTGCTCAAGCAGGGTCACCCAGCACTGAGCCGGTGGGTTTGAGTATCTCCAAGGATGGAAGCTCCTTAATCTCTCTTTTGCCAGCGTCCAACCATGTTCATGGTAAACAAGCATTTTCTAATGTTTATAGAATTTCCTGTGTTTCAATTTGTGCCCGTTACCTCTTGCACTGTCACCACGCACCACTGAGAAGAGTCTGGCTCTCTCTTCTTTGTACCCACCCACCAGATATTCATCAACATTGGCAAGATTCCCCTGAGCCTTCTCCTCTCCAGGCTGAGCAGTCCCAGCTCTCCTGGCCTCTCTTCACATGACAGATGCTCCAATCCCTTAATCATCTTTGTGGCCCTTCACTGGACTTGCTCCAGTAAGCCCACATCTCTCCTGTACTGGGGAACCCATGACAGACACAGCACTCCAGGTGTGCCTCACCAGTGCTGAGACAAGTGACAATGACCTCAGAATGACATCGGTCAGTTCCCTCAGCACTTGTGGGTCCACCCCGTGTCCCACTGACTTGATTCCATGCAATTTGTTTAAATGTTCCCTAACCCAATCCTCCTCCACCATGAGGAGGATTCATCTTCCTTCTGCCAGAATTTCTGGGCTCAGGGGGTTCAAGCTTAATGAAGGCTTGTCTTAATGAGGACTCAGACTGAAAGCTTTCAGTTTTATCAAGGGTCATTGCTGGAGAGATACAAGCAAGACAGACAGTTGACTGTAAGCTGGTCATTAATTTATCACTAATATTAGTCGCAAATTACACAAAACCTCGATTAAATTAAGCTACCAGGTGGCCACCCCAGCAACCCCTTCAGAGCCGGGTTTCCAAAAGCTCTTGGCATCCCGCTCACTACACACACGGGGCGGGTAACCCTCGCATTGCACCTATGTACCATGTCCTCCCTCTATATTTTTAACCAGGTCAAATTTGCTGATTTTGGGGCAACAATAAACTATCTCCGCTACTACCACATAAGCACTTTGAATGAGCTGCAAGCTAACGATGGACTGAAACCATGTGGACCATGAAAGGAATGTAGCTCACACTAATTTTTGGGGTTAGCTTTATCCCAGCAGATATTATGAAACTTAATAGAGAGATAAACCCAGCAACTAATTCAGGGTCCGAGTCGAGAGGAAGAATTCCAAGAGAAATGAGCCCTCTGAGCTCGTCTGAGCACCAGGCTGGGTGAGAGATGGGACCTTCTTGGTTGCAAAGCGTCCAGCTACACGTAAAAGCCACAGTGGCAGATGTTTAAACACAAGTCTTCCATTTAACGCTGCTCTGAATTTCATTGTTTCTTAACACCACATAAGAAATAATTTATAGTTTTCCATAGAATAAAACTCCCTCTCCCTCTTCTTTCATTTGCAGTCTGTAAGTACTTCATTCTTTAATTTAAGGAGTGGATAGGTATGACTGGGTGATTTATTTAGGTATTAGCATCATTTCCAGGAATTGCTTTATCCTTTTTATAAACAGGAGTTCTCTCACAAGTCAGAAACATTTACAGGCCACCAGGGCTGTAAGGACAGCTTTCCTGTGTACAGTAATGGGTTCCTATACTGCGCTTATAATCCGTCTGTATATCTTCAGCATTTTTAATACACCTTACTCCGCAGTACCAAGGTGCCATCTGTATCTCTTCTTTAGGCTCAGTTGTTTTCTTCCATTCCCAATTATATCTATGCATTAAATCCTTTAAACCTCTATCCAGTCTGCAACTTCATTGGCTCAAACTAATGAACAGAATTTGCTAATTCCCTTACGATAATCCTATTACCAGTCCAAAGCTATTTCTGCAAGGGTCATCACTACACAGAGATGTAAATCTGAGACAGGTCTATCTGTGGTCAGTTGTAATCCAGCTCCTCTCCTGGGAACCACCAAGGACATTTGTCAGCGCTCGGAAAAAGCGGAGCAGAGCGAGTGAGCCTCTCAGGTAGAGTGATTTGTCTGTCGGTTGCCTTCCATGTTTTATTTTAGTAGGGGAATAAAATACGGTGTTTTGAAGATGGCCACAGCTGCTAAAATTTATTAGCAGTGTATTAAACATTCTAATAGATAAACTTAACTGACAAGGTGTCTCAGTAGAACCTCACCTCTGGCATCAGGCTGAAATGTAGCTGTTGAGATAAAAACTAACGCCAGATTTCCAGTTCTGAGTTTGGCAGGCTGGTCTCGTTAAGCTGAGAATAACAAGCTACGAGAGCTGTCATTATTCGTGCTTTAAATAAACAGAGTTTTGCTCTGGCACAGACAGGCAGCAAGTGGTGCCTCACTCCAGATGGGGTCATTTTGGGGAAGAGGGAATATATTCAAAATCTGACCCCCGAGCTGCCAACGGTGTGTGCCCAGGCTATCGGAAGCGACATCTACGTCTAATTCAACAGTTTATATTCCTTGCAGAGAATCCTACCTCTTTATTTGATTTTGCCATTAATTTAATTCAAAGCGGGATTTCTGCTTATTTGTAACCTACCTTTGAATACTAACCTGCATATAAGAATCTGCAAGAGAACATAAACACACTATTTCTTCTGCCATACTGGGATGGAGTTCTGTGCTCTGGTGAAGGGCTCAAATGTCTGGGATAATCCCATGCCTGGGTCCATCATTTTCAGAGCCTCCAAGAAACTCTAAATCCTGACTTTAGAACAAATCCTCCTTACCCAGGTATCTAATTTCTGGCTCAGAATTGTTTTCTTGCAAAAGAATGTTTTGCTAAGTATCAATACTGGTGTGAAAGAATAATAAACCGAATGTATTGGCCAAGAAGTTTCACTGTGTAGCTGGTGTGATAGCATCAATTTTAGGCAGGTTCCAAGTACGTTACTAAAGGTATAGACGATGTGTTATGTGAAAGGACGAAGAAAATGTCCCATCTAGCTACTTTGACAGTAATCTGCCATTGACAGCAACGGAAAAAGTCGTCAGGTCCACAGTTCAGTGGAGATGCAGAGACGGCTTCACCTACCCACTGGTATTTTGCTGCTCTCCGTGGCGCGTCTTTGTCATTTGTACTCAGACTTGGATTTGGCAGTGGGTGGAAGAACAGCCATGTTATATCTCTGTGTCAATCCTTAGAAAATAACCCTACAAATGAGCAAACAAAGAGAACTTGGTATATATAACAGTCCACTAACCCCCTGTTTTTTGATACTGAGAGATTGATGCCCAGAAGATGAGCACGTTGTGAATTGGTGGTCAAGAAACCTTGGGGCAAACTTGCATTTTCTAATTCTTGTTTCCAACCTCCTTAAACGAACAACAGGATCTTCACAAATCAACAGCTTTACAAGTTTTCTGCAAGTACTTGAAATCTTTTTGACAGGAGGGAACAGTCTGAACATAGATTCACTGTTCTGCAGCTGATATATACCAGATTGCTAGAATTATACATGAACGCTTCATCCTATTTCAGAATGGGATTTTAAGCTGATCTCTGTTATAAATATTAATGTCTAATCCTAGCAATTCTAATTACAGCACAGCTAAAATCATGGGGAAATGCATTAGGGAATGAAAGATAATAAAGTAATACATCTTGAGAGCAAATTGCACAGCTAAAGAGGATTGCTATACACCAGGATACGCGACTGCTGGTTTGCAGTGATAAAGGGAATTCATCACCAGCAGCAATGGGTCTTGAAGCCATCGCAGGGTTCCCTTCTGCCTAACTTACACTGCGCAAAAACCCCACAGGTAATTTACATCTTCAAAACACTCACGATGCCATTTGTTCGTATCCTCATCTCAGGTGCAAAGGTTTGCCCTGAGTGAATGGTATTACCGAAGGACATCCCTGGCCCTTTCCAGCCCTTCAAAAGAAAAAAAATTAAAAAAGAGTAAAGAAAGCAGATCCAGAAAAAAAGGGCCTGACTGAAAGAATCAGTAGCCCCACCTCAGTGGGGAAATAATTTTCAACAGATACTGCACTAGACTGGATCAGAGGGATTAGTCAGCTCCGTTGTGCAACTAACTGCAGTTACAGGAGGCTGCGTCTCATGGCCTGCAAAAGCTGTGCAGCTTTGGAAAAGTCTTAAATGCAGAAGATGCAAGAACTTACCAAAAAGTCTCTACCACCCCTAAATTTCCACCACGTCCTGGAGACCTTTTGTCTTCTTAGTCCACTTTCAGACAGCCAGTGGTATAAAACCAGAGTAATGAACCCATATTCCCCAAGTCACCTGCAGACAGCAAACCCTCCAGCACTCTGGTTAGACACTGATGAGCAAGGAGAGGAAGGAAAAAAACAGGTCGCCTCCATGATTTGGTATGTTTAACATGGCAAAAGGATGCAGGGAACTCAGCTGGAGAGTCTGGGAACTAGGCTTCAGTGCTATCCCATCTTAAATCACAAATTTAAAGGCATTTTAAGGCTATCCTTTAAGGCATATAGCTAACTACAGGTATAAGCAGAATTGACCAAAATCAAGGGAATAGCACTCTCTGGGTAGAAGAACAAAAATCAAAACCAAATTAAAAAAATATTCCTTCCAACTATTTCAAGTGAAAGACTTTGTGAATTCATGCCACCTCTTGTATTTTTCTTTTTTAAGCTGAAATGAAACATTTCAATTTTTCATTGGCATTTTCGTTTCGGACAGACATGCAAGATGAGAGCAACAACAAGTAGAGGAAAGATGATAAGCCTTAAAAATAGCTCCAGATATTTGCCTGCCAAAACAAGAAACTGTTTTTCGTGACCCTGAGCCCTTTCCAGGTTCTGGAAGCCACAGATAATAAAAGAGAGTGAAGGAAAATGCAAGAAATTGCAGTGAGCAAATGCCACCTAGTTTTTCTCACTGCATTCAGAGGAAGGGAAGGCAACATTGTGGGAAGGGAGATTTACAAGGACAGGCTGAGGGAGTTGGGCTTGTTCAGCCTGGAGAAGAGAAGGCTGTGGGGAGACCTAATTGCGGCCTCCCAGTGCCTGCAGGGGCTGCAGGAAAGCTGGAGAGGGGCTGGTTCCAGGGCAGAGGGTGCCAGGCCAAGGGGAAGGGCCTGAAGCTGCAGGAGGGGAGCTGGAGCTGAGCTGTGAGGCAGCAATCCTTCCCTGGGAGGGTGCTGAGGCCCTGGCACAGGGTGCCCCGAGAAGCTGTGGCTGCCCCTGGCTCCCTGGCAGTGCCCAAGGCCAGGTTGGATGGGGCTTTGGGCCCCCTGGGCTGGTGGGGGGTGACCCTGCCCATGACAGGGGGTTGGAACTAGATGGGCTGGGAGGTCCCTTCCAGCCCAAACCATTCTATGGTTCCTGCAGAGAGAGCCAAGCTGGGCTTTCAAGAGCCACCTCAGCGGCTCTGAGCAAAGGCCCTGCTGCATTACAAAACTCCAAGTGGTCAAAGCCCCTCCAAGAAATTTCCAAATCACCACTCTTCTCCCCTAAGCCAGCCATCCCAACAAGGCTCTGTGAACTGCCACAGCAGCGGCGACTTCAGCCTAAACCCAGTCGCGCCGGGTGGCAGATTCAGTCCTTAGTCTTTCGCAGCCTCATAGGAACCTGCAGGCTAACAGGTCTTGCGCAGAGCCAGGCGAAAAGGTGTTATCAAAGTTCTTAGAAAAAATGCTTCACTGCTTTTTTAATTTTTTTTTTTGTTCCATAGTTGTTTCAGTGTTGATGAGAACTCCCCCAAAAGCAATATTTTCATTCTGAAAACATTGGTGTCATAAATTCCAATGGCATCTTGAAATTAAATTTGTTTCCATCTGCATATCCTCGCCATTACAGTACTACGTGTCATTCACAGTATGACATCATATTAAAATATTCTTAAATGCCTCCGTTTATGCAATGTCTTAAGGACAGTGCTTTGCATGGAATTAAATATTTTATCTTCATTTGAGATGAAACCATGTTACAGCAAAGTCTTGTCACAAGACAAGACTTTGACACAAAAATTGCGGTGCTGAGTCCCGGCTTTCACAGTTGCTGGAGTCCTACGGAAACAGCTGCCTCCAGCGGTCCCACAGATAGCCACAGGTTCCCATTTCTCCTTGTAGCAGGGATGCCGTTGAGGCTTAAAGCAGTAAAGTTACTGGCTATTCCTCTTCTCAGAGATCCCTGAAGGAAGGCCTTTGAAGTTTTTACATAAAGCAAAACTGAGGCTGTTTCCAAAGAAATTCTGAAACAAAGCCTTGGATCTCACCTCCTTGGAAGCACACAATGATAAAATGCCTTCACTGATAATTTTAAGTTAATTCCAAGGATATCAATGCTCTTGACCATTAAGTTGAGCGGTGTTGTCCTCTGGACCCTCAATGACATGCAGAACCGGTCCTGGGGAGACCTCAGTTCTCTCGAGAAGATATCCCAGAGGCAGCGTTCGGCCACCGCTCACCTTCATTCTCTTGTACGCTGGATACTGTTCAGGTTTATTTCATTACATATCGCATTCGGTTGCAGACAAGAGGCACATTTGAAGATACAGCCCAGCCAAAAATAACCTCGCTAAGCCTTAAGCCAGGATGAAATAAACCCTCACTCAGAAAGTGTTAGGAGAAGTCAGGCTCTATCAGATGAGGAAACATGCCAGCCATTGACCATCCCAGGTCTAAATACTGCTCCGTTAGACCCTGGGCACTTCTTCAGTGCCCACACGACGGCCACCTCTGGGCACTCGTGCTTTTTGGGAGACCTTGTCTCCCAACGAATGCAAATTCTTGTTCCCATTATTCATGCCTGCAGCCTCTCCAGATCAGTTAACTTCTGCAGTTCCTCCAAAAAGGGTTTCACTGAACCAAGTTGACTTGGAGATGTCAGCAATCCACAACCTGTGGTGAACACCAGACTGGAATGCATTTATTCAGATCTTCCTTAGACAACTCAATAAATCATTTTAGAAAGTGGCTATTTCCTTAAAATACAGTAGCAATCATTTGGACTTCAGAATTTTATTGTACTCTTCTGTTTAGTACAGATAGTGATGTGTCATCCGACATTCTCCTACAATATTTAAAATGTCGGAATTAATATAGACTTGCTGTCATACAGACCAGCCTAGTGTTTATCGACTGTTAAACAGTTAAATTAATTACCATTTTATTTCGGGGTTTTTTAGAGAGCTTGTTGGAACACATCAATAAATAAGGTTCTTACAAACTGATTCACATTTGAACTGTTCTATTGGGACAGTTAATGCTCTAACAGTCATTTATCATGGAAATCCAAATAACTGACATCACGGGAATCTGAAATAGCATGTTTTCTTCTCTGATTTATGATACTCTCTGGTTTTGTGTCTAATCCTCCCAAAGGGAGCGTGAGTGCTCTGGCACGCATCCACACCTTACTCTTTTTTAACGCTGGCGAATCCACCAATAGAGCCCCTCTAAGTGCTGAAGCCACAGCAAAAAGCTTTTAGACATCAAAATCATTAGGAAAAAAAAAATTCATAGAAAAATCAGATTTCACTACTTCTAATGCTCACACACTTCCTCTCCTTCCCTAAGTACAACATGCTGCGTATGGCTGCTACTTCATCCATCTCCCAAGTCCACTGCAGCCAGTTCCACAGCTGCAGTCAGGTTCCTACAGTGGCTCAGGCTTAGCCGAATGTTATGCTCTGCTGCATAAACAGATCTGGAGGGAGGAGAAAAACCAGACTCAGAACACCTTCAGGATCTCTTGAGCCTATGGCCAGCTGCAGTAAACAGCTGGTCAGGACCCCCCTTATCACATCAGCCACAATAGCAATGAGAAGGGGCTACTCAGCACCGTGCAGAAGGTACTTAAATCCTGCAGCAACTTCCTGCAACGCAAGGAACATGGTGCTCAGACACTCAGCACACATTTCCTAAGTTATCCACTAGAAACTCATGCCATTGGGTGTACTTTCCATTTACCCTTAAGATCAGCACTGAGGAAGCAAAGGAGTTCAGGTGCCTTTGCCCGTATCGAGGACGGCAGTACCTGTGATGCTGTTATTTCTTGGGTTTGGCATGGGCATTTTCACATCACACAGCTGACAGCAATGCTTCGCCTGAGCTTTGCTCCAAATTCTGTCCCTTGGAGATGAATTGGCGTTCGAGCGCTATATTGGTGTGCAGATAGGAAGCGGATTAAATGAATCACTTACAGTCAGATCTTTTCCGATAAGATCATTTTGCTCCCTCCCTTTTCCTTTTTTCCCTTTCCCTTGTTTTCCCCACTCTCCCTGTAGCAAACAAACTTCCTGGTACCTCCTGACGCTTGCTCCAACAAGCCCTTTCCTGCTGATGCTCTTTTCTTGTGCTCAGATGGATGTTAGAAGCCTTCAAGAAAAGATCAGTGTTAGATGGCTGCAGCTGGGCCAGCTTCTTGTGGGGTGATACAGCTGTAGTCTGACCACAAGGAAGGCTAAAATATTTGGAATTAATTTCAGGATATAGCCACAGCAGTCCCTGTGAAGGAGCCTTAGAAACAACTAACTGTACACAGACAAACCAGCCCAGAATTTGCCCTCCAGTTCTACATAAATAAAAGCAAGTCCCAGGGAAAGGATGTACTATGCTGTTTATCCGAGCTGTTTTGGAGCAGAGAGGAAAAACATGGGATTTAAGCCATCGTCCTTTTCTCCAAATTGTGACATTTATTTAAACGTTCAGAGAACCTTGTGTAAACGCCTTAGTTGCTGCATAACTGCGAGCCCAGTTTGCTTAGTTTTGGTCTGCAAAGGAAGTGAAAAGATTAATTTTCATTTTATGCCGGTTTACAAGCCACCTGTAAAGCCGTTTACAATTTAGCTGGCGAAAGTTCACCATTTGTAATTTAGAATCAATCACAAGATCCAAAGAAAACCATGAAGGCTCTGGAATGCCCCCAATTGTATAAAAGATTTGTGTGGGAAAGGGATAAATCAGGAAGCTGAGGACCTGACGTAACCGCTGCAGGAGTCACAGGGCTCCCTGTGGCCGCTCGGTATTATGCGCTTCAGCTTTCGTCGTCTGATTAATAATGGCAATGAGGAATATGTTCCTACTACTGCTTTTAATTCATATAATCATAGGTGTCCCAGGGATGTCAGGATCATAGAGTTATGCCTGATATTGCAAGCGGGGGGGCAGGCAACCCTGCAGCACACGCTGTGAAGTTGCAGCTGGTTGGAACGGAAATTGGATGTCGGAACTTTGTAAACGGTTACTGCATTTTTTGGTAAATGGTCAAGTAAAAACCAAACCAAAAACCCAAACGAAACATTCTGTTGTAACACATCCAGCTGGCAACAGCGTTACGGTTCAACAGAGGAATTTTCTCATTTGGATATCCTGACCCAACTGAAGACTGCCTGTGCCCTCCTCACGCTTGGACAAATACAGATGTACCGCTCTTACGTGCAGATCTTCCTACTTAAGATAAATACAGAAATTCATCCTTCAAACTAGCAAGTTTCCCTGTCTGCTCTGTAAAGGGAAAACAATTTTGCATCCAACAGCTGCTCACGTAGCTTTGGGTTAGTGTAAGCGCAGGAGAGAAGAAAAACATTTTTTTATTCCTATTTCTGCACACATAAGAATCAGTAGTGGATGGCTGGGAGGAGAGACGGCAGGCTTGTAGAACCACCCCACCTTTAGGCAGTGCCTCTGCCCATACTGACAGAGTGGCTGAAAGCTATTAACGCAGAATGAATGTCTGCCTGGTGCTGGAACAGCCAGGAGGGGGGGAGATTCACGCCACCCTAACCCAACCACCTGCGTTACACAGCCTGAAAACAGCAATACAGACCCGTTTTCTGCAAAGCCACCGGAGGGCTTCCCACCCCCCCCAGCCCAACTGGGTAACGCTGAGAAAACCCAGCTTCCCCTTGGTGCCAGCCGTGTCCATGGGGGCACCAAGCCCGGCATTGCCAGCCAGGCCAGGGACGGGATGGTCCCACTCTGCCCTGCGCTGGGGCGGCCTCACCTCCAGTGCTGGGGGCAGGTTTGGGCACCACAGCACAAAAAGGGCATAAAACTGTTGGGGAGTGTCCAGAGGAGGGAACAAAGGTGGGGAAGGGTCTGGAGGGGAAGNNNAGCTGCCCCAGGGGAGGGTTAGGGTGGAGATCAGGAGAAGGTTCTTCCCCCAGAGGGTGGTGGGGCCCTGGCACAGGCTCCCCAGGGCAGTGGTCACCGCCCCGAGCTGGGCTGAGTTCAGGCAGCGTCTGGCCAACGCTCTCAGTCATCTGCTGTGATGGGGCTGGGCCTGTGTGGGGCCAGGGGTTGGGCTGGTGGGCCTGGGGGGGCCCTGCCAGCTCAGGAGATTCCACGATTCTATGATTCTAAATGCCCGTAACAAGACGATGGGAACAGCTGACTCTGTCAACTCTTCTAAAACGTGGAGATGTGCTTGGTGGAGTCTGAGGACACCTTACCAGAAGGCTAAAAAAGGGAACAGAAGAACAGCAAGCACCTGGGAGGCCCTAGCGAGCCCTGTCTGCTCAGCTCTGCCAGTCCTACAGGGGCAGCTCCAAAACAGCAGGCTGGACAACACAGGAAACTCTTGAGAGCACAGACTGAAGATCCCTCCTTCATTGATAGCACAGTCTTACTTGGTCTGCTTTGACTTACTTTACTCTTGGATCACCACCACAAGACATAGGTAAATCTAATTAAACTCCCTGTCAAGAGCTAGGGCCCTAACTTGCCCAAAGCTCTAGAGCTGCGCTCCGTCCAGCCGGGGTGAGTAGGCCCAGCTGCAGGGAAGGGTACTCACTCAGTGTCAGAGTGGGAAGATAATGTAACTTTTCAAATGATGGGAAAGCAGCAAACAAAATCTTCATGCATCTCAGAGGATGCTCAGAGAAAGCCAGGAATGACAAATACATGAATTGGAAAGCTGTCATGAACAACTTTTTTTCTAAATTGCTTAATTCTGTCAAATTTGAGAGACAGATTGCTGAGGTAGACCCTGCATTTATAGGGAGGCTGTTGGCTAGGTGAAACCTGCCTTTTGCAGATAATGATAATAAAGCATAGACATGGAGACAGCAAAAGCAAGAATTCCTACTTTTGTAGTTGAAAATACGCGTTATTAGAAAGCGTCAAGCAAGGGAAAAAACCCAATACACCAACCCAGCAACCCACACCACAATTAACTGTTACCATTTCTGATCCAAACCTATTTTGCTGTTTTCTGCGGGCAATTCTTTGCAGATCCAGAGCCTCAGGAGGCATTCTTGGTCAAACCCTATCCCAAAATAGACAGGGAATGTTCTCGCAACTTCACAAGTTTTGATTCCCCCCAGTCCTTCCCTGCAGGAACCTTTTTTTTTCTTTTTTTGATGGAAGGGAGCAGTAAGAATCTGTTCAAACCCCTACAGGGTACTACATCACTAGATCTTTAATTAACCTCACAACAAATTTAAGTTTCTTCCCTTTTCCATAAAGTGTTGGCCAACAACCTCACCAAAAGCCTGTCTCCAGTCACTGCCAGAGCTACAGCTCTGACATAAGTGATTTTTGACAAGACATCTGTCGAGCTTGGAAAAAAATTAATACATAAAATCTCTCCTCTGGGCTTCTGCCATCCATCATGCCTTTGCTAATTACAGCAATAAACTCCAAGCAAAGCTCTGAAGGACATGTCAATTCTAGCAGGCATACAGATGTTTACTTAGAGTTCAGAAATTAAATACGTACTTAAACATCAACTGAAAACTCTGTCCTGACTTTGAGTACCGTGCTGAAACGCTCAATCCCTCTGACAAATCGGGCCAGGCATTGAGGTTAAACATGGATTGAAGTTCATGCCCTCAAATACGTTCGAAAAAGTTGGCTGTTCTGCTTTCGCTTCAAATAGACATTTGCCTGGCATCCAACCACCCTTCTCTTCCACCCCACTTGATATACCCAAGTTTTTTAAAAAAGAAAATGAATGAACACAAGGTTTCCTGACATCATCATAATAGTAGTAGTAGTAGTAGTAATAACAATGACAACAACAATAATAACAACAGCAACGATGTAACTGCTCCAGCAAATATGTAACACTCTCCAGAGTCAAATCCTGAGTTTCAAAAGACATTCACCATGTAATACACAAAACTAAGCTTTTTCAAATAAAAAGTTTTGCTTAATTAAAATTGAAATTCGACATTATTAATATCAGCTAATATTTTTTTCTGAAAGAATAGGTTGAGTCCTGTTTTAAAACATCTGCATTCTGCCTTTCCATACAAAACATAGCGGGACTCTGGTAGAAGTGAAGGTGATTGATGTGAAAGATGTGGCGCTAATTTCCCGTTTTGGTGTGAAATCCAGAAATAAATGTGCCATCCATAAAAGATGAATCATTTCTGATGCATACCTATAGGCCACATTTTGAAAGACTAAATAAAATTTTAAAAGAGGAAGAGAAATGGGTATTTTCTTTAATCCTATGATTTTTAACCTAACACAGTACCGAAGCAGGGGTAGCCACATCGGGAATTTGCTAATTGGCAAAGCCTGAAGGCTAAATGAAACGCTGGACTGCATCTATTTAAAATGTTTCCATCTCAGAAATAAAGAACAGCGTAACTCTCCTAAAGCGGATAGAGCGAATAATCCAATCCCGTAACCCTCTCATCAGTCACACTGACCTGCAGCGAAGCTGACAGCTGCCTACGTCAACCCTCCCTGGGCTGTATTTTCTTCCTACTGTATGATCTCCTCTTTAGGCAAATAAAATCCTGTTCTGGTGTTTTGAAATTATGGGGTTTTCCTCCCCAAACAAAGTGATCTAATCACTACACGATACACCATGTTCTTCCTCTAGGTAAGCCCAGGAAGCTTCCATCTCTCCGTGCAATAAGGCTGTCTTTGCTCATGTGGGTAAGACAACGCTGGTGCGAGCGGCCAGAGCAGGTGACTGCGGCTCTCACGGCTGGCTCTTAAATCTGTATTTGCCCACCTTAACGTAAGGGACCCGACTGGCTCCAAACGCAACGGTAGCAGCACGTACTCCATGTTTTCAAGTAGCAGGTATCTGGCTTGGTGCCTGACAGTCGTCATCGGGAGCAGATCGCTAAAGGTGCTTATGGCTTTCAGCTCCTTCCACGGCATTCTGGCAACAGATCCGAAATGCTGACCTCCAACCTTGACAGTGATTTCGCTTACATAATGACGATAATGCCTGCTGCAAATCTAAATGCATACATGACCAAGGATGGACAGCACTCCTGCTTTCCCCTCCTTTAAAAAAACAACTAATAAATAGGGATGAGCTGAAAAAGCAGTTGGTTCACATGACACCGATGTGCTCCAACCCTGCCCAGCCTCTTATTCAGAAAACATGCATTTCGACTAACACCAACGTCCAGAACACGGCATGAAAAACGAACAGTCTGTTGGAAACGCAGCACTTCATACAGTAGCTACAAAACAGATCACGGCCGCGGCTGAAGCACACACACCCTAACCATGCAAATCACGCAGACCCGCGTTCAACCATTCCTGCTCAGCGCCGCAGATGACGCCCTGCGGTGCGCTGCAGCGACCGAGACTTCGATGACATGGGTGGCGGGAGGTGCCAACCCCCCCAACGGTCCCTCCTCATGCACAGGGGGATGTTTCCACTGCTGAGGTACGGGGCAAGGATGCTTTGTTCCAGTTCTGCGTTATTTTACCCGTTTCCCCCAAATTCCAGTGACCTGACCATTTAAATCCATAGCTGCTCTTTCTCTTGGCTTGCTGAGGTAGCTGCCCATCTGCCGGCTAAGTCCAGTGGCCATTATCGTTTGGTGGAGAGGACAAGAATAAACAGGGAAGAAATGTGGCAAATGGAAACCAGGACAAACAGGCAGAGAAGAGAGATTCAGCTCAGTGCTTGGGCAGAGGGAAACACCGGTGAAATTCCGGCATTTTCCCAAGAGGCAAGAGCCAAGGGGACAGTTCGGGCACACGTACCGGCTGACAAAACACCCACGCGTGGCTCCAAGTGTGCCATCACATCTCGCTGACAAAAATCCTTTACTTTTCATGCTTCCACTGCCACGAGTCCCCAGAATTTCATACCTCCCAGTTCATCGGCAACATCCCACCAATTGCTGGGGCTGAGCAGCACAGTGCTGATTTACAACCTTACGTAAACCCAGACACAGAACAGCATTTGCAGCGGGATTCGGGCCTAGAGCATGTTTATATTTTGGGAAAAATATTTCTCATGTTTACTTGCTGGACTAATAGCAAAACCTCTTACTTTAGAAAGCAAGTTTTCTGTATTGGCTTTGTTCTTTACAGAATGCCCTTTCACAGTTTGTTTAGAGATTTTTTTAAATTTCCCTCTCTTTCTGTAACTATAATTTATCACCAGAAGACACTATTTTGGTATTTACAGCTGCAGCATATCACAAGGATTAAAAAAGCCTTCATTTCAAAGCCACAGGTACACTGCTTTCTTCCTGAGCTACCTCAGAAATTCAATATGAGTACAAGGAAATAGCAAAAAAATTGTCATTTTGGGAAAACAGAAAACTCTGAGAAGGCCAAAGGCACAAAAAAGATCGTTACTAAGCGTAAAGCATTCTTTCATGTCAGATATAAAGGAAACAAACACTTTACTATATGGTTATTTCTACCCTGTAGTAAGGCATCTGGTCTAACGACAACAGAAGGATGAGTGTCAGTAGTAGGAATTGCTCTTCCTGAGCTACAACAGACCCAAAGCTCTTAGGAGTTAACGGTAGCTTCAGGCATATATTTAGGGTTTGGGCTTTTTTCTTGCTGAAAAAGTGACTTTTGGGACACAGAAAGGTCTCAAATCTCCTCTATGAAGAAACTGTAATTTTTGCTTTCTTCCCTGAGAAAGTCTGACATAAAGATAGAAAAGTAAAGAAGCTCTAGAACAATCAGTCTCTTAAAATACGTATGTGAACGCACCACATGCATTACAAAATCTGGCCTAATCCACTGATGATCAGCAGAACTAAGCAGGAAAATTTTTTTTCACCCCATTATTATTTTTCAAATAAAAACGCAAGGATCAGCCTTCAGTTCAAAAACGATGACAAAAACTAATGAAAATGCAACACATCTTCTAAACCAGCAGCTTTCCCCCACAAAGACTGCCGTTCACCTGGAACGCCTCACGCCGTTACGATGGCGCAAAGTTAAAAACTGAGATCAGCAGCAAAGCAGCTGCTGTCCTGAAAGGTCTGTCGGTGCTTCCTTAGAACTAACGGCCACAAATAGCTTTAGCGATGACAATCGTTATCGGTTTACCATCGCTGTACACCATCCTGCGCTGCTGATTTGCTCGACTGCTCTCCCAGATTAATCTGCTCTCACCATGTGGCTCTTACCCCGAGCAGGATTGTGAGGCTAAACATTTACCTGGAAAAAAAAATAATTAAAAAATCAGATTTAAAGCAGTAAGGAAACAAATGGCTGCACTGGCCAGGGGTGTACGTTCTCCAGTATGCAGCCCCATCCCTTCGAACCATCCCCACGCCGCTAACTGCTGTCTCTGGCCTCCACACTCCACGATGCTCTCATGCTTATGAGGTTGTATTAACAGATGCCCTTAATGAGTTTCTGAAATCCAGATTGCAAAGCGCAGCTGCTCTCACGAGAGCTGCTGTCTCGCAGAGGACCGCTCTGGCCGTCCCCAGGGCCGGGCACGCCGGATGTCAGTACACCTGTACAGCCGGGGAGGTGGCAACGTTCGGTCTGCGACATCTTGTGACGGGTCGTTACCGACTGCTTCGTTACACTACCTGCTTTACCGGCTCAGCATTACGCACTGACATTTCCACATGGAGGCACTTGCACAACGAGCTCCAGAGCACCCACATTTCTCCAAATATTAGGCCCTAACACCGGAAAACGCTGCATGCCCAGCATATAAAAGAACACCACCCCAAAAACCCAAACGAGCAACCAGCAAGAACCCCCCTGGCTAAACCCTTCCCAAGGCTGTGGGAGAACTTCCTACCCTGGTGACTGCACATTTTTGCCCACACACTAAACGCAATACCTCACACCTTCTTCCACCGCGCTTTCTTGAAGGGAAGCGTAGGTACTACAGGCGAGCCAGCTCATCCCATAACCGAGCTTCCCACGGATCGCCTTGCAGTTACATGTTCATATGCCCTTGTCCTCAGGTGCCTAATTGGGAAACACCTGGCTTGGACAACCTAATTCTCACAGCGCCAAGATAAGAACGATAAATGTTTGTAACTTGACTGAGCGGAAAGGAGAATGGTTCGTGTGACTTGCTCCAGGCTGACAGCCTGACTCAGTCGCAGGGCCAGGATTAAGTTTGAGGAGTTCCCCGCTCCCAGGTCCATGGTCAGCTTAGGCGCCTGTGCATCGTCACGTTGTTGCCTCATGCCACGCTGCAGAAGAATGGAAACACAGCTTTCCGTGCTGCTATGATTCACCTAATCTTTTCAGATTTATTAGGTACAACAGATCAGCAACACAGACTCTACAGAGAGCTTCCATTTGTTAAGCAATCAGTTCCCATCTCTGTTTTACCGAAAGCGTGGTCAGTTCTCTGGTTCGAGCCTGCAACGAACTGCTGAGGCTTCACATCCTCTATTTTTAGCGTCTTTCAGGGCTAAAAGGCTGTGAAACAGCAAAGCCTACAGGGCATCAAACCCTCTCTTTCCTCATGGAACAAAGAAAATCCTCCACATCAGCAGACAAAAGAGCTTTTTGCAGCTGCCCAGGTAAGACACGGGAGTGACTTGCAAGGCTTTGACCCAGCACATCCACACAGCTGTCCATCCTGACACGGCAAAGATTCCCAGTTTTGCCTGTGTGAGAAGGCGTTAGCTTCGTATTTCTGTTTCAGAACTGACCGAATAGCAGCTGATCCAGTAGCCCGGCTCTAGGCGCTGACAACAATCTACCTACAGGTCTATCTCCAGACAGAATTTGGACACGTAAAGTACAATTCATTACCTGCTTTTCTTCCAAACTTATTTGCAACGCTTCCAACAAGTTTTGACTGGTGGTCACGAGCAGACACATGGAACAATTCATTCTCACGTCTACTAATTAGCTTTACCCCAATACACACAAGACTGATTCTATGTGTCTCGCTCAGCCATTACTCCGCTTTATTCCTTGACGCTGGTATGTAAAAACGACGGTGCGTTTCCTCCTGTGCATACACGCTACAACACTAACATCACTCCAGCCTAACGCACCACCAGCTTTTAAATACGGCGTTCATGGCACGGCACCACCTTAGCATTTGCTTCAAGACATGAAGTCAACCAAAGCTTATCTTAACATCTGAACAGCTAAAACTAGTCTAGACTAAGGGGGAGCACTCAGGTTGTCTGCCTTAGGACTCCCACAGACAGCGACACTTTATCACATTAGAATTACAGTTTTCAGCTAAAAAGGAAACTTGTGACTGATGCGCGATGCGGTTAGGACTCAGTCCCATGCGGTGGGAGCTCATGCAGAGGGCTATGCAGATGTCTATCAGCAGCGTAGTAAAAATGCGTGTGAAGAATTGGCACTTTTCTCCCCAGTACATCCTCCTGGAACAGATAACTGCTCTTCTTAAGAAAGCCACAGGACCCCAAGAACATTTTCTGTGACTTTTGGGATTCAGCAGAACATCAGCCTGACGTGGAGAACTCAATGGCGTGGCCAAACCCTGCTGCTCTGGAACACTCCGGCACCACCAAACGGGGCTCCCTCTTTTCTATGGGAACACATGAAGGGAAACCTCTCACCTCCCCTGGAAGAACAGTGCTTCCACTTCACCCCTCAGAAACCCCACCATAAGAGATAAAAAGGGTGTTGCTTGAGCGCTGCTGCACCGCAGTGCCCTGTGACTGCCATCTGGCTCCCTGGGTTGCCTTATTTGTAGAACAGGTGGAAGAAGAAGAAAGTGATTTTGATTTATAACCCCCATTTTTTTTTCCTGTTTTGTAACAAACACGGCCCGACCAGTACAAGCAGTCTGTCTCCAGGATGTTCAGAGGTCTGTTGCCCAACAGCTTCAAACACTTGTCTCCATCTTCTGTATGAGGAATGAGCAGTTCAAGCAACCCTTAAAAATAAATACTTGGAGGACCTGGGAAATTAATAGGTTTCTGATCCCAAGGGGGATTAAAAAAGAAAAAAAAAGAAAACACTGATTACACGTTGCCATTGCAGACAGTTTTACAACCACTATTTCACACCATGTTCCCAATACTCTCCGATGACTGAGAAGGAACGCTATAATGAAGAAACCCTCGCCCAGGCACTTTCAGTAAGAATCTGGGCAGACATCTTTTTAAAGAGACTGACATATATCCTAATTACTTTTTATGAGACGGTGAGAAGCTCTACAATTATCATGTGTATTTTGATCGTCACTGATACCTAACAGCCGCAGAAAATTACACACCACACTGTATCTGCTGTAAACTTACCCCTTTTCTCTCTTGTTATTAACCGTTCTCCTTTTTGAACTTGCAGCATCTCCCAGTCCAGCCACCAAAATGGAAGAAAACGCCAACACCAGCTTTGAAGAAGATTTTGAAGGACAGGCGACACACACAGGCAAGGAAACTAAAGGGGTTTTTTGTTGGGTTTTTTGTTTGTTTGTTTTTTGTTTTTTTTTAAAAAGTAAGCTAAACCATCCCTGTTCACTGGGGAAGCCCAGAATTCAAGTAGACCCAATTGGTTTGCCAAACTCCCTGCACAGAAATACAGGTGCTAGTCAATGAGAATCTGTTTTGAGTAAGCGACACCCCTCACAGATGGGCAGGTACCCCCAAAGTGACCTTTGTGACAACCCTCCTCCTACCTGAAGCATACGGAAAACACAGAAGACCCCTGAGACCACCAACAGCAATGGCCCAATGCAGCTCTTGGTTTATTGCCTCAGTCATGAACAATGGCCTTTCTTCTTCTGGGGATGAGGGAAGAAAACAAAACAGCAACAAAAAACACACTCACATGCTAGAATTAGGCTGTAAGGTTTCACTATAAAGGCCAAATTATTTTTTTCCTTCTTATAGAAGGAACATTCAGTGTGAAAAGTGAACCTATAAATCCTTTTGGCAAACACAGCACAGCATTTGAAAGCATCCTTGCTCAGAATCATAGTTCTTTTTAACCCAGCACTCAATCCCAATGACTTTTATGAGTACTGACATCGTATTCAGCTCTACAGACAGGCAGAGCTTCATCCCACCTCACCAACAGGTAACGACATGGCAATCATTCCCTCCCCATGCTCCCAGGGCTTCTTCGGGCTATCATAAATGTAACAACTCTTGCTGGCGTTCTTTCCCAACCAGCCTTGCTGCTGTTGGCTAAGATCATTATTTTTTTGGAAATCAGGCTACTGTACTGTTATCGCTATGCCAAGAGCTTCCGGAATCTTGTTTGCAAAAGATCAGGTCACCTTCCCTTTCCAGCGAGGGCTGTACTGCCTTTAGCCACCGCTTCAAGCCATTGAAAGTTAATCCAAGACAGTCTTGGCAACTGGCGACATCCCATCTCTCTCGAGAAAGGGAGAGCTGCTTGCCCAGCCTCTTATAAGTTTTTCATAGAAATGAACTTCATCTCTGAAAACACTAAAATATCCCTTCGCTTTGCTTTACAATCTAAGACACAGATTAAAATGTTTCATTTTGAAAAACATCACTGGAATTTTGAAATTATTTCCTTTTTTTCCCATTTCAAAATTTAACTGCTTTAATCAACCAGCTCCAAAGACCAAGATGTGCATTACAGTCAGAATTATCAGAGCATTTGCCTTACAGGTTACTCCTCCAGTGAAACACATACAGGTTTAAGAAGAAAATAAATCTCAAGTGTCCTGTATTCTTAGTTTTACTGTAAGTCCTTACACATGTTACATATTCAAATACCCCATCTATAGAGAAATGCAAATATACTTCTACGAAACACTAGCTTTAGCCAACACATCTGTTATATCCGTTCTAACAGGTTTTGACATCCTCATCCTTGTTAACTACTCATGTAGTTCACCAAAATTCAGAAAGTTCTTATGACAGCTTCTTGTTGAGTCAGTTTCTCACCTAACTTCATCTCTCTTAGGGCCCAAAGGCGTGATCAATGACTGGAGGAAGTTTAAATTAGAAAGTGAAGACAGAGACTCCTTATCCTTGAGCAAGAAAGAAATTCTTAGACAAATGTCTTCACCACACAGATCTTTCAGTAAAGATGATAAAGACACCAGAGAGAGATTCTGCCGTAAGGTAAGAGAGCAAACGCAAAATAAATTCATTTTGTTTCTATATAAAACATCATGGTTGTAAGTCAGAAAACCCTGAACTCGCCAGACTCAATTCCTTTGCAGCTTAGCAGAGCTCACACGGTACAGACAGAGCAAATGCACGTCCAACCATCTACCTAGTCCCCTCTCAAGCAAAGTCTAACTTCTGTAAAACAAGCAGCGTACTCCACAAGAACATATCCCACAGCGCAGTCTGACCGTCCTTCCTCCCTTCCCTGCATCAGTGCTCCATCCTTGGTTAAGGCAATGGAAAAAATTGAACATGTTTGAAAATGTACTAGTCAGGATAGAGCTCTGAGCATGACTGCCGCTCATTACCATTTACCAGTTCTGAACGGGGGGACCCCAAACCCCAAAATCCACAGAAATTAAACTTTGGTCCCATTACTGGCAAAATTCCCACCAACTCTGGAAGATCCAGGGGGTTTTGTCAAATATAAAACCTCTCTTTGATACCATCAAGTTGACATGCAAGTGGTGAGACAGGATCTTCACCCGTCTCTTGAAGAGACCTTCCAGAGTCTCCAGAAGCGATTGCTCTTCTGGCTAAGCTTTCGATGCAATGTTCCTTAGACAACAACTTAGTCTCTTCCTGTTTCAGCACCAACAGATGGCCACTTATTAACGTAACTTTCTCTCAATATTCACAGATGAGCATGCAGGAGTATGAATTAATTCACGATGAGCAAGAAGATGAAAGTTGCCTACAAAAATACCGCAAACGCTGCATGCAGGATATGCACCAGAGGTTGAGCTTTGGGCCCAAATATGGTTATCTGTGTGAGCTGCAGAATGGGGAACAGTTCCTGGAAGCCATCGAGAAAGAACGTAAAACTACCACTGTCATCGTTCATATTTACGAAGACGGCATCAAGGGCTGCGACGCTCTCAACAACAGCTTGACCTGTCTGGCAGCCGAGTACGCCACCGTGAAGTTCTGCAAGATTAAGGCCTCCGACACGGGGGCTGGAGACCGCTTCTCAAACGACGTCCTTCCCACTCTACTTGTCTATAAGGGTGGGGAGCTTCTCAGCAATTTCATTAGCGTTTCTGAACAATTCAACGAGGAGTTTTTTGCTGTGGATGTGGAGTCTTTCCTAAATGAGTATGGGCTGCTACCTGAAAGGGAGCTTCCAGCACTGGGAAATGGCAACACGGATGAGCAAGATGTTGAATAATTAGAGAGCCATAGTCCTCTCCGTCTCCCTTTCCTCCTCAGTATGTCATAACTCAACCTCAGTAACACCCATCTCATTTAGAGAAGGCTGTCTCCACTAACTTATTTGTAAGATACACATATATAAACATTGCTTAACTATTAGTATGTGAATTTTACTTAAAGCACATCCAACTGGCAGTCCTGTACATAATTACCTCTATGCCAGCCACAAGTACTAGGAAGAATAGGAGACAACACTGGTGATCTCAAAGAAATTAAGAGGAAAAAAACAAATTAAAAAGTGAAGGCAGACGCGTGTCTCCACAAAGCACGAGAGCAACTTCATTTCAAGAGGAACAGGACTGATCCATCCCTCTCCATACACAAAAAGCCGTCTCTGTGCTCTGGAATTACGACGAGTCCTGGCTCCTCAGATTCACTTCTACCAACTTCAGTAGGAAAAAGATCTCATCCAGCAGTTTTAAGGACAAATAGCCCAAAGTCCTTACATTCCTAAATGGCTTAGGTATCTAGGACATTATTTTATGCTTCTGCACGTAAGTTTCAATATTCATGAAAATACAGAAGTTAGCTGAGCACTTCTATACGTTTGTCATCCAAACAGCTAACACAGACACGTTATCGGCTAATTCCAGTTCATCGCTGCTCCATATTTTGAACAGTAATATTTAAAATGCCTGTGAGTTACTGAGAAAGTATACTGTGCTTGTGTAATAACTCTGAATAAAGCTTAACAGCTCTCAACTTCTGCCATTGGAAACGTGAAATGTATTGGTAGTGTATAACCTTAAAAACATGTGAAATATTAGTAAGCACTCATTAGACATTTACTAAACTCAAAGTTTTAAGTTTTGCTGAAGGGATGCTGCTGAGAACTACAATTTAACAATCCTTTTGAGAGGAAGACACAGGGTAAACTCACTATAAACCTTCCTCCCTCTCTCTGTAGGTCTAAAAAAATCCACCTCTTCCAGTTCTGATACAAGATAAGAAAACTTTAGAAACATTTCAATGACTTTCGCCCACTGGTAATGCCCAAGGCTGAATTTTACTCTGAGGATAGGAATATCTGTATCTTACTCTGAGGACAGAAATATCTGTATCTTAGCTGCACACAACTTTGCTGATAACATTTGAGATTTGTTAAAGATTATTTTGAGCACTCATATGACTCACCCGTTTTTATTTGATTTGGTATTTTCACATTTGGCTCACGTCAGAGTGGGAGCTTTCAGTTTTGCTTCGGGTCAGGATCCCACCACGGAAATGTCACCCTGCAAAATCCTGCACCTGGTTGGTAAGAATTCAGAATTGAGCAGCCAGGACTAAGGAACCATTGCTGCAGTGATACAGAATCACACATTGTAGGAGGTTCTTATTTTAAATACATTTTTTTTTCCTCCACTTTTCATTCACATGGAAAATGCACAGGAGCAGCAGAAAGTTACAGCACTTTCCAACAGATCTGCCCAACAAAATAATTAGACTCAAAACTGTTTGGGAAATACAACCCTGCAAAACATTACTGAAGGCGTCACGAGACACCTTCTCAAACAAAACAGTTTGAACACAACTTATGCTTTAAATAATGGCAAAAAAAAAAAAGAGACAAAATCTGTCTCTTGTTTGTCCAATTTTAGAGACTATCAAAATGCTACTGAATTTCTACTTTTAATGCTGTTTTGCCATCACTTATAACTTAACAGAGCACTACAAACTTTGCCTCATGTACACTAAGCAATACAAATGAAGTTCCTTGTCATCTCTTAACAATGTAGAATCATCTTCACCCGTAAAACAACTCAAGATTTTATTCCACCAAGAATTCAAACAGCGTCTTGCCAAAACGTTAACGCTTTCTGTGTTGTAAATTTCTGAATGCAAGAGCGTCAGTTTTTCTGATGGCACTCCAGGTGGAATAAAGCTTTGCCTCAGAGCAGTCCCTTTTCCCCTTACTCAAGCATGTTTATCCCTCAGCTAAAATCGCCCTGGTGTTAACATTTCATTCACATCAGTAGGCTGACCCTCCAGAAACCTGCCACTTGCAGACATACCGAACATTACGAAAATCTCGTGATCTTCTAATAGGTCATGCAGAAAATAATGAATTCTCCTCTGTCTATCACAAAAATAACCAGCTGCTTGAGTAGCTGGACAGTATTTGTCTTGTATTTTCTGACGGTACGTTTTAAAGAGGTGTGAAAAATTTCTGTCCTCTACATACCAGAAAATTTCCATGTAACTGGTGGGAACTTCATGTTCTTGAGAACTTTCCCTCTTTATTAAACTTGGTTCAAAAGTTTTTAGGCTGCAGATCAGCAGCCCGATCATACAAGCTTCATTTATTTCATAAACCAGGCTGAAAGCAAAAAACCCCAAACCAACCCCTAACAAACGATAACCAGCACAGAAACTACATTTACAGCTAGTTGTAAGAAATAAGCTGACACTCCAATTTAGGAGACACATTAAGCATGCTTAAGCAGGATTTCCCTCAACCTGTAATTAAAAAACAAAGAAAATGAAAACACACATGTGACGCCAAGCCCCAACAGAAGCTCATGACTAACGAAGTTGCAAATAAAGCTCCGATCACAGCAGTCACCCATATTTCTGCAGGAAAAAAAAAAAAAAGCCTTAAAAACAAAAAGCAAGACTTGACTCAAACATTGTATTACTGTAGGAAGATTCATGAATAAGTCAATGCTTCAATAAGCAGCTGGGAGCAGCCGCCCTGCTACCCTCGGCTACGGTTACTCTTCCTTTTGACTCCAAGTCACAGAGACCCTGAGGGTCCTCAAATATTCTGATGCAGATGAAAACAGAGGAGGGGGGGAACTAATTATCAGTGATGTCACTGCTGATCAAAGCAAGAGCAGAAGCTGTAGTAGATGCATGGGTGTTAGCGCCTGGGGAACGCTGCCCTCAGGCATGAGGCATTATAAACCTCATTGCACCAGACCACTGTGTAGGTCTAATTTCTGCAGGAACAGAAACTTTTAAAACTACAGAGCATGGAAAGGAAGGTTTCTGTAAAACCAGCCCATAACAGCAATATTAGAACTATGTTTAGAAGAGGCAGATTTTCAGACGTGGAAATCCCAACCGTTCCTCTAGGCTCTCACGTATTAAAATAAAAATCTATTTGCAATCACGGATACGAGTTAACAAAGCTCAATTTCAGTCACGCTGGAGTTTTCACAAACTGAAAGCAGGAAAAGGATAAACCTGAGCAAAAGCTAAGCAGCAGTCAGGAAACAGACTGTTAAAAGTTTGCTTTCATTTCTTCTTACACACGCCTTTTTCTTCTTCTTAAAGAACTCGTTTTCTTACGTTATTAATGGCTAACAGTACAAAAAGGATGGGAAGCAAGACAACAATGAAATCCCCTCTTGGTTAGTTCTGTAATTCTTAGACAAGCGAGAACCTGCTTCCTTCTCCATCCACTATTTCCTCATGGCAGGATGACTAGAAGGCTCAATCTGTAGATACAAGTCAAGTTACTCATTTTTTGCTTTGACAGGGTTAAACTATTTTCTTATTGCGCGGGTGGTGGTTAAATGCAGACTCCTGTATCACCGCAGAAAACCCATCCAGAGCAACTTCAACCTCAAAGTGGAAAAAATTAACACTTCCACAGATCCTTGATACCTAGTTAGATATAAGCTGAAGGATTCATCTGACCATCTGCAGCAACACCATAAAGAAAAGAATGATTTGCTAAACATTGAATAAGCTGACAGGGTGGGGAAGAAGAAAAGTTCTTTGCTAGGGGATCCACGGAATAATACCTCCGAACAAGCTCTACCTTTTACACTGCAGGTGCTAAACAAGAACTACTGGAGGAGCGCTTCATGGCAATTTGCTCCTCTGGCGTAAGACAGTTAGCATCTCAAATGCTGTACTTCACTTCCATGGCTGCGTTTTGAGTAACAGGCAACCACAGAATAACCGTTTTGTACTTTACCTCCAAAAGCATACTCCTGGCCCCCCAAAAAAGAGAGACAAAAAGAGACAAAAGACAAACATCATCTCATTACTCCCCTGCTCCTTCTTCCAACAGAGACTTTAGCAGCGCAATTTTTAAACCAACTGTATTTGGAAGCGCATTACAAAATTCATCTCATTTTCTGGATAGCCCTCAACCGGCCCCAGAACCCACTGCTGCCGAGTAATGCCATTTTGCCTGTTGATTCCACACCTTCGCACAGAGTAACTGCAGAGAAAGACCGAGGGGTCCCGGTGGATCACAGGTTGACCATGAGCCAGCAGTGTGCCCTGGTGGCCAAGACGGCCAATGGCATCCTGGGGTGCATTAAAAAAAGCGTGCCCAGCAGGTCCAGCGAGGTTCTCCTCGCCCTCTGCTCTGCCCTGCTGAGACCCCATCTGCAGTACTGTGTCCTGTTCTGGGCTCCCCTGCTCAAGACAGACAGGGATCTCCTGGAAAGAGTCCAGTGGAGGGCAACAAAGATGATGAAAGGCCTGCAGCATCTTCTNAACAGGCTGCCCAGAGAAGTTGTGGAGTCTCCTTCTTTGGAGATATTCAAGACCCGTCTGGATGCCCACCTGTGCAGCCTAGTGTAGGGCACCTGCTTTGGCAGGGGGGGTTGGACTCGATGATCTCCAGAGGTCCCTTCCAAGCCCTACCAATCTGTGACTCTGTGAACATGCGTCTATAAAACACAGAGAAGCTGAAGGACTTACCTGAAAACAGTGCCTCCATTACAACCCCCCCTTCCCCTGGGAGGCCCTACTTCAGCAACACTGGGCACAGAAGATGAACACCATGTTCCAAAATACAGTTACAATACTAAAAGCAGATCTTTTTCCAAACACGTAAAACCAGAATACACAGACGAGGCAACATTTAAGACGTCTTTCTCATAGTTGCCTTTTATTAGAAGTATCCCAGTACATCCTTGATTATTCATTAGAACCGAAGCGTTTGTATTTTTTCTTAGCGTTCCAGTGCCTTTATACAAAATCAACAACTTGCAGTGGTATTAAAATGTCCTAATGTTTGGAATTCTTTTCTATTGTACTTCAGATCCAAGTAAACATCACATTTTATACCCAAATTCTCTTTATTAACCTTACTAGAGTTCTGCCCTCCTTCTGCTCTCCTCATGGCAAGTAAACCGTAATGTTAGTGCCTACCACAGCCAGGAGGATCTCTCTTTATCATCTAAAAACCCTGAGCAGCAAACGGTTTTGACAACTTGCATATATATATCTACAAGATAACCCATGAGGGCTGCCTAGACGTAGCTGTTGCTGAAATAGTTAATATACCAAGAGAATGATGATTGAATCAGAGCTGGACAGAGAAATCCGCATCAAGAGTCACTAAGAGGCAGCATACACACATCTCACAAGTTCTCTGCGTTTCATTGATTTCTGAGTTCTCCAGGTCTTGAACTAAGGTTTCTGCAAGGCTGGATCGGTCTAGTCTTGAAACTACTAGAAACTAGTTTATCTATCATGGTAATTAACCAGGATTACCTCAACCAATGCATATGGTGGAAGGCTGGCTTCATTAAATCTAATTTTTCCCCAGATAACCTTAATGAGATGAGATTTCTCTTAGCAAAGGAACCCTTAAAGCAAGAACTGTCATACCAGGTAACCATGCTACTCTCACCAATAGCTGGAAAAACACCAGTAGTGGCATTTTGCTTTAAAACAGCAAGTAGGAAGAAAATGAAGGTGCTACATTTGTTTAAGGGATCTTTCTAGAAAATACTACTATCGGTCATTTATACAGAGCGACAGGGTTAGTTTCTTGTAAGCTTGATTCACCTTCTACTTGATATTGTAACCGCATGATTCTACTTGATATAGAGAGTGCATGCTGGAACAAGGCAACCGAACCTATCATTACAATAATTGATATTGCACATCTACCTGGTGATATTTAGGCAACAATTCCTGTTTTATTAATACATGAAACCCCGATGTTTCCATCTCGTAACTGGCCAATATTTCCACGAAGCTCCAGTTGCTTGAGTTTAATCACTGAAGTAATTGAAAGAGAAGATCGATGCAAAGACTGCGACAGCAGCTGCTATTACCACACCTAAAATAACAAAGGAAATGCATTCAGTGAGCAGCGAGGGCAGCACAGTCATCAGGAGCGAGGGTGTGGAGGGCAGGGCCAAGGTGAATGACAAGCAGGAGGAGAAACAATAACTATCTACCACTGCTAAGCCTAAATCTAAAGCTACCATGTCAGAGAATTAAATTATAAAAGCTCCACATGACATTTGTAATCAGAGCAGGATCCCTCCAGAAATGCAGCTGGCTGCAGACCTCTAGTACCTCAGCCATGTCCTGGCCCATAAAATAAAGCACCACTCCTGAACTCTAGGAATCAGACTAGGAAAATATAACAACAGTTTTAAGCTTTAAGAAACAGGAGCTGTTAAGTTTTTTCTGTTCTCTGTGGCACTACATCTACTCTCTAAGTCTCTTTGCAGCACAACAGTCATTTTCCTATTGATTAACATGCTGCTTAGTGATGCAGCTGAGAAGACGACACACAAAAAAACCCAAGACACCTGAGCGATGACTCAAGGGAAAACATTTTAACATCCAAAGCAAATACATATTTACTGCTGCTACTCTTTAATCTTCCAGTCACCATGTTCTACTTCCAAGAATTAATAGAAAACTGAAGTTACTGTTCTGTTGACTAAAGTGTAACTGTATTCTAATATGAAAAGACAGTCACACCTCACAGCAGAGAGCTGTTCTAAGTGCAGACAGATAAATGAGAGCAGGATGAAGGACTGTCACGGAGAAGTTGTATTTGAACGCGGAGTTCTGTGGCTGGTGTTCCCTGAATTACTGAGGCTGACAATTAGCACCCAAGCCCAGATGTATTTGTCAGCTTCGGAAGAAGATTAGTGAGTCACTAGCCAATTTAGCCATGCCTACTTGACAAAGCCATTCAGCTGTGTTATTTTTTTTTTTAAAGTACGGAATTTTACAAGTGGCAGCTCTCCAAGAAAGAAATAAAGCTACACGAGCCTTTTGTACTGACTTGCAGGCTGAACAAATGCAAACACTCGTTTTGTTCCAACAGCAGGCTGTGGCTGTTTCTTCCCCAGAAGCACCCTGCACCTACAACACTGTAACAGGGACTCATTTTAGAAAGGTATTCTATTAGTCTCACTGGGTTATCAATAATGCTGCGGAAGCTACCAGTGTTAAAAGGGCCCATGATTGTTTCTGGTGTTTCTGGCTTGCCATAGCAAAAATCAGGGAAGTCACGTACCCATATTTTGTTGGAGTTTCACCAGCAATGTTGCTTTTGTCAGTTGTTTCTGTTCTGGGTCATCCACGTTGTCCGTAATTGGACAAATATCAACTGCAGAAATCAAGTGAAGAAGTGAATACCAGGCGAAAAGCTAACAGTTGTGTTTTACAGTTGATTTAATGCAAAACGCCAAGAACTTCCTATCAACTTTATGAAGTACAATTATAGTAGGAAAAAGAGTTTATTGCAGTAGAAACGGTACAGCAGCAACAGCAAGGTACTAAACTATTCTGTATGGCTGGAAGAGTAAAAGTAAAGAGAGAAAAAATATACAACCCACACATTTGGGAAGAAGTTCCTCTCCCAAAACTCATTTTCCACACCCTGCTTCCAGAGCAACACATCCAACTGCCTTTACATAACCTGGGGAGAACCCAGCTGCTCTAATGAACCATTAATCACCTTCCAAGATCAAAGTTTTCCCTTCAAAGCCACCTGTGCAGAGTTCAGGCTACATGCAAAACCCACTGCCACTAAAAGAGCCAGCCCAGCATCATTTCCCTACCCAGCAGCCATAAATGCTTTTTTTTCAAAGCACAGCAATTCCTTGTTCCTAAAATGCACTTTCAGAGCAGAGGCAGAGAGGACACATTCCCCTTTGGAAGAATTACTAAATCCTTAGAGTGCTCAGCCAGGATGTGAGACAGCTTGACTCTATTTCCAGACTGATGGGATTCAAACCCGTATCTATTTCCTTTCCAAAGATTTCCCTAATCACTTGGCTATATCCAGCTTGTTAGAGAGGGGGAGGAGAGAAAGAAGGGGATTAATCTCGAGTCCTCTAGCTGAACTTGTTCATTCGTCCCACAGAGAGCAAGCATGCTTTGGACTACACAGTTCAGTCACAAGGCTACGCGATGGTGGGGGGCCAAACGTCTTCAGTTTGCTTTCCTGTTCCCAGGGTAGTTTGCCAAGGCATCACTTGTCAAAAGGTGTGATTATAGCTGCAGTAGTAGCTACTGTGTTATCTTCTGGACAAATAAACAGTAAGACAAAGTGTTTGTGCTATTGCAGTGAGATCTGAATATCTTCAGAAGAATAAATCGGCGTGCTGAGATGTGAAAAAATGCCTGAGAGATTGCTCTTACTCAGAGGATGCGGAGGAAAACCCCACAGCAGTACCAGGTACCGAGTTTAGCAGCCTGTGGAATACCGATACAAACAAAAACAGATCTCCCATCTCCACAGTGTGGCTGTCAATCATCTATAAATTACAAATTACAAAGTTGAGTAATAGGGCACACCCCTTGTATGATTCATACCAAAAGGATTCATGGAAAAGTACTTTCTCTATCAGATCTCTAGCTGCGGAGGACTGTGCCTTAGTTTTGATGAGCGAGTAGGACAGTCTGTGCCCTCTATGTTTCTTTGCACCTTCATAAGAACTGTTGCACTTTTCTGAAGGCAACTTTTGAAGCTGCGCATCAAGGCAGCGATGCTCACTTGCTCGGGGGAAAAA
This sequence comes from Psophia crepitans, assembly GCA_013399095.1. Classification (NCBI taxonomy): domain Eukaryota; kingdom Metazoa; phylum Chordata; class Aves; order Gruiformes; family Psophiidae; genus Psophia; species Psophia crepitans. Next base: position 239,266 of record VWZZ01004306.1, on the reverse strand, counting down.
TAAAAAAAAAAAAAAGAGGAAAAAAGAAAAAAAACCCCTTGAGCTATTTAGTTACCAAAGGCAATTGTGCCATTAAGTTATGGACGACTTCCATTTAAAGCAGCTGTAGTACCAATCACACAGAGTTCTCAAAGGCAGATGCCTTCTAGTACCAATTATATGAATCCTTAATTCTACATTAATTCTTCAATTTGCTAACAAAGATGGGGAAGTGATTACCACTACCTAGGTCTTATTTATGTTTATCCACTCAGGGTATTAAACACACCACCCCTACCCCCCCACGCCAAGGAGAAGCAGGGATTTAGTAAAGCTAGTCATAACGCAGAGCTTTCAATTGCTTGTGTTAAAGCACTAAATACCTTGAAACTACAGAGTTAGAGCTATTTATATTTTTCACTTATAAATAGGTCCATTTTTACTTTCTATTTCCCATGTAACAATTTTAAAGCATGACCCAGTAGTGACCTCACTGGAGAGTTGTACAAGGAATCAAGAGAATAAAACTGTAAGAGACGGCAGCAGAGGCAATACTAAGCAAGCACATCAAACTGACCTTCTCAAAATACCTTTATTTCCTAAATTTTGACTAAAAGCTGCTTAAAAATATATTATTTTTTTTTGCTGTAGTGATTAGATTGTCATCTTCTCAAGTGCATATTTTAAAGAGCAACAAAAATATAAATTATTTGAAAAGCCTGCTGATGTTCTTGAATTTTCAACAGTTCTTTTTATCAGCAAACTCTCCCCAGAACTCCACTACGGACAGCACTTCCACCTAATTCAAGGTAGCTGCCTAAGACCACAGAAATTTTGATACGAAGAGAAAGGCTGGTTTCAGAATTCACTGCAAACCAGTTTTTATACCCTTACTGAATATTGACTCTTATTAATAAAGACAACGCTAAGCCTTGAGAAATAACAAGTGCTCCCCAAACGGGAACGATGCACTGAAAAAGCCTTTACACAAGAGAAACCCCAAACTTGCACTATGCCACAAAAACACGCTTACAGCAATACTCGCACACCTCACCAGTAAAAATCGAATTGCAAAATTAATGTTTTTAACAACGCAGAACACGTTCCTCACACAGCCAACAGGTCTAATTTCTAAAACGGCCTTCCTGGCGTTAACAGAAGTGTATGAAGAACTTGTGATTTTAATAAACCGCAAGTTAATAATGCCGTAACAGTAATTACCAGACCCGAACGGCGTGGTGCTGGTAGCACTATGACTGCCATCGCCGGTACAGAACCCATTCTCCGGACAAACTCTGTGGTGTTCACTGGGACAAGTCCAGAGGTTTTTTTCTAAAATCCTCATTACATTTTTTTTTCCTTTTTTTCTGCTACACGTTTACTTTAATTTGGGTTTGTTTTTTTTGTTAAGAAATAAATTCCACACACCTAACTCTACAACCAGCAAGCTACAGGAACACACAAAGTCATTTTGCAAGCTACCCGGGCAGCATCTGACAGGTATTATTGGCATCAAATCTTTGTGATGCGTTGCTGTTTGTCTGTTCCTGCTTTCTTCCGACCTCCAGATCACACATCCTTACATAAGCAATAAAGCTGAACTGAATCATCTTCTCTCTCCCTCCCACACCTATCTGCACTGCTACAACAATATTCATTTGCTTCCCTAAGTTATACTAATTCCTTAAAGCTCAGTAATAATTAGCTGTAAGATTATTACATTACTCTTACAATGCAAGGGAGATTTTTATTGGCTTTCCTGTTTTTCTTGAGGTTCTTCAGCTGTGTACATCTTTTACTTCTCAGCATACTGAGCCAGATTCACAATGAGCAGGTTTAGTTAGAGCCTGAGGAAAACTGATTAATTTAGAAAGACATCAGAATTTATGGTTAGCTCTGAAATTAAGAAACTCAGAAACCCCTCCAAGTAAATGAGTAGCTCAAGCAGAGTATCAGTAAGCACAGCACACCCTGCCCAGCAAGCTCATTGCTCATTTTCTGTCCCTAAATACCAACATCAACAAGTGTTCATGGTTCTTATCTGAGAACTATTGTTAGAGTTTTGTAACTATAAAACTGTAACCTGCAGCACATAATCACACTGATGAGGGAAAAAAGAGAAGCCTCTCCTTTAAGATCACAGGAAGTAATTTTAGATGCATTTCAACTACAGATTTGACTCCTACATTGATAACAGCGTCACATAGGAAATGAAAAACCCAACAGGAAACAATATAAACCAGAAATATTCAGAAAAAGGAAGTCAGTAACTAGATTATAGTGAAATATCTGTATCAAGAGGAATATAGCAGTCTCATAATCAAATCATACACTTCTAAGACACTCAACAGAAAATGAAGAGCGCTCTCAATTTTCTTTCAAGTGAATCACAAAACTTCAGTTTGGTGCACTGCATTTGACACAAATTAAAAGGCTCAGAACAAAGAAACATACTCTGTATTTTTGAAAAAGTTAGGGTTTGGCACGAGACCTTCCGGAAAGGCATATTAGACTATAAATATTTTTTTGCTAATAGCATTTTTGAAGTATTTTTTAATTATACAGTGGAAAATCAGTAGATATGACTAAAGCACTCAACTTATTCTAATTTATTCTAAATAGTATCAGAACTACTCGGCTCTAAAAAAGCTGAACTACTGAAAAAGTAACCAGGACATAAAGCTTTACAGGTTTTTCCTTACAGTTCATTTGCCAGTCTAGGATCACCTCTGATCCACATGCAGAGGAACGTAGGCAAACCTTGTTTAACCATATATTGATGTATCCACTGCAGTCCATGGCTGCGCAGATAATGCAGCAAAGGAGCAAAATATTTGAGAGGAGAAAGAGAGGTCTGTTACACGCCACGGACAGAAACTGCAGGAACCCTTAACGTTTTTCACAAATCTATTTAAGCAGTAATTAAATTGGTATAAACCCTTAGAGCTTGATATGAAGTAAGCCAACTTTAAGCACACCCGTATCTGGATAAAACTGGCCTATGGCATTAGCCAGCGTTTTCGTAATCCGTGATGCAGGCCAGCGTGGGTCTCAGATAGCGCATTTACCTGTGTTGCTTTCCTCGGCTATACAGATATCTTCAGCTTGCACAGACTGATCCAACATCTCAACGAAACGTTCCTGAATTTCTCCAGCGGCCTCATCACCAAACTTATAATCACTGAGCATCACACTGGATCCAGCAATAGGGACAAACAGTCTCTGAGGTAAGACATGATATTCCCTCGCAAAATCTAAAAGAAAAGAGGGGGAAAATATCATGCAAACAGAAGCCTTGCCAATTATGATAAGATTCCTCATTAATCTCTGACCAGAAGATAAAGCTATTGCAAAAGAACTGCTCAAGGTTTCCATGTAAAAATCCTCTTTTCAGGCATGGCCTGTTTGGTTGTTACTATTTTATGGAAGTTTTGGCTGCTATTATACTGATTTATGTTCTCACATTAGCCCCTCCAGAAATACCTGAGACACCTCCAAACCAGACCATGAAATGTTAAACAGACCATGAAATGTTAAACAGACCTTTCTTTCATGTTTAGAACGACTAGCAAAAGAACTCTGGGAAAGACTGCAGATAAGGGTGTACACAGAACAGCGCCGGATTTCAACACCGCAAAGGACTGCAAACGCTTGGCAGCTTCACGCCATACTTAGACCCACAAAGTACGGGTGCCACCTGAAGAGGAAAGTGAAAACTGCATGCAACTGAGAACAGCAAGTCTAAGTCGTGCAGGTTGGATAATGCTGACTAACACCAAAATGAACCACGTTATCCTAAAGTAAATGGGAATTCTGAACATGAATCATTTTTCCTTACAAAATCAGACTGTTCTCACTGTTTCTATTTTTTTCTAAAATCACTACCAAAGATAGTATCTTTTAAAAGGCTTTCCTCTATATAACATCTTCAAATTCGTATTTCAATTATTAATAATAAACTATTAACTAATAATACTAATATAACAATAACTAATAATATTTAAAAAAAACCCAAACAACACAACAAGAAGAAGAAAATTTGATACTATAGCACTGACTCAATGAAGTTTAAAGCATCCCCCAGCACGAGCTAGGAGATCTGCCCTCAGCATGTACCACTTAGTTTGTAATATACTCAAGACAGGAAGTTTTATTTTCATTAGATCAATTCGTGTTTGGTTGTGGCCCCCCGCATGGTGTTCTGTTAAATTCAAGCTAATGCAATCCAGCAGTTATTCGTGGTGCCAAAATAAAATCTCACTTCTTTAAAAGACACAAAGCCTGTAAAATAGTATTTGATGAAGGGAAATAAGTTCAGGGAGCAGAAACAACAGAAATTATGTATTTGTATACTTAGTTAAAAAACATTAAAACATCAGAATACTTTGTGACATCATAATCACCACGTACAATGCTGTATTTCATTTCATGGAGATCACAGAAGCCCAGACTGGTTTGGGTGGGAAGGGACCTCAAAGATCATCCAGTTCCAACCCCCTGCCATGGGCGCAGGGACACCCCCCACCAGCCCAGGCTGCCCAAAGCCCCATCCAACCTGGCCTTGGGCACTGCCAGGGAGCCAGGGGCAGCCACAGCTTCTCGGGGCACCCTGCGCCAGGGCCTCAGCACCCTCCCAGGGAAGGATTTCTTCCCAATATCTAATGTCTATCCAGCTCATGTCCACCAGCATTTGTAACGCAGGTGATAGAAAAACACAGAAGGCCATGTCCAGCTGGTTCTTTTAATCCTTCCAAGTTTTAGCATACTTTAATATTAATAGGAATATCACACAGTCATTCAAAAAAAAATAGGAATTTGAAATGTGCAAGTTACAGTTAGAACTCCAGTGACAGGAGTTTCAAGTACGGAATTTTAAAAATCACAACATTTCCCGTCAGTGAGAAAGAAGTTGTAATTGCATTTTGTGGTCATGAGAACTGAATATAAACTTGGTGTGAAAGCTCTGATGCCAAAGAACATACCTGAACCTGACAAAAAAATCTCGGGATTTGAGAAAAAGTCAAAGCTGCCAAACAGGAATTGTGCCATTTGCTCTTGATTCTGCTCCAGCCATCCTGGAACTTCAATACACCAGCATAGACTTTCTACAACAACCAAAATTCACTGCAAATAGAAGATTTTTTTATTGTAATTCCTACTTTTTTTGTGAGGTCCTTCATTCATAATGAGATCTTCAAACAGTATTTCACACCGATCCCCCAATGTGTTTATTATGTCTCTTTTCAAAGCCTGCAAGGACAAAGCAAAATCATCAGTAACATAAAAGCCATTCGCAAAGCTTTTGACTCGTAGAGAAACACCAAAGAAGTCCCTCACAGGTTTAACCCATGCTGAAAAGCAGGTTTTCCCCAGACAACAAAAACTATAAAGGGAATTAAAAGAAATCCAATAAAGAGAAGCTAACATCAGAAGAATTGAAATCAAAAAGGAAAACAAAAATGAAAAGCTGAGGAAAACTTTAATATTGTTAGAGTAAGAACTGACAATTTCTAGACATCGCCATTAAAAACAAACAAAAACAATCACAAGGCATTGACTTGATCTGTATTTCCCCTCCACGCATACAAATATACAGTCTGTAACCTTTCCTTCCTTTTCAGAAAATTCTTCCAAGCCTAATCACTTTGACAATTCGTGGGTAGATTCACCAGAGAACAGCCTCTGCAGCAGCAGACACACCTGTCAGCGCTGCGAAAGGAACCGAACCCACCACACGCGCACACAGATGGTTTGTAGAACCCCTGTGTTCATGGGAATGAATACTCTGATCCCAGTTTAGACCATGTCATTTTGGCAAAGACAAGCCAGTGTGACAAACTGCACGTATTTCAGAAGAAAGTTTCTGGCGAACGACCAAGCGTTTCACTACCTGAACAGCTTCTTTGACTTTTGGCTTGTTGTTATGTACGTAGGCTCTGCATTTCACAGCACCTCTGAGATTTATGGAACCACTGCAGACCTGGACTGTAGCTGTTGATCTACGACTTGAACCCTGGGACTGAAAAATAAACACGTTTCAGTTTTATCTTGTTACCTAGGCACCTGCAGCACGAGTAACAAAAAAACAGAACTAGGAAATTAACAGCATTCCTTCAGATGTTTACTTATAACCTGTTTTCCCCTCATAATTTATAATTCTGAGTTTTGTTTTAGTTTTGTTAGTCACGACTGAAAATCTCTCTCTTCCCCCATTATGGAAAACGTAATTACTTTTCCAGACATTCCATTTCTTGCAATTTAAATAGATGTGTCTATAAGACTGCGAAAACTTTCCAGGCAAGTGGCTAATACTGGTATTGCAATCGAGACATCTTTTTAAGAAATTTTTTTTTTAATGATGAAGTTTGCGTGTTTACTACATAATAAGCACAACCTACGGTATCCTGAGACTCATCCCATCAGTCAGTGCTAAATTATGACGTCACGTTCAGAACTGTATCAAACCGTTGCCTAGAAATATTCGCCCTAATTACCAAAACAATGAGTGTGCCACGTGAAGCGCCCTGCGACACCACCTGGAAACGCAGGGATGCCTAACTTCCACGCACACTGCATAAACAAACTCTGCCAGAATAAAAAGGTTTCCTCTTCCGGAGGCAATTAACCATCGGAATAATTGATACTCATTGATACTCATCAAGCCTTTAAAATGGCATTTTATACGTTTCTAAAAGCTTTGCTAAACATAGTTTTAAGAGAATCCAGGAACTACGTGAAGAGATGGGATGGCCTGCGCTGTCCAGAAGCCTACAGAATAATGTCTGGACATACCTGGACTTCAGGACCCAGACTGGGGCACCTAAGCCAGGGTATAACCTCTGGTGGAGAGAAAACACCTGACACAGACCCAACAGCTCCACGATCTGGACCTTAATCCAGAATGAGTGACTGAGCTTCTGACGAAATCATTCAAGGAAACATCCATAGCTAGCCACGGCAAGTGGAAGGGTGACAGGAAGCACGCAGATCTGACCACAGTTTCACAGTCCGTGTCCAAGGGGGAATAAAAAGTCTTAGGACAAAATAAGCTTGATTTTTAAGACAGTAATTTCGAACGTTCTTTTGGTTTTTATTCAATTTTTTAAGATAACAGAGATGTTATACTTTACAAACCACTAAATACTTACCAGCTGTGTCAGAACTTTGACATCAGAAAACTGAGTGCTGGATTGGGCATTTCCTCTTAACTTTTTCTGAGGGGGACAAAAATAATCTGTGTGTCAAGAAACAGGAAAAAGTCTCCCTGAATCAAAATCTCCTCGCTATAGTATAAAATCTGTCCTAGTTTATACCTTTTAGAGAGAAAAATGGTGGATAGGAAACAGTCATGAGAAGAGAATTACAAAACTAAAAGGAGAGATGAATGCATCAGCCAAACGACGTGTTTCCGCTCTTTGTTAAACGTTTAGACACACGTAGGTCTTAGAAATCTCATCACCTACACTCACACCTTACTCATGGTCTTTAATGAGCAGACAGCATATAGAAAAATTTTTAGTCAGACTTCACATATAATTACTGTGTTTGCCTTGCCAGAGGAAGAGGAGGCAATCTGCAGGAATGAAGATGGCAACGCAAGTCCTGCGCATTAGTTACCTGAAATGGTTCAATTAAATCAACAAATATTATACAGAAGATGTCTCAGCCAACGCTTTATCACACTGAGGTTCTAACTACACATCTATTAGAGTTCGATTCCTTGGGGTTCGGTACTCACCTGCCCTTCCAGTAGTTCTGTGTCATCATCTTTGACTTGCCCATTGATCAGAAAAACACTGTCTTCTATTTGCTTTGACCATCGATTCAATCCATTCTTTAAAATAAGCGGAAACACAAACGTCTTATAAGAAAGAGGAAAGAAAATTTCCCTAAAAAGGGTTGGACAGTATCACGCAGAAAATTATAGAAATACGTGTTTCTATAAAACACTCTCAGGAGTGACTCCTCAGAGTTTTAAAGTCTCTGAAAAATCCGTCTACATCTTTTTCCAAAGCTAAATCTTAAAACCAACACACTCAGAATATAGCCATAAGCTTGTCAAAATATCTAAGCACTACCCTTGGGATTTGGTTTTTGTAGAGAGGGGTGCGGACAACTCAAAGTGAATTCAAATTAAAAGCACCCCTTACCCCTGTTCTAATTCGATGTAACCTTTCACTAGGTGAAGCAGAAGAGACTTCATTGGAATACTCATGCCAATTGCTAAACAAAATTGAGCACAGGAAATTGCCAACACTAAACAGAGCAGAAGAAAAGCTGTCCACGTTTCTTATACCACGAACGCCTCACAGTAACTCCAAATTACATTTAGAAGAGGAATAACTGCCAAACATTCTTTGCTGATTAGGCCTACTCCTCTACTCACACTACTCCAGTGGTTCGCTCTCATTTAATTTTCAACAGAAAAAGTAGTGTAGAGAAAAACTACACAACTGGTGCAGCTGGTTCATTACCTTGGTATTCTTCTCCAAGTCATGGTTTGGGGAAGTAGCCAGAAGCGGAATGTGAATATTAACATTTACTGTGCAGTCCAAAGCTAACCAGGAAGCAGACAGAGCACTCTGGTATTTCCAATCTGCTGGTTTAGCTGAACTCTGAGAGCAGAAGGAAGCAATAAACCATCTATACAACACTGTATAACTCAGATATATTTTTTTTTGAAACATTATTTGTCATGCATTAAAAGCTGTATATGACACTTGACGACAACCTTACCTTTGGATCTTGTACGTCATAGGTTCGGCAAACTACTCTTTGCTACTTAAAGAAAAATATCCAGTGAAAAGCAAAAAACTGACTAAGAACAATTCACAATTAACTTTGTCCTTTGCTTAACTTCTTTGTTGAGCTAATTTATGCTCTGAAGAAAGTTCTCACCTTTCATTAGTGTAAAAAAGTAGAAAAACATTTGACTGTAAACACCAACTACCACAGTGATGCTGTCCCATCTCTTCCAAATCCATTAAGATCAACAGGCATTCACAGGGAGAACCACCAAAGCACCACTTTGTCCTCATCTCTCTGACTGCCCTACAGAAAACCTCTGCTTTCTCTCCTTGTCCTACCTTAATACCAACAGACCCAGAATTCTGCTGCAGCACTACTATAGATCCCACAGGCCCACTACTTCCTCGCTTCCACGTTAAGTCTCACTGATAACAGCAAGGTCAAGAAGCTATATGGTGTTCTAGATGTTTTATTCAACTTATGCAAAACAAAACTGACTGGGGAAGGTGTAATTTGATGCCACCACACAAATTTAAGAATAAGAAATGATGGAAATTTTGCAAGGATAAGAGGACCAATATTCTTACACACGGCTAATCAGAAAACTTCATGATTTCCACTGGTTGATCTATGCCTGTCTGAACTCAGGCAACTTCCTCCTCCCAAGTTACCTTTCATTCAGAAATAACTACAGAAAAGAGGTAGGGGTGGCAGTCTCCATCAATAAACCTTGCTCATAAAGGATACTTTTTTGTAGCAGAACAAATTTGAAGAGCTGCTCTGTCCGACACCTCCTCCTCGGCAGGTTTCCAGAGCCGCCTTTTAGTCAGGGACTTCTCCACTGAGAAGATCAGCTAAAAGTGAAAAAAATATTATGGAGTTTTCCACAAAAATACTGCATTATAATTTCTGGAAAACAGTCTTATACTAAAGTTCTAAGTCCAAGTGATATCATAAGTATGTATAAAATACATAAAAATACAACTTACAAGTCACCAAAACGTCATGTTAAAAGAACATTCAACAAAGATTCATAGGCAACCACTCCAAAGTGAAAGTTGCTTGTGAAATCTTAATTCAGCTTCCTTACAAACCGAACCAAGCAACTCACACCCACATACTCAACTTGTATGCTTCTCTCCTTACAAAAGTATTACAGCTTTATGCCTATCAGTTGAGGATCAGGAAAGAGAGCTGTGCAGGACTGCTACTGAATCAAAACCCCCCAAATTTTAGTTCAGCAGTCACCTGGACACAGCCAACCTTTTTTTCCTTGGCTACCAGTTTCAGTCATCACAGCTGAGATCAGACTGCATTGCACTGCCAAAACTGAACCTGGGACCTTAGGCTTCAAAACCTACTCAGGTTTAAATCACTTATCGTGCTTACCTTCTGAAAAAGATAACATCAAACTACGTGTACAGAAAAAAACCATCGCACCAGACGCCCAAATACTGTAACAAAATTAATTTTAAGTCTATCAGACAGTAGCATGTTCTACTAGATTTTAAAATACAACCCCCCACATATAAGTAAAAGGCCACTAGTTCTGTACAAAAAATTCCTTTTAAAGGAATCAGAGCTATAGATCTTTCACTATCATAAACATCTCTAACCTAAACAATTTACACAGACAAAAAAGCTAACACACTGCCTTTAGTAACAACTGTGCCCCAAGGATTTAGCTTAATATAAACCTTGAAGATGTTTTCCTTAAGCCAAAATGGCCCCTTGCAGTAAATACAGCGTGATTTGCTATTGCAGCAACAAACACAGAACCCCAGACTGGTTTGGGTTGGAAGGGACATCACAGCCCACCTAGTTCCACCCCCCTGCCATGGGCAGGGACGCCCCCCCCAGCCCAGGGTGCCCAAAGCCCCATCCAATCTGGCCTTGGGCACTGCCAGGGATCCAGGGGCAGCCACAGCTTCTCAGGGCACCCTGTGCCAGGGCCTCAGCACCCTCCCAGGGAAGGATTTCTTCCTAATGTCTAATCTAAATGTTCCCTCTTTTAGTTTAAACCCATCCTCTTGTCCTGTCCCTCCCTGCCCTGGAACCAGCCCCTCTCCAGCTTTCCTGGAGCCTCTGCCAGGACTGGAAGGCCACAGTTAGGTCTCCCTGGAGCCTTCTCTTCTCTGGGCTGAACAAGCCCAACCCCCTCAGCCTGTCCTCACAGCAGGGGTGCTCCAACCCTTGAATCAACCTTGTGGCCCTCATCCCAAGAAACAGAAAGTTAGCAAATCAAAGCTGTGGCACAGTCCCATAGGACAGCAATTTCTGAGGTTTCAGACTCAAAACCATGCATCAAAGCAGAACATTTCTGTTTTTACAAAACAACCACATATACTCAAGTCAATGATAGGAAATTACTTAGTTACACACCTAAAGATACTCCTGTTTTTCCACTAGGAAGCCTACTTACCTTGCGCAAAGCATTTTGACTATCTTTTGACAGTTCTGGAGTTGCAATAATAAATACACCAAGCACTAATAAGCCTCCAGGAAGCATTCGAGAAACCTTAAAAATAAGACCAAACATTTATTAATAGTAATCGGAGATGTAGCAACCTTGTAACTTGATATATCAAAAAATTCTAATGAGATGAGCACGCATCAAGAGCAGAAATGGAATAAGCAAAACATTTTCACTTATAAGTTCCTCTGAAACATAGGAACACATCGCACAAATTTTCTTGTTTCAGTTCTATCAAGTCTCTGTTTCATCATAAATTTTGAAAACAAGACAGATAATTTGGCTTTAAAAAGTCCATGCCCAGCATGGTAGGAAGGTTCTTTTACTTGGAGAGCAAAGCTACTTTTAGGATTACACAATGGTATTTCCCTTCTGTTTCTCCCACCCCCGATTAACCCCCACTGTGCTACCTGACTGGCGTGTGTGGTTATCCATTCCTCATCGACGGACGCCAGTTTTGGAGGACTGACGTCGTCTCCCTTCTGCTCGTCCTTTGGAGGCGTTCGAACAGCCCGAATTACATAGTCTCTTTGAGGGGAACACTTTCAAAAACATCGATATAAGCAAATATACCACGAGGTCGATAATATACACCATGAGGCCTGAGAATATACTGCATAACAGAGTAACTGCAAGGGCTGCTTTACACTAGGTATTGTCAGCCTCTGTAGTGATCCGTTACAGAAACAATCCCTGCATACCTTTTTGCCTTTCCCTTAAAGCCTTGTTTAGTGCTAAGTTTTATCTTTACGATTTTAATTTCTTCTGTGTGTCGTACCTTTCACGAAAGGGTTTGAAAAGACTCAAGTAGCTGGCTGACACTGCAAACCCTTTACAGAAGTCCCTGCTGGTCATATTACCAGCACGCTGCACTATACGAACTTGATGTGATGTTAAAAGACCTGTCCCAGATGACTGAGGCCAAGGGTTTTTTCCCTGCTATTAACATGAAGGAATGGAAGCGAGTTCAGATATTACACACTTACCTGCCCTATTAACAGGCCGGTGACATAAGGCTTTGATTTTGTGCTGAGGTCCGACAGATACTGCCCGACAGCTTCCTCAACAAAGTAAGTTCTACCCATTTCTGCAGGTTTAAGACTCGGTATTGTAGTTTCAACCTACAAACCAAACAACACATGAAGTCAAAGAAAGTATATGTACCATACCGGTTACACGAAACGTCTCACAAAAAGGTCCTGAATAGGTTAAAGCTTTATCTGTCAACAAAGGTTAGCTACGTACCTTTACGGTCTGCAAGGGGGGTGTCTTTTTTTTAATGGAACAGTTGTTTATACTAGAGCAAAAAAAGAAGTATGTGACCGTCTTTTGAAAGAACATTATCTGAAATAACTGCCACTGAAATGGCACAGCAAGTCGTGCAAGCAAATGCCAGGGAAAACATGTCTCCAAGCAAGGATTTCTTGCTGCATCACGTTTCATCAGAGCTCAGAATGTGACGTGCGCATTGCTGCTCACACACCTGCGGGACGTGCCGAATTCCACACGTGCACTAAACGCGCGATTTCCACTCCGATCCCTGCGGCACTCAAAGTACCGCAGCGCCCGGGCGCTCTGCAGGAGGCCAACGCGACAGCTGCCACCAGGCGCCACACGAAGCCAGGACAGGGGACCGCCAGACTCCCCTCCCCACCGCGCACCCCGCAAAGGTGTCCGCCGGGCAAGGGCGCCCAGGGACGGCGGGGCTGAAGCGCTGTCACCCACCTCACCTCAGCCCGCACGGCCGGCCCAAAGGCAACCCCCTGCCCCGCAGCGCGGCGGCCGCCCCCGCCCGGCTCCCTCCCGCGCTCCCCGCACCA